>JAWNZC010000111.1:0-600000 GCA_035771165.1 Paragorgia papillata | reverse complement strand
AATTTAGTCGGGTGTTTGAAGTAAAAAGACGTAATTTTTAGGTGAATTTTACCATTTGACATGCTAAATTGTGTATTTGTTAATGTATTTTTACACAATATTGTTTTTTTATACATTGGTTTGAGGGTGTTGATGTTTTTCTGTATAAAAATCCGTCAATTTCAACTCTTTTCGGCAGTTTAAAAAAACATGCCGCCATCTTGTTTTTCCTCTACTAGCAGGATATGAGCTGATAGCCTAGTAGTAGGGAACCAATCAGATTACGCAAAAGCTCATATCCGATAGCATGCTATATAATAAATATATATATATACTGTGTGAAAGGAAGATATTATAAGTTAAAATTATTGTTACTATTTATATCTATATGTTAAAATTTTTTTGCATCTATCAGTCCGGATCTTTCTTACTCCTATTTGGTTCTGGTTTCCTGATCTTAAGGTATAACCGTGCGTGTTCGTATGGGATGTTTTCGTTAAATTATGTAGAGTATGGGACGGATCTTTAAGTCTATTCATATACTTCTTACATAGGTCTACTCTCCTGTCCTTAAGACTTTCTAAATTAGAGGTCTTTAATGCTTCGCCATAGTCACTACCAGGATATATAATTCGGAGGGCCCTTTTCTGTACTCTTTCCAGTTTGTCGCTTAGGTACTGTGAGAGGTCAGACCAGGCTTCAACAGCATATTCTAGAACAGGTCGAATCATGGACCTATACACTAGAACAAGTTCTCTTTCCTGCAATCCAGCTTTCTTTAGTACTCTTAATGCATACAATCTTTTACACGCCTTTTTAGTTTTATCATCAACTTGCCTATTCCATTTAAGATTACTTTCGAGCATAACGCCTAACAATTTATACGCATCAACGGATTCTATTTGGGTGCCATTAACGACTATATCCCTACTTAATATATTCGGGTTTTTCATAAAATTTACAAACATCTCCTTACATTTCTTGGGGTGTAACTTCATTTTATGATCTATGCAATACTGTTGAATTTCTCTTGCTACCAAATCCATCACGCTTATTGAGTTCCGCGGGATTGTTTCTACTACGGCTAAATCGTCGACAAACTTTGCCCTTCCCGGCCAATTTTTAACCAAGTCGTTAACCATTATTACAAACAATAACGGGCCTAATTTTGTGCATTGCGGTATTCCTCCTTTTGGATATTTCCACTCAGAAAAGACTCATCTACTTTTACACGTTGTTTGCGGTTTGTTAAAAAGGCTGCAATCCACCGTATTAGGACATCACTTACTCCGAGTTTTACAAGTTTATCGACCAGAATGTTATGGTCAATTAGGTCAAAACCTTTTGTAAAATCAGTAAAGAAAATCCTAACAGCTGTATCTCATTATCTATTCCAGTATGAATATTGTGAAGAGTACTCACTAAGGCGTCTTTAGTTGATTTTCCTTTGTTTGCAAATTGTTTAGTATCGATATGTTGTTCAACTTCCGGCATTAATCTATCTAGAGTTAGGCCTTAAAAAACTTTACTTATCTGACATGTAAGGCTAATGGGTCTAAGATCTTCTTCGATTGTTTTTGGCGGTAGTATCTTGGGAATTGGAACAATAGTTGACGCTTTTAACAAGTCAGGAACATAGGTTTGAGTTAACGAGGTGTTGTAAATATCTGCGAGGACGACGCTAAGTTCTTCGGGAAATTCTTTTAGGATTCTGTTGTTAAGATTGTCAGGGCCAACAGCCTTCCTACTATTTACTGCATTCAGCTTTGTTTGGATTTGGTGGGGTGTGGCTTTTAAATTTGGTGGCACAGGTAGTTCCCGGACATCTAAAGGCTGTGCTAATGGTTGGAAATCTTTAGTCAGTTCCAAAAAGAAGGAGTTTATTTCATTCGCTAATTCCACAGGAGTTGTATGTCCGGTTTGCCCCATTAAGTACCGACTCCATGGTGGGGAGGCTACATCACAAGTTAAGTTTTTAATTGTTTTCCACCATTTGCATATGTTTGATCCGATACAATCGTTCATCTGATTTGCATAAAAGTCTCTTCTGCATGTTTTCAGTTTTGCTCTAATTTTATTCCGCCATTTCTTATACTCACTAGAGAGTTTTCCATACTGACAAAAGGCCTTTTGTCTTTTCTTAATCCATTTCTTAATTTGATTTGTTATCCATGGCTTATCACTTTTGTTCACTTTAGATCTTTTTAAAGGCAGAAACAAATCTATAGCACTATTCATTTTCTGCATGAAATTATCATATTTACTTTGGCAATCAGACTCATTGAAGGTATCATGCCACGACTCTCTTACCAACCAAGAGCCAAAAGCTTTCCAGTTACTTTCCCTAAGGTCTCTTCTATACACTTTAGATCCTCGGGTGTTATCAATTTTCCGCCCTAGATGCCATTTGGGAGTTATCAGTACGGTGTAGTGGTCGCTATTTCCGATTTTGGGCAATTGAATTTGTGTGTCATATAAATCCGACTTATTTGTAAAAATCAAATCCAAAATGCCAGAATCCCGTGTACGGAAACTTACTCGCTGTTTTAAAGAGCATGCACGTGTAACTTCAGCTGAGCGAAATCCAGTAGAAGTAGGGTTAAAGTCACCAGTTATTATAACTAATCCAGAAGGGTGTTTACTGAGAAAAGTGTCTACATTTAGTTGGATGTGTTCGTACAGTAATAAATTTTGATTTTGATCTGCCCAGGTTGGGTGATAAATACATGCTACAAGAATAGTACTACCAGTTCTAATTGCTCGCTCAGGTGTTAATTGAATCCATATACTTTCCACCTCCTTCGCTGCTTCATTTTCCAGACATATTCTCCTCCACGCGGCATGTCCTCTTTAACGTATACACAAACCCCACCGCCATGATCTCTCACCGTGCTTGTTCTGTCTCTCCTTATTATAAAATAACCTGGTATACCTACATAAGAATCTGAAATTTCATCGTCCAGCCACGCCTCAGTCAGGCACACAACGTTTACATTGTTTGTACGAGAAACAACCCCTACTTCATCGACTTTGCTACGCAGCGATCTGACATTGGCAAGCAATACCGAAGGCAGGTTAGCTTCCTTCCTCGTTGAAATGGCTTTATAATACTGAGGTCTAACCGGAAGATCTTTCTCTCGATTAATCCCGCCATAAGATCGGTCGGTAATACCGACTGGAATACTTCGATATTCTGATTCTTGAGTGTTTCTCTGTTGATAAAGTTCACATACTTTCTTCTTTCCAGCTCGCCTTCCACGTCGCGTTGGCTTTCGAACTTTCCTACGCATTTAGGTTCCTTCCCGATATGAGCCTCCTCAAGTATCGTTTTAACATCATAATCAATATCATATTTAGTCGTAGAGTAGGACAGTAAGTCCGATCTGGACCATTTCATACAAATTTAAACTATCGTCCAATACTAATACTATAAAACTCGAGAACTGAAAAGGTGCAGCCACACACGGCGCACTCATGTAACTCAATGTTTCTGGCGAGAAACTAGCAAAACAACACATTTGGAATGATTCCCTTAACTTTTCGATTTTGGCCGTTTTGCCACGTTCAAAATGATGAAAAACGCTTATCTCGCCATTCTGAGTCGAAAAAAGTTTTTTTCTGAAATCAGGCTCCAAATGCCAAATTATCGGTGAAAATGATGTTTCTGACCAGAAACTACAATCTGAGAATAATTCATTGCGACACTAAAGTATCAATTAGCTTCCTTCTTGCTTATTTCACTATCGTAGGATAATGTTGATTTCCAGGGGATACTTCTGAGACCTACAATCCTGGACAAAATTGTTGGGCCACTTTGCCGATTTTGACGATTTTCGCATAGTGTCCCAAGCACTTTTGTCCAGGATTGTCTGAAAATGACGAATTAAACAAAATCGAAGAAAAAAACAATTTGGGTGCGGCGATTCTGCGCAGTTTGCTCGAAAATGACATAAATACGCTCCCACATGCATGAACAACAAATTGTTTGTGGGGTATAGAAGGTTTGGTGAATATGCTAATTAAATAGAGCTCTCGTGCGGGTGGTACCGGTGCGGATGGGAACTCTGCAGAGACTCTGCTCCAGTGATCCCTTCCCCATTGAGGGGGTAAGGGGGAGCAGAGATGGGGGCTCTTTTATTAAACTGTATATATTTTGCAATGTTACAAAGTTAAAATGCTGTCTTTTATTGAAAAATCCTAAACTCGTCATTTTCAGACAATCCTGGACAAAATTGTTGGGCCACTTTGCCGATTTTGACGATTTTCGCATAGTGTCCCAAGCACTTTTGTCCAGGATTGTCTGAAAATGACGAATTAAACAAAATCGAAGAAAAAAACAATTTGGGTGCGGCGATTCTGCGCAGTTTGCTCGAAAATGACATAAATACGCTCCCACATGCATGAACAACAAATTGTTTGTGGGGTATAGAAGGTTTGGTGAATATGCTAATTAAATAGAGCTCTCGTGCGGGTGGTACCGGTGCGGGTGGGAACTCTGCAGAGACTCTGCTCCAGTGATCCCTTCCCCATTGAGGGGGTAAGGGGGAGCAGAGATGGGGGCTCTTTTATTAAACTGTATATATTTTGCAATGTTACAAAGTTAAAATGCTGTGTTTTATTGAAAAATCCTAAACTCGTCATTTTCAGACTGTCTGAAAATGACGAATTAAACAAAATCGAAGAAAAAAACAATTTGGGTGCGGCGATTCTGCGCAGTTTGCTCGAAAATGACATAAATACGCTCCCACATGCATGAACAACAAATTGTTTGTGGGGTATAGAAGGTTTGGTGAATATGCTAATTAAATAGAGCTCTCGTGCGGGTGGTACCGGTGCGGGTGGGAACTCTGCAGAGACTCTGCTCCAGTGATCCCTTCCCCATTGAGGGGGTAAGGGGGAGCAGAGATGGGGGCTCTTTTATTAAACTGTATATATTTTGCAATGTTACAAAGTTAAAATGCTGTGTTTTATTGAAAAATCCTAAACTCGTCATTTTCAGACAATCCTGGACAAAATTGTTGGGCCACTTTGCCGATTTTGACGATTTTCGCATAGTGTCCCAAGCACTTTTGTCGAGGATTGTCTGAAAATGACGAATTAAACAAAATCGAAGAAAAAAAACAATTTGGGTGCGGCGATTCTGCGCAGTTTGCTCGAAAATGACATAAATACGCTCCCACATGCATGAACAACAAATTGTTTGTGGGGTATAGAAGGTTTGGTGAATATGCTAATTAAATAGAGCTCTCGTGCGGGTGGTACCGGTGCGGGTGGGAACTCTGCAGAGACTCTGCTCCAGTGATCCCTTCCCCATTGAGGGGGTAAGGGGGAGCAGAGATGGGGGCTCTTTTATTAAACTGTATATATTTTGCAATGTTACAAAGTTAAAATGCTGTGTTTTATTGAAAAATCCTAAACTCGTCATTTTCAGACTGTCTGAAAATGACGAATTAAACAAAATCGAAGAAAAAAACAATTTGGGTGCGGCGATTCTGCGCAGTTTGCTCGAAAATGACATAAATACGCTCCCACATGCATGAACAACAAATTGTTTGTGGGGTATAGAAGGTTTGGTGAATATGCTAATTAAATAGAGCTCTCGTGCGGGTGGTACCGGTGCGGGTGGGAACTCTGCAGAGACTCTGCTCCAGTGATCCCTTCCCCATTGAGGGGGTAAGGGGGAGCAGAGATGGGGGCTCTTTTATTAAACTGTATATATTTTGCAATGTTACAAAGTTAAAATGCTGTGTTTTATTGAAAAATCCTAAACTCGTCATTTTCAGACAATCCTGGACAAAATTGTTGGGCCACTTTGCCGATTTTGACGATTTTCGCATAGTGTCCCAAGCACTTTTGTCCAGGATTGTCTGAAAATGACGAATTAAACAAAATCGAAGAAAAAAACAATTTGGGTGCGGCGATTCTGCGCAGTTTGCTCGAAAATGACATAAATACGCTCCCACATGCATGAACAACAAATTGTTTGTGGGGTATAGAAGGTTTGGTGAATATGCTAATTAAATAGAGCTCTCGTGCGGGTGGTACCGGTGCGGGTGGGAACTCTGCAGAGACTCTGCTCCAGTGATCCCTTCCCCATTGAGGGGGTAAGGGGGAGCAGAGATGGGGGCTCTTTTATTAAACTGTATATATTTTGCAATGTTACAAAGTTAAAATGCTGTGTTTTATTGAAAAATCCTAAACTCGTCATTTTCAGACAATCCTGGACAAAATTGTTGGGCCACTTTGCCGATTTTGACGATTTTCGCATAGTGTCCCAAGCACTTTTGTCCAGGATTGTCTGAAAATGACGAATTAAACAAAATCGAAGAAAAAAACAATTTGGGTGCGGCGATTCTGCGCAGTTTGCTCGAAAATGACATAAATACGCTCCCACATGCATGAACAACAAATTGTTTGTGGGGTATAGAAGGTTTGGTGAATATGCTAATTAAATAGAGCTCTCGTGCGGGTGGTACCGGTGCGGGTGGGAACTCTGCAGAGACTCTGCTCCAGTGATCCCTTCCCCATTGAGGGGGTAAGGGGGAGCAGAGATGGGGGCTCTTTTATTAAACTGTATATATTTTGCAATGTTACAAAGTTAAAATGCTGTGTTTTATTGAAAAATCCTAAACTCGTCATTTTCAGACTGTCTGAAAATGACGAATTAAACAAAATCGAAGAAAAAAACAATTTGGGTGCGGCGATTCTGCGCAGTTTGCTCGAAAATGACATAAATACGCTCCCACATGCATGAACAACAAATTGTTTGTGGGGTATAGAAGGTTTGGTGAATATGCTAATTAAATAGAGCTCTCGTGCGGGTGGTACCGGTGCGGGTGGGAACTCTGCAGAGACTCTGCTCCAGTGATCCCTTCCCCATTGAGGGGGTAAGGGGGAGCAGAGATGGGGGCTCTTTTATTAAACTGTATATATTTTGCAATGTTACAAAGTTAAAATGCTGTGTTTTATTGAAAAATCCTAAACTCGTCATTTTCAGACAATCCTGGACAAAATTGTTGGGCCACTTTGCCGATTTTGCCGATTTTCGCATAGTGTCCCAAGCACTTTTGTCCAGGATTGTCTGAAAATGACGAATTAAACAAAATCGAAGAAAAAAACAATTTGGGTGCGGCGATTCTGCGCAGTTTGCTCGAAAATGACATAAATACGCTCCCACATGCATGAACAACAAATTGTTTGTGGGGTATAGAAGGTTTGGTGAATATGCTAATTAAATAGAGCTCTCGTGCGGGTGGTACCGGTGCGGGTGGGAACTCTGCAGACTCTGCTCCAGTGATCCCTTCCCCATTGAGGGGGTAAGGGGGAGCAGAGATGGGGGCTCTTTTATTAAACTGTATATATTTTGCAATGTTACAAAGTTAAAATGCTGTGTTTTATTGAAAAATCCTAAACTCGTCATTTTCAGACAATCCTGGACAAAATTGTTGGGCCACTTTGCCGATTTTGACGATTTTCGCATAGTGTCCCAAGCACTTTTGTCCAGGATTGTCTGAAAATGACGAATTAAACAAAATCGAAGAAAAAAACAATTTGGGTGCGGCGATTCTGCGCAGTTTGCTCGAAAATGACATAAATACGCTCCCACATGCATGAACAACAAATTGTTTGTGGGGTATAGAAGGTTTGGTGAATATGCTAATTAAATAGAGCTCTCGTGCGGGTGGTACCGGTGCGGGTGGGAACTCTGCAGAGACTCTGCTCCAGTGATCCCTTCCCCATTGAGGGGGTAAGGGGGAGCAGAGATGGGGGCTCTTTTATTAAACTGTATATATTTTGCAATGTTACAAAGTTAAAATGCTGTGTTTTATTGAAAAATCCTAAACTCGTCATTTTCAGACAATCCTGGACAAAATTGTTGGGCCACTTTGCCGATTTTGACGATTTTCGCATAGTGTCCCAAGCACTTTTGTCCAGGATTGTCTGAAAATGACGAATTAAACAAAATCGAAGAAAAAAAACAATTTGGGTGCGGCGATTCTGCGCAGTTTGCTCGAAAATGACATAAATACGCTCCCACATGCATGAACAACAAATTGTTTGTGGGGCATAGAAGGTTTGGTGAATATGCTAATTAAATAGAGCTCTCGTGCGGGTGGTACCGGTGCGGGTGGGAACTCTGCAGAGACTCTGCTCCAGTGATCCCTTCCCCATTGAGGGGGTAAGGGGGAGCAGAGATGGGGGCTCTTTTATTAAACTGTATATATTTTGCAATGTTACAAAGTTAAAATGCTGTGTTTTATTGAAAAATCCTAAACTCGTCATTTTCAGACTGTCTGAAAATGACGAATTAAACAAAATCGAAGAAAAAAACAATTTGGGTGCGGCGATTCTGCGCAGTTTGCTCGAAAATGACATAAATACGCTCCCACATGCATGAACAACAAATTGTTTGTGGGGTATAGAAGGTTTGGTGAATATGCTAATTAAATAGAGCTCTCGTGCGGGTGGTACCGGTGCGGGTGGGAACTCTGCAGAGACTCTGCTCCAGTGATCCCTTCCCCATTGAGGGGGTAAGGGGGAGCAGAGGTGGGGGCTCTTTTATTAAACTGTATATATTTTGCAATGTTACAAAGTTAAAATGCTGTGTTTTATTGAAAAATCCTAAACTCGTCATTTTCAGACAGGCTGAAAATGACGAATTAAACAAAATCGAAGAAAAAAACAATTTGGGTGCGGCGATTCTGCGCAGTTTGCTCGAAAATGACATAAATACGCTCCCACATGCATGAACAACAAATTGTTTGTGGGGTATAGAAGGTTTGGTGAATATGCTAATTAAATAGAGCTCTCGTGCGGGTGGTACCGGTGCGGGTGGGAACTCTGCAGAGACTCTGCTCCAGTGATCCCTTCCCCATTGAGGGGGTAAGGGGGAGCAGAGATGGGGGCTCTTTTATTAAACTGTATATATTTTGCAATGTTACAAAGTTAAAATGCTGTGTTTTATTGAAAAATCCTAAACTCGTCATTTTCAGACAGTCTGAAAATGACGAATTAAACAAAATCGAAGAAAAAAACAATTTGGGTGCGGCGATTCTGCGCAGTTTGCTCGAAAATGACATAAATACGCTCCCACATGCATGAACAACAAATTGTTTGTGGGGTATAGAAGGTTTGGTGAATATGCTAATTAAATAGAGCTCTCGTGCGGGTGGTACCGGTGCGGGTGGGAACTCTGCAGAGACTCTGCTCCAGTGATCCCTTCCCCATTGAGGGGGTAAGGGGGAGCAGAGATGGGGGCTCTTTTATTAAACTGTATATATTTTGCAATGTTACAAAGTTAAAATGCTGTGTTTTATTGAAAAATCCTAAACTCGTCATTTTCAGACAATCCTGGACAAAATTGTTGGGCCACTTTGCCGATTTTGACGATTTTCGCATAGTGTCCCAAGCACTTTTGTCCAGGATTGTCTGAAAATGACGAATTAAACAAAATCGAAGAAAAAAACAATTTGGGTGCGGCGATTCTGCGCAGTTTGCTCGAAAATGACATAAATACGCTCCCACATGCATGAACAACAAATTGTTTGTGGGGTATAGAAGGTTTGGTGAATATGCTAATTAAATAGAGCTCTCGTGCGGGTGGTACCGGTGCGGGTGGGAACTCTGCAGAGACTCTGCTCCAGTGATCCCTTCCCCATTGAGGGGGTAAGGGGGAGCAGAGATGGGGGCTCTTTTATTAAACTGTATATATTTTGCAATGTTACAAAGTTAAAATGCTGTGTTTTATTGAAAAATCCTAAACTCGTCATTTTCAGACAGTCTGAAAATGACGAATTAAACAAAATCGAAGAAAAAAACAATTTGGGTGCGGCGATTCTGCGCAGTTTGCTCGAAAATGACATAAATACGCTCCCACATGCATGAACAACAAATTGTTTGTGGGGTATAGAAGGTTTGGTGAATATGCTAATTAAATAGAGCTCTCGTGCGGGTGGTACCGGTGCGGGTGGGAACTCTGCAGAGACTCTGCTCCAGTGATCCCTTCCCCATTGAGGGGGTAAGGGGGAGCAGAGATGGGGGCTCTTTTATTAAACTGTATATATTTTGCAATGTTACAAAGTTAAAATGCTGTGTTTTATTATTGAAAAATCCTAAACTCGTCATTTTCAGACAATCCTGGACAAAATTGTTGGGCCACTTTGCCGATTTTGACGATTTTCGCATAGTGTCCCAAGCACTTTTGTCCAGGATTGTCTGAAAATGACGAATTAAACAAAATCGAAGAAAAAAACAATTTGGGTGCGGCGATTCTGCGCAGTTTGCTCGAAAATGACATAAATACGCTCCCACATGCATGAACAACAAATTGTTTGTGGGGTATAGAAGGTTTGGTGAATATGCTAATTAAATAGAGCTCTCGTGCGGGTGGTACCGGTGCGGGTGGGAACTCTGCAGAGACTCTGCTCCAGTGATCCCTTCCCCATTGAGGGGGTAAGGGGGAGCAGAGATGGGGGCTCTTTTATTAAACTGTATATATTTTGCAATGTTACAAAGTTAAAATGCTGTGTTTTATTGAAAAATCCTAAACTCGTCATTTTCAGAATGTCTGAAAATGACGAATTAAACAAAATCGAAGAAAAAAACAATTTGGGTGCGGCGATTCTGCGCAGTTTGCTCGAAAATGACATAAATACGCTCCCACATGCATGAACAACAAATTGTTTGTGGGGTATAGAAGGTTTGGTGAATATGCTAATTAAATAGAGCTCTCGTGCGGGTGGTACCGGTGCGGGTGGGAACTCTGCAGAGACTCTGCTCCAGTGATCCCTTCCCCATTGAGGGGGTAAGGGGGAGCAGAGATGGGGGCTCTTTTATTAAACTGTATATATTTTCCAATGTTACAAAGTTAAAATGCTGTGTTTTATTGAAAAATCCTAAACTCGTCATTTTCAGACAATCCTGGACAAAATTGTTGGGCCACTTTGCCGATTTTGACGATTTTCGCATAGTGTCCCAAGCACTTTTTGGGGTTTTGGAAGATTTTGGGGGAGGGGTTTTGAAAATGTTTTAAAATATGTAAAAGAAGTTTTTAAATAAAATGGTTAGTAGAGAAATAACAAAAACTGTATACAAAATTCAAAATATTGCAGCAAACAACATTCCACCATTTGAAACCTTTCAGTCTGTTTTTTATAATCTTCATATTTTTTACAGACAGAAAACACTACAATATAACACCAAAAAATTTGCAGACAATACTAAAAAAATTTATGCATTTTTAAATGCAATAGAAAAACATCCACAAAAAGTAGCCCTTTTGTATGCATTAACACCAATGTTTGAAATGCTGATAATGACTGAGTTGTTTGGAACCTGCAAACTTGTTTACCATGAAAAATTTAACAAATACTATTTTGTTGACTACGAAATGATTTCCCCAAAATTTAGAAGAAGGAAGCTGCTTTTAAGAAATAACATTGTTGTTATTCCATACAAAAAAAGACAGGATTCCAAAAAAGTGATAACAATGGAATTAGTAGGAGTTGCATTTAAAGAGGTGTATAGCATATATGGTGGTGATACCAAACCCGAGGATGTGGTTCGTTACATACATAGAAATCTTTTGTAAACGACATTTGGTTCCAAAGGTTAAAAACCAAAAAACCTATAATAAAAGAGAATGTCTAAGCAAATACAAAGAGGTAAATATATTGCCAGGGAACCAACTACTATAAAATATTTTTGTAAAGACTGTAAATTTAAAACAAGTTTAGTAACAACACTAAGACTTCATAGAAAGGCTGCCCATGAAAAAACTTTAGAAATGAAGAATTGTAAAATAAAATGTAACAAATGCTTAGAAACCTTTAATACAAAAAAGGAACTACTTTCCCATTATTTTAAAACCCATGCAAAAAGAGTAAAAATTGGAAAAGGCCCTATACTTAAAAATAAAATAAAAGAGGATGTCTGAAAATCCATATGGATATACTATTTATAACGAACGCGGAGAAATTGAGGATTGGTACCAAACACGTGAAGAAATGTTTGGTGAATGGGATGAAGACCTATTAGAATGGGATGAAGAAAATGGGTTTTACACAGTTTACAGTGAAGATGAAATAGAGAACCACCTTCCTGAAGATTGGGTAAACGGAACAGAACCACCTGAGGAACCAGGTTCACTTCCTGAAAACGGTACAATTTCCGAACTATAACTTTTCTAAAAAATTTTTTTAAATTTCTTATTAAAAAAAATAAGAAATTATCCTTTAAAATAAACAATGAGTTACTTCTATGGTTATGGCAGACGCCGGCATATTGCTCAACATGATGATACAGAAAAGAGAATTAAAGACATTGAAAAGAAAATAAAACATTTGGAAGTGGAAGGAAATTATGAAACTGTTTTTGATATTAACTTGACAACTGCTGATAAAACCTTTGAAACTGTTAACGGTGAAAAAAGGATAACCCAAGCACGGAATGGAAAATACTGTTTATGGCAAAATGATAAAACCATTGCTCCAACATTTGGTTCGGATGCCGCTGGTTTAGGCAAAGATTACATTGAGAACAAGGGAAATAACTACATGTGTTTTGTTTGCCCCGAATTTGGGTGGGGTGATGTTTCTGTTTTTGTTGTTTGCACTGTGGTCGACACATCGGTCCCCGGTTATTGGTGCTATCTTATTGGAAATGATAATGGTGATTATGATAAATTTCTTGCCTTTAAATCATACTCCTACTCCAGAATAGTGGTTGGTGGTATTGAAGACACCAATTATAAAAATTTTCCTATGAAGGCCTCACACAGCATTCTTAGCAAACACATTATATCATGCCATTGGTTGGGGACGGGAGGCTGTGTATATTTAAATGGTGTAAAGTCTTCAGGATCAGAATTTAAACCGGATTTGAGGTTCTTAGGTAATCCATGTGGGTCTGTATTTTTCAATGAAAGATTTAATTCAACAACCTCTGATAAAAGTACTACTAATTTAAAAGGAAAAATATATGGGCTTAAAATTATTCATGGGCCATTACTCCCAACTGAGATCGTAAAAATTAATAAGGATATGATGAAAGAATATGGAAACTTTATATAAATAAACATGAGTTATTACTATGGATATGACGATCCAGATTATCCCGGTTATGGATCCGGTGAACAGGGACCCCAAGGTGATACAGGACCTCAAGGAGACAAAGGAGACAAAGGAGACAAAGGAGACAAAGGACTAACAGGTTCAAAAGGAAACCAAGGACCTCAAGGTTTAGCTGGTTCCAAAGGAGACAAAGGAGACAGAGGAAACCAAGGACCCCAAGGTTTAGCAGGCACCAAAGGAGATAAAGGAGACAAAGGTTTAGCAGGTGCATCAGCCCAAAAAGGAGACAAAGGAGACAAAGGAGATAAAGGAGACAAAGGTAACACTGGGGCAACAGGTCCACAAGGAAACAATGGTATTAGAGGACTTCAAGGACTTAAAGGAGACAAAGGAGACAGGGGTTTAGCGGGTGTAACAGGTGCAACAGGTTCCAAAGGAGACAAAGGAGACCATGGTACCCAAGGTTCCAAAGGTTCCAAAGGAGACAAAGGAGACAAAGGAGACAAAGGTATGGCAGGCGCAGCAGCTCAAAAAGGAGACAAAGGAGATCCTGGTGATGATGGAGCAAAAGGAAACAGGGGGTCCACTGGGGCAACAGGTCCACAAGGACCCCAAGGTCCACAAGGTTCCCAAGGCTCCAAAGGATCCCAAGGAGACAAAGGAGACAAAGGAGACAAAGGAATCCAAGGACTACCAGGAGCAAAAGGATCAACCGGGCTAAGAGGACTTAGAGGTCTAAGAGGGGTTACAGGGGCCACAGGACAAGCTGGAAATTTTACACAGGTAAAAAAGTACAAAAAAGATAGTGGGAAAACAAACCACAAAGCAGGTAGTTGGGATAACAGTAATAACAACAGCACTATGCTTTCATTTACAGTAGCGGAATCTGGAAAATATTTAATAAAATATTGGTTTTTACTACAACCAGATGGACATAAAATAGATCAACAAAGTAAAAAATCTTCATGGTGGGATGGTTCTACTTACAATGCATATTTTGATTTAAAAACAAACCTTTACCATGGAGATGTTAGCATAAGATCAAACAAACTTGCAGATTTGGAAGTTATAACCATGGGAAAAACATATAACGAATCACTCCCCCACCATATATTTTGCGAAGGCATTGCATCCATAATAAAGGGAAACAAAATATCTTTGCACAGCTATTCTGGTACGATTGGAGACGACTATACTTTCCTGTTTTTTAATGTTTGGGATGTTGAGATTAACCTACTTAAGATTAATTAATAAAATGGATAAAAAAGAATTTTCAGAAGTTTTAACCAAAGTATGCAAACATGGACACCAATGTGTTTTGGTTAAGGCTGTTCTTAAAACAGCAACAGACAACTCCATAGAAGAGATATATTACAACACAAACCATAAAAATATTTGTAATTATTTACATCCCAATGAAGGCCTAATAAAAATGCTAACACGGATAGGTATATATGACACTGTGTACTAAAGTAACTTCTAAACTAGTTGGCTTCGCGGGTTAAACAAATTTAAACTAGTTGTCAAACAAATTTAAACTAGTTGTTAAACAAATTTAAACTAGTTGTTAAACAAATTTTAAACAAACCTTAAACAAATTTTAAACAAATATAAATGGAAGCAGAACAAAGTAAAGCAAAGCCGAACGAAGTGAAACAAAGTGAAGAAAAACAAACTATTACAAAAACCCCTTCACCTGTTTACATTAAAAATCCAAAAAGAGTTGCCCAAGGAAAAAAACTGGCTGCAATAAGTAGGGCCGCAAAACTAAAGAAAAAACAACAGTTGGAGACAATCCCAGAAGAAGCCGAAAAAATGTCCCCAACATCTTTAATAACATTTACTGGAACAATACTTGGAACTTGTTGTACACTTCTACTAACCTATATTGCATATAGTAAATGGAATACAAAAGAAAAAGAGGACCCAAATTGCAAGGATTCCCCAAAAATTCCTAAGGGAAAAACAGTTTACAAAGACCTTTCCCAATATGATTTTTAAGTGGGAGACAAAGTTGAAAAAAAATTTTATTTTAAAAATTTTAAATAAAACATGATTGTTAACAGTTATGCAACAGAATGTGTTTTTGGGAGTAAAACCTGGTTTAACATTGGAAAACTTATATATCTTATCTCAAAAGGAAACAATGATGGATATAAACTTTGGTTAACATATAGTAAATATGATCTTAAAAACTATAATGAAAACCATTGTTATAATCTTTGGCCAGATTTTGATACCCTAATGCCAGATGACTATGAATCAGATGAGGACTATGAATTGAATTAAAATTTTAAAAAAAAAGAAATTTCTTATTAAAAAAATAAGAAATTTTACCAAACAAAAGGTTTTTTTATGAAGTTTTTTATGGTATAATAAATGAATACCGAAAGAGAAGTTAAACTAATTCCTGGTTATAACCGTTTACACAAAAGTTCAATAACCGGAGAACGAGCCCGAAATGTAATTACTTTCAACCCTAATTCGGCTAATGAAGGAGAAGTAATTTACATACACATTCCAAAACTTAAACCTGGAGCAACCTTAGTTCCTGACAAGATGTTTCTTTTGTTTGACTTTAAAAACAAAAATACCAAATCTTGGTTTAATAACAATCTTGCAAAACAGCTACAAGAACGACTGGAAGTCAGGTTTGCAGGTGAAAAAGTTTACGACAACACAGGAGAAAGTCTTCTTGGAACATACAAGGACTTATGGATGGACAAACACGAAAGAGCCAATATGATCGAGGATGGTATCGCAACAGAAAACCAAAGAAAACTTATTTCAAAATCTGATGATGCCTCTTCCGACTCATATGCAGCTGTTTATGGAACAAAACAGCGAATCCAGTTGGGTAAAATTTTAAAGGATCATGGGTTATATGCCCCCCACAGCATGGCAAATGACTTACAATATATTATTACACTACCAAAAGGAGTTAACATTATGAAAGCTCAAAACAGCCAAACTGTTGCTGGTTACTCACTTGAAAATATCGAACTTGAGTATGAAACCATTACAAACTTTTCCCTAGTTGGGGAAATAGAATCTTCCTACCAAGTGGGTAGAGCCCTTTCCTTTGAACATGTAACTTTAATGAAAACCTCACCATGGGCAAGAGCAACAACTTTAATCAACGAAACCATTAATTTACCAAGAAAGAGCATGAAGGCTGTTGTAATGCTGTTTACAAAAGCTTCCCGAGATGGATCAGAAGAGTTTGTTTACCCAAACATTGAGAATGTAAAAATTACTATTGAAGGGGTTCCAAACAGTATTTACTCCCAAGGAATTCCAAAACGGAGGTTGTTTGAAGAGGCTGAAAGACTTTTCAGACAAACAGATTACCCAACTATCCAAGCTGAGGAGTTCTTTACAGAAGAAAAATTTGCACTTGTTGTAGATCTTAGATCCATTAATGACAACGATGTTTATGGAGATGGCACCAAGCTTTTGACAACACAGTCCGGAATCATGTTGGAGATCCAGAAGAAGGCAACAACAGCTGATCTTAAATGCCATGTTTTCATCCTTTCAGATGGACTCCTAAAAGTCCAAGGAGGAGAATTCCAGAGTGTAAATTACTAAAATAAAAAATGGAAACCCCAAACACCATTAAACCATTTAATATGATCATTGTTGGGATGACAAGTTGTGGGAAAACCCACTATTTGCTAAAAATGTTATCTGAAACCCCAAAACAGTTTGAGAATATATTTTTAATTTGTCCTACTTTTGAATGGAACAAAACATATCTTGAATGGGAACACCTCAATGATCCAAGATTTTTTGTTATTCCTTGCGACCAAGACGAGTCCGAAGATTTTTTAAAATATGTAGTGGAATTTTGTAAAGGAAGACCAAGCCTAATTATTTTGGATGACTGTGCTTCAGGACAAAATGTTAAAAACAGGACTAGTGAATTGGTTAAACTTGGTTTTGGTGCCCGACATATGGATATTAGTACATTAGTTGTTGCCCAACAACTGAAAAGCATTGCGAAACCATATCGGGAAAATATTTCCAAACTGGTTACATTTTATAACCCAAACAGAAAAGACATGCAGGTTATTTTAGATGACTATTTGGATATACCAAAAGAAGAAGAAAAAAAAATTAAAGAAATATTAAAATCCCAAAAATATTCAAGACTAGAAATTAACCTGGTTCACCCATACCATTACCAAATTATTTTTGGGGATACAATAAATGAGGACCCTAAGAATTTTGCTTAAAAATGGAGAGACAACTGTTAAATTCGAAGATCCTTTAATCATTGAAGACACTAAAATGATAGTGAAAAATGCAACAGTGTTTTGGAATTTTAATAACCTAACAAGTCCAACACATATCATGCATGGAACAAAAAAAGTTAGTTTCTACAATGGTTATTGGACTGTTGGTATGATTATGGAAAAATTAAAGGACAATGGTATAAAATCTGAATTACTTCCATATAGCTGCAAAATTAGAATATCACCAACAGAAAACCTTTCCCTACTTAAACTTGGTCCTTTGCTAGGATATCCAGAAACAACAATAATTAAAAAAGGAGCAAACCAAGTCAGCCCAGAAACAGTTAACATAAATCTTGGAATGAGATTTGTATGCATAACTTGCAACATGATTGATGGAACAAAAACCTCATTTTCTGGAAGGCGGGATAGAACTGCTGCCGTACTTCCAATTACAACAAAACAAATATTGAAGGGTTCTGTTGAGAAGTTTGATAACATTAATTCTGTAGCCATGTTAGACAATGGTATTTACAACGAACTTAAATTTAAAATTGACAATAATGTTGGAAATATTCTTCTTGAAATCTTTTTATGTCCAAAAAATTTTGAAATATGAAAAAAAATCTTTGGACTATAATAAAAGACATGAACACCCCATTAACTGACGAAGAAATTTTAACCATAATAAAAGATCCCAAGGCAACTATGGAGTTTTTGGAGAAACTTGAGGAAACCATAACCAACAAAAACATAAAAACAGCTTACCAAATTTTTTTAATGGCCAATAAAAACTATCTTAGGGTGGTAGCAGAAGAAGAAGCAGCAGAAGAAGCGGAAGCAGCTAATTCCTAAATTTTTACTTTGTTAACTTTTTTTTAAAATTTTCATACCTAAAAAAGTATGAAAATATAATGTTATTTTTTTTTGGTATAATAAATGAATAAGAGCGAAGTATTAAATGATTTGTATCAAGCAGCATTAATTACACTTGCAGCTGTTGGAACAAGCATGATTTTCAAAAAGGTATTAGGCCAATCACTGGCGGCACCAGCTAGCCTTAAAGAAACAGCCAAACTTGGAGTAGCTGTTTCTGTTGGGTTATTTTCAGTAAAAATGGCACAAGAAAAAGGATACTTGCCTAAAAATGTGGATCCTGAAAAGAAAGTTTAGTTTTTTTCTTTTTTTTTTGGTTTTAAATCGAATAATCCTTTGTCCCATTAAATAAAATAAAGAGGAGAAGTATGAACGTATTTGAAAAATTGGAACAACCAATTACATTAAAATTTAAACAAACAAAGTGCTTTGGACTAAAACCCAAAACATTTAAAGGTAAACCAGCAGATGGGTTCAGATTGACAGTTCAACTGAGTCCAGAAAACTGCGAAAAGGTAACAACAGCATGGGACCAACTTAAGCCAACCAAAAACAACACACCACTTTTTGGTGATTTTGGCAATATCCTTTCTTTTAACATCAAAGAAGGGGAGCTAAGCGAAAAAAAACAAGAAAGATCTCAAAAAAAGACTGTGCTATGTTGACGTGAAAGTAGAGATCAACCAGGTATTTGTAAACAAGAACAAAGAAAGGTTCCCACAATTTCAAATAAAACTTTTAAATAAGGTTGAGGAACCCCCACGAGAAAGACTTCCAATAATTGAAGATTGTGAAATGAGTGATTAGATACAACAATGTCTCCATATCGAAAAAAGGATATGGAAACAAAATTTTAAAATTATTTAATAAATGGCATCAATGGTAGCAGGAGGATTGTTTAATGCAATTGCCTTTGCAGGTGCTGGATATTTGTTTCAATCATTTAACAAAGATGGTTTTGCCAAAGAGGCAAAAAGACATAATTTGGCAACAGAAGAACTTCAAAAAGCCCATGAAAAGTTTTTTGAAAAAGAAATTAAAAGGAAGGACAGACAAAGAGAATTACAGGATGAAATAAGGACTGCGGGGTACAATATGCAAGACACATCAAAAGCATTTCAAGAACTTCATAAAATTTTACAAGACACCCCAACCGAACCAAAACTTGAGGATTTTTACCAACCAAGCGAAGAAATGGAAAAATACCAAATTATTGCTGTAACACTTTCTGGAACAGGTGCTGGATGGTTGTTGTCAAGATTTGTTTAACATTAAATAAAGGGTTTTGTTAGTTTTCTTTTTGGTGAAAATTTTGTAACTTTTTGAGTTACAAAATATTAAACCCGTTTATTCTTTTTGTTTTTGGATCTTTGATAACAAATACTTAAAAATTTGAAAATCTGTTTTAGGGAGTTCTTTAACAACTTCAAAATTTAAAATATATTCTATTTTCCCAAAAGATTTTTCTGGATTTTTAAATGGAGGTATTGTCAAAGTTTTTAAAAGATCTCTTTGACATATTGCAAGAATGGCATACAATACATGTTTTTTGTTAGGTCGCCTTGTAACCAAACCTTGTTCTTTAAGAGTTTCAAAAGATTTGTCAAAATATTCTATAAGTTTTAATACAAGAAATTTTGGTTCTTTTTGGGGTGGTATTGGTATGGGTGGTATTGGATTGTTACATTCACACAAAAAATTACAAAAACAAATCAAATGGATATTTTCACCTGGTGGTTCTACTTCATGTTCTGGCAATATTTCTAGATACATTTTCTTTAAATTTTTAACGTTAAGGTTGTCCACGGAACCCTTTCTAAATTTCCACTCCCAAAAACTGGGTTTGAACAATGGTCCATGCTCCATTCCGCATTTTGGACAAAATATGTTTCCATCCATTTCTTCCAGTCTTTGGTTACAACAACGGCTGGTATTAGGACCATTTTTATATTTTTCCAAGAGATGGTCTAAAGTTGGTGAAATTTTGATAAAAATATTTAACATTTGAGTCATTCCTTTTATTATAATGATATAATTTTAAAAATTAAAAAAACAAGTGTTATGGAAGCTCCAAAAACTTCTGGCAATCTGTTATTGTTTCTTGTTATTTCTGTGTGTGTAAAATTTCCTTCTTTGTATGTTTTTTTCCAGGATTTTTCCTGGGCTACCAAAAATGTTGGCAAATTTTTTGAAGATTTTTCCAAAGATTCTTTCTCTAAAGAAGGTCTAAAATTTAAATTTAAATTTTGGTTAAATCCAAGCACCATTTTGTCAGTAGCCATGGTAAGAACATTGTTAAATCCAACCACAGGATTAATTAAAATTTTAAGATCGCTAGGGATTAAAATTAAACCTGGAGACACCGCAAAATTTAAAACAACATTGGTAGACTTTATTGCCTGCCTCATATTACTAATGCTTACAGTAATATCATCTTGTGCTATGGTATCTTCCATTAACTTTTTAAACACCTCTTGTGTTTGTAAACTTTTAGCACCTTGCCCAACAATAACCCACCTTGTTTTTGCCTGGGCCCCCAACACACAGTAAACAAAAGATTCTAAGGATTGTTGAAATAGCTTTTGACCCAATGGTGTAAGACCATTGCTGTTTTTTGGAACAAAGTGTTTAAAATCATTGGAGTGTCTTTGGGAAGTGGACACCAACTCCTCATATGTGTTTAGGGTCCCAAAACTTTTTTGCTCCAACTTTACATACCTAACTTCGTATCCAAGGTCCTTCATGTCTTGTGTAAAAACTTCCGGACTTTGTGTAGAATTACTTATTTTCTGGATCCAAACATCATTAGGGTTATGTTGTAAAATTTTTACCAACTCACTTGTAAGATATCTTTTAAGTTTGTTGGGATGCTTTAAAAACCTTCTAACTTGGTAAACATAATGATAATGAGCAATACTTGTTAAAAAAGGAGACCTAAACCTTTCAAAACCATTTTTAAAATGTTTGTTAGACACCCCACACAAATAACTCGCAACATAAGAAGCTGCAATGGCTGTAAAATATGGAATTGTAAGAAAGTCATTTAGGTCAGGATTTCTTACCTTTGTGGGTTCTGAAAAAGTTGAGTCTATTGGAGATCCAAGTCCAAAACAAAATTTTCCTTTTTGTTAACAAATAGTATAACTCTGTTTAGGTTCACTGAACATTCTGGTTGTTTTGAAAAACTCTGGACAGTCCCATGAATTCCCCAACCTTTTGGCCAATATAAATATTGTGTGTAATTTTTGTTCCTTTTAAACTCATCACTTTTAATGTCTAATAAAAATTCATTCTTTAAAAAAAATATCTTCTTTCCAAATTTAAATCTTGTTAGATCAGCATTTGGATAAGTTTTTAAAAACTCTGTTTTGAGGTCCATTTTTTATTTAAATAAAAAAATGAATGATAAACTTTTACTCATTGACCTTGAACTTCGGGATATATATTACAATCCTGTAACAGGCTACCAATCCATGGAAAAACTTTACCAAACAGCATTAGACCAAAATGTTGAAGGTATTTCAAGAAAGTTGGTTAAAGAATGGTTACATAGCCAAAGAGTATTCACATTGCACAAACCTATTAGAAAACCAAGAAGATATCAAAAAACATTTGTTAAAAATCTTGCTGACCAACTTCAAATGGATCTTGTTGACATGGCTAAATTTGGTTCTGAAAATAATGATCGAAAGTGGATATTAACAGGAATAGAAATTTTAAGCAGATTTGGATTTTCAGTTCCAGTCCACAGAAAAAACACAGTAAGTATGGTTGCTGGTGTTTCAAAAATGTTAACAAAATTTAAGGAAAGATTTGGTAAATATCCAGAAACAGTCCAATTTGATAATGGAAAGGAGTTTTACAATGTTGGGGTAAAAACCCTTTTAAAATCTTTTGGCATCCACTATTTCTCCACAAGATCAGAACGTAAGGCAGCTGTTGTAGAAAGATTTAACCGGTCATTAAAAACCAGGATGTGGAAATATTTTACATTTACAGGGAATAAAAAGTGGTTAAACATCCTTGACAAATTTACAGCAAGTTATAACAACACAAAACATAGCACAATTAAAATGAAGCCAAAAGATGTTAATGATGAAAACCAATCTAAAGTTTTTTTTACACTGTATGGAATTCCACCCCTTGAAGGTAGTGTAAAACCTAAATTTAAAACTGGAGATCATGTAAGAATACAAAAATATAGAAAAAATTTTTCAAAAGGATATGATCCAAATTTTACTAATGAAATTTTTACGGTGTCAGCTGTTTTTAGGGGAAACCCTGTTATGTATAAAATTCGGGACTGATGAGGATATTTTAGGAAAATTTTACAGTGAAGAACTGGTTAAAGTTATTGGTAATCAACAAGCTAAATAAATGGCTGACTTTGAAATGAAGGATTCAGATCCAAACCAAGACAGTGCAGGAAATGAAGACCGTGAAGAAGAAACATCTTTTATAGAAAACGATTACAAAGATTTGGATTCTGTGGAACTGGAAGAAAGTGTGGAAGAAGACATAAGAAAAAGACTATCCAAAGTAAGAAACAAAAATTTAGGAAAACCAGACCAGGATACTAAAAAAACAATAGACCAAATGATAACAAAAGAATCAAGAAAACAAAAAAGTAAAGCAACAGCCGATAGGAAAAATTTTTTTCGAATAAGATTAGAGCAAACAGTGATTAAGAAGGATGGAGATGCAAGCAAAACTTTAATAGACAAAAGTATAATAAGTTATGACTCAAAAGGGGTAGTAGACGGAATTATTTTTGACGGTGTAAAGGTTATCGTTAGAGATGGAAATAGTAACAACTTTACACTAAACAAAGATGAAAAATTCCAAAAAAAGGTAGACGAATTTGATGGACTAATGGAAGAAGCAGCTTTTGAACATTCCAAAACTGCAGATGGGGAAACCGAAAAACAGTCAGGTATTAATCCCAAAAACATTAATCCTGAAAATATTACCAACATCCGTAAAAATGTTGCTGAACAGCTGGATGATGAAGTAACAATAAAACTGGATGTCATTGAAAACGAAAATGGAGAAAATGTTGGGGATACCCCAGTTCGAAATATTGCAGGAGTTTTGAATTCCAATGACTTGGGTGCTGTTGAAATTAACCAAAAGTTTTGGGAAGACAAAACAGCAGAAGAAAAAGATCCAGTGAAAAAAATGAGTTTCAAAAATGTTGCGGATGTGTGTGCTTTAAAGGCTGACCAACTTAGATTGGAACAAAACATAGCTCCACAAAATGACCAGACAAAAAAGATGATAGAAAACAATGATCTAACCAGATTTGAAAGGTTTAAAGTATGGGCAAAAGAAAACATGGGTGTAACAGCCGCAATTGCTATTAGTATTGCTGGAATTATAACAACTGTTGTTTTAGCTGGAAAAGCCGGGGTTGTAACAGCCGCAAAGGCAACAGGAGCGTTAGGAAAGGCTTTAGCAAAACTTGCAAAAACTGCTTTGCCTATATTGGTTCCAATTTTAAATATACTTGCAACTGCATTATCTTGGGGAGCGAAAGGAATAGCATGGTTGGCAAAAAATTTGTGGGTTCTCGCAATAGGGCTTTCCTATATTGTTTACAAAGAATACAAAGATAAATATGGAACCAAAACAAACCGCAAATGAAATCCCTGAAGAACTGTATTTAAACCTTAGGGAAGAGCTTATCCGGCTTTCTTCCGAAAACAAAATTAAACATTCGGAATCATATCTTAAAAAAGCCTCATTGGCGGCACTTGAAAAAATTAAGTTAAATTATGACCAGGTACAACAGGATCGTGTAAACACACTGTTAACAGAAACCCTTATATCCAAATTTTCAGGATTAATGGAACAGTTAGATTTGATAAAAGATGATGAAAAACTGGATGAAGAATTATCAACAAACAAACTTTTTTGCGATGATGTTAAATCCCTGGTAACAAAAATATCGCCCTATATTCCAATGATTGGATTGTTATGTGGTGGGATAATAGTAATTAAACATGTTTGGGACCGAGGCGAGCGAAGCGGTAGCGAAGCGGTAGCGAAGCCGAAGCTGAGCCAAACAAAGTAAAAAAACCATCAAATAAAAATGAGTTTGTACAAAATGATCAGGATCCTAGCAAAAATGTCGATAGTGGCAATGTTGCTGATTCCAATAACAGTTGAGTTGTTATTAATTAAATTTTTGGTCTCACGAAGCGTTAGCGATGTTTCCTAATCCAAAACAGATTAGGAAAATAAAATGGGAAACTCTAAAAGCAAACCAAAAGAAAAATTTAACAAAAACCATATTATAAAAAAGGGTTTCCAATTTGGGATAAGTTTTGGGAAGGAAGATTTGACAATGGAGGGAAATATTCAAATAGGGTGGACAAACAAAATAGTAAAAAATTATTCTTGTGTTTCTTCGACAAATTCTTCGACAAATTCTTCGACAAAATGTTCTGAAAATTCTTTACCAAATACCTTGCCAAATACTTTACCAAATACTTTGCCAATTACTTTGCCAATTACTTTGCCAAATACTTTGGAAACAATCCCAGAAGAAGAAAACCCTTTAAAAAGATACTAATAAAACAATGGAAATGTTTAAAGCAAGAATGGATGAAAGAAGAAAATTTAATGATCTTATTAAAAAAATTCGTGAAGAAAACCCTGTTTGTAACCATCCCAGATCAGAGTTAAGAACCCTGGCAAAAAAAATTGGAATAAAGGGGGCTGGCAAAATGAACCTTAAAACACTCTGTGAAAGTCTTAATATTCCATTGGTTAGGAATGAAACCTTTGACAGATGTAACAGAGAGCAAATAAAAAACCCTGTTGAAATAACATTTACAGATTTGGACAACAAAAAAACAAAATTCCGTAGTATTTACAAAGCAGCATCCTGCCTGAATAAAAATCCTAGTTGTATTCCATATTACATAAGGAAAGGAACATCAATCATTTACAGTGGAAAGGTACAAACTGTTAGTCGGGGTGTATAAATAAAGGAAAAAAAAATATTTATCTGAACTTTTGTTTTGTCAAATTTCCTATATAAATTTATATAGGAAATGCAACGGGAAAGAGACCGAAAATATGATGCTTTAAAATTAGAAACCGAAAAACTTAACTTCAACAGGATATTTTTTTTTAAAAAAGGAAGTATAATGTTGTTTGGATCCTTTATTAGTAAACTTTTTTAATAATTTTTTTTAACACTATAATAAATGGAAACTGACACTAAACTTTTAAAAAAACGGGAAAATGCCCGTCTTCGAAAACAACGGCAACGTGAGAGAGACCGAAAGATGGAACCGTTTAAACCTGAAAGGCTTGCTAAACTTCAACAGGAAAAGGAGTTTAGAGCAACCAAAAAGCAGGAACAGATCGCCAGGAAAGAGGCAAAAAAAGCAGAACAGGTTGCCAGGAAAGAGGTAAAAAAGCAGGAACAGATTGCTAGGAAAAAAGCAAGAAAAGAAGAGAAAAGACAAAAAATTTTTAAAGTGGAATAAAAAATGGAAAGGAACCGCTAAAACTGCTAAAACTAGGCAGGTCCTTGGAAACAAGCTTGAAAGAATTTTTAACAGAAAAACAAGGGCCTTCAAAAAACTTAGGGAAACAGAGCCAAAACTCATCAGGGATTTCGCAAATGGGAAAGCAGCCCTGTATGAAGTTTCAGGACAGGGATTCAAAGATCCTGCACTTTTCTTAGAGAAAACAACACCAACCGTTGAAAACCTGATTAACAGTGTTGAAAACTCAAAGAAAGTAAAAACAACCCTTATTTGTAATCTTGTAAAGTATGATTATACCGCTGGATGGGAAGATGTTGAAGAGTTTTACTTTACCTCTCATATGAAAGCAATGACGACAGAGGAAGATGTTAGAGAACACTACTCATCAATGAAAAAAGAGATGCTTGAAAATTTGGCATCCCATCAAAAAAAGGGATCTGGATGGGCTATAAGATCTGTGGAAAGTCTACATATTTCTATAACAAAATATAGACCTTTAAACGGTAAGGGTTACAAAGCTCTTCCAAAAGTCATCCAGGACAAAAAGGCTATCATTAATCCTAAAAACAAGGATAACAAGTGTTTTATCTATGCTGTTGCAATAGCAGAGATGTTAAAAGAAAATCCAGGAAAACCTCATTTAGAAAGAGCTGGTGAAGATGTCCAAACACAGGCAAAAAAGTATAACTGCAAAGGACTAGAATTTCCTCTTAAAATTAAGGATATTTTCAAATTTGAAAAGATGAACGAGATGAATATTAATGTCTTTAGTTTTGATTATGAGATTCAAAAGGTTTTTCAAATGCAAATAAGTAGGGCTAACCATCCAAATGTTGTAAACCTATTCTGGTGGAATAACCATTACAGTACCATTAAAAACAAAAGTAGGCTGTTTTCAGACCAAATTGATGATCAAAAAAGAAAAAAGTTTTTCTGCGACTTTTGTTTAAACCCATTTACCACAGAAGTCAAAATGCTACAACACATGGAAATTTGCAAAACACATGATGCTCAGGTCCAAATATTTCCCACAAAAGGAAAAAATAACATCATGGGGTGGAACGAAAAGGATTATAAGAAAATTCAAGATGTGCCATTCATCATTGTATTTGATTTTGAGTGTATGCTGGAACCATTGGATACAAAAGAACAAAGTGAAGCCCTCGAACGAAGTGAGACCAAGAGTTTTACCAAGAAATACCAAAAACATGTTCCTAGTGGATATTGTTTTCAAATTATATGCTCGGATCCAACTATCTTTCCAGGAAAAACTGTAAGCTATACAAGAAAATACGAACATGAGGATATTGGTAAAATGTTCGTTGAAGCTTTGGAAACCGAGGCAAAGGAAATCTGGGAAACCTATATGAAAACTCCAAAGCCAATTATCATAAGTAAGACCCAAGAAAGAGATTTCCAGTCAGCTGTAAGCTGTTATGTTTGTGGGAAAGACCTAGGAAAAGATAGGGTAAGAGACCATAACCATCTCAATGGAAAATACAGAGGACCAGCCCATAACAGCTGTAATTATTCAATGAGTAGTGCTAAACATATTGCAGTGCTGGCCCACAATAATATGAATTATGATGCTCACTTTACCGTTCCAAGTTTGGGGTTATCGGATGGTACAATTACTTGTATACCAAAGACAGACGAAGAATACATCAGCTTCAGCAAAAAAATATGGATGAATGGTGGCTGGCATAAAAAGAGATTACCTAATGGAGAGTTTAAGAAAAAGTGGGTTCCTTTTGAACTGAGATTCCTGGATTCCATAAAATTCATGCCAGGTTCGTTAGACTCACTTGTTAAGAACCTGGATTCAACAGCTTTCGCATACACAGAAAAATTCTTTGCTAACCATCCAAAAGAGCATGTAAAACTGTTAAAGAAGAAGGGAGTATTTCCCTATGAATTCATGACAGATCTAAAAAAGTTGGACCACCCAAAGCTTCCTGCCAAAAAGGAGTTTTACTCAAAACTGAATGGAACCCACATTTCAGATGAGGATTACAGCCATGCTAAAAATGTATGGGAAGCCTTTGGATGCAAGACGATGAGGGATTACCATGATTTGTACATGAAATTAGATGTTGTTCTTCTGGGAGATGTTATCCAAAATTTTAGAAAGACATGCAAAAATACTTATGGACTTGACCCAATGTGGTTCTATACAAGTCCTGGTTTGGCTTGGACCTCCCTACAAAAGATGACGGACCAAAAGTTGGAACTATTAACAGACCCTGACAAGTACTTATTCTTCGAAAAAGCTATTCGTGGTGGGATATCATTAATTACTCACCGACATGCCCAGGCTAACAACAAGTATATGGATGAATACAACCCAGAGCAGGAAAGTTCCTTCATCCCATATTTAGACAAAAACAACTTGTATGGAAAGGCAATGTCAGAACCTCTCCCAATAGGAAAATTTAAATGGATCCCAGAAAAGGAGCTGGTGGATTGGGAGAAGTACCTTGTTGAAACCAAAGATGGGGAAGAGGGAGAGGGATGTTTTTTGGAAGTGGACTTGGAGTATCCAAAAAAATTACATGATCTCCACAACGATCTTCCCTTTGCAGCTGAAAGAGTTGAGATTAATGGTGTTGTAAAACTGTTGCCAAATCTTAACAATAAGGAGAAGTATGTTCTCCACTACCGAGCATTAAAACAGTGTTTGAAATATAAGATAATGCTCAAAAAAATCCATAGGGGAATATCATTTGTGGAAAAGGCTTGGATGAAACCCTATATTGACCTTAACACAAGGTTGAGGACAAAAGCCACCAATGACTTCGACAAGGATTTCTACAAGTTGATGAACAACTCCGTCTTTGGAAAGACAATGGAGAATGTTCGCAATAGAGTGGACATCCGACTCGTCTCCTGGAAAGATCAGCTTGAAAAACTTGCAAGAAAACCAAATTACAAGTCTATCAATATATTCAATGAAAATTTGGGTGCTGTTCACTTGAAGAAACCATATGTTAATTTAAACAAACCAATCTTTACAGGGGCCTCCATCTTGGATATAAGCAAGATCTCCATGTATGATTTCCACTATGGTTATATAAAACCAAAGTATGGTAAGAAGGCCCAACTGTTGTTTACGTATACGGATTCCCTCTGTTATAATATCAGAACAGATGATATTTTTGAAGACATTTCTGGAGATGTTGAAACCCACTTCGACACCAGTAATTTTCCTAAAAACCACCCAAGTGGAATTCCAACTAATGTAAACAAGAAAGTTCTTGGGATGATGAAGTTTGAAACTGGGTCAGATCAGATTGGAGGGTTTGTTGGATTAAGACCCAAGGCTTATGTTATCAAAATGGCAAAGAAGAAAAACCTCGAAACTGGGTTGATGGAGTGCAAAGAAGATAAGAAATGCAAGGGAATTAAGAAAAGTGCTATTAATGATATAAAATTTGAGGATTACTGGAATTGCCTGTTTACAGGAAAAAACCTGATGAGGGATGAATACCTTCAGATCTTACCAACACAAAATTCATACCATCCATATGAACAAGATTGCACTCAGTGCAGCAGATGATAAGAGAGTTATAGAAAAGGATGGAATCTCAACCCTGGCAATTGGACATTTTAGAACAAAGGAAAATTAAGTTTAAATAGTGTTTAAGATTTGTATTAAAAAAGAATACAAATTTTTAGTTTTAGTAAAATTTATTACCTTTTTCCTTTTGCCAACCTATATCTTTGTCTTGTAAAGTTTCTCCATGAACAGCCTTTATATGTAATCTTAGTGCTGTTTTTGTTTTTACTTTAAATTTACACTTTCCACAGGAAAAACAAATCCTATCATTGGTAAAAAAATAACTATTGGATCTTTTAGGCATCCTTTTTTATTTTATTTTCTTTAATCTTTAAAACAAAAATTACAATTCTTCCCAAAATCTTCCAAAACCCCTTCCAAAAAAATTTTTCAAAAGAATTCAAACCCTTTGAAAAATTCTCCCTCCCGTTCGGAAAGTCTTCGGCAAATTCTTCGGAAAGTCTTCGGGAAGTCTTCGGAAAGTCTTCGGGAAGTCTTCGGGAAGTCTTCGACAAATCCGGGCCGAACGAAGTGAGGCGAGCCAAAGGCGAAGCCATCCTAAAAACATGGCCGCCATGTTTTTTTAAAACCCACCCCCCCTTTTATTAATGGCGCCACCAAGTCTAGCACAGCTGTCCCAGAACCCGCATTTTTACCCTACTATGGTAGTAGATTACACTCTGCCCCAGTGTCCATGAGAAACTGAACGGCCATGCTTGGTACACCACTTATCTCACTTTCTACAGTTAAAGTCACAGTTTCACGATCTTTACTGGCGCTTGTTCTTGTGGTGCCTAAATAATATCGCTCCTGTTCATGCACAGCAGCAATTTTATTCTTAGCCTGGCACTTAACTGCAAAATGATTTCTCACACCACATTTCCTGCATATTTGACCAAACGCTGGGCACTTACGCTTCTCGTGATCGCGACCACAGTATTTACAATCCTTGATTAGAGCTGAAGGGCGGCCATCTTTGTGTTGTTGCTCGTCTTCTCTTGAATTGTCTTTCGGTTGTTTTTGTCGAACAGCATGCACTCCAGCTTCCAAATCCATCGCTTTCATTTGAGTGGCTGTACTCTCAGCAGCTGGTACTATGTCTAGTGCTTTCTCAAGAGTAAGTTTATTGTCTCGAAGTAACCTTTCACGTACCTTTGCATCTCTAATACCAGTAACGAGACGATCACGAAGTAACTTATCTGGTGTAAGCGATCCCAAATCACAGTTCGATGCAATTTGTCGCAGCTCCGTCATGTATTGCTCTACGGTTTCTGTGGCTTCTTGATCTCGGGTAAATAAACGGAAACGTTCATAGGTAACATTCTGCCTTGGAATACAATAATCTTCAAATTGCTTTAAGACTAAATCAATTTCCTGTACGTCGTCTTCTGAGGACCAAACAAATGTTCGAAACACTTTGTTGGCCTCCTTCCCTATTACCGATAAAAGAGTAGCTACCTGCCGTTCTTGGTCTTCTTTATCGAGCTTCGTTGCTAACGTATAATTCCTCCACGCCGACTTCCATACACGCCAATTCGAAGCCGTCGAGCCATCATTTAATTCAAGCACGTCCGGAGGAGGTATCTGGAAATTAGCCATTCTCGTCGAGTTTCTACTAAACTCGTCGTCGCTGTCTGCCGTATTAAGCACAAACTCCACAGATTAGTTCTTCTTAGTAGTTTGTTTTACTCCTGACACCATGTTACGCAATTTAAAAAGGGTTTTTATTTATATTAAACGAACTGCCAAAGTGTTTGTTGTGCTCAACTTGCTCGATCGCCATGCTCCCAAGTCACGTGAGCTATCTTGCACAGGGAGCCCTAGCTGTCCATTCTAACCATCGTTACATTCTCTACAATCCTATTCTACATCAATCAATTCATCATCTTCTCCATCAGACTCTAAAAGTGCCAGTACTGGTGCAGCATCGTCGACATCAGAGTCTGTGACGTTCTCGAATGGATTGTCTTGGTTGTCGTCAATAGTGCTTGCTAGAACTCTTAACCGGTCAGCTCCAGCTTTGCAAGGTTGATTTTCCTTGAAACAGTGGATTAGCCCATCTTCACTTCCATCAACAGCGAGGCATACTCCACAACTACGAAATGATGATGAAATCATTTTTCTGTCCAATTCTTGCCATGCTTCAAGAATCCATTCAACGACCTTTCGGCGTGGTGGTGCTTTCATGCTCCCTTGCGCAGTGTATTCATGTGTACCTTCGGCCATCCATTCGTCATATTTTCTAGTGATGTGTCCCTTGAAAGGCTTGTTCCAGGATACATCTGGAGGCTGGATGTATTTTGTGCATCCACCAGGAACCACAACAACATCGACTTTACTTTTCGCAAGCTTCTCTTTAACCGAATCGGTAAGATGACAGGCGAAAGAGTCCCATGTGAGAAACCTGCGAGCAAATGAAAACTTTCCGATCACTTTGTCGACCCATTCTTCAGTCAAGGTTTGGTTCATCCATGCATTAGTAGAAGAGGAAACAACACATCTTGCACGAAATTCTTCATTTAACGCCTTTGTTTCTCTTAGAGCTCCTTTAAACACGATCATTGGTTTGAGTTTGGTACCATCAGCTTTAGCTGCCAAACAGACAGAAACTCTCACTTTTTCATGACCAGTGGTTTTGAGGCTCACTGACTTAACGCCAGTGCGGTCAACTGCGGTATCTGAAAGCATATCAGCCCAAACAGCTGTTTCGTCCATGGAAATCACATCGCTTGGTTGGTATAAGTTCATTCGACTTGCAATACATAAGCCACAAGTTTGTCGATGAGGTAGCTCGGGTCTTGCTGCGCTTGAGTCGTGTTTCTTCGAAGACTTAAGCCATTCCGTTTCATAAATTTCTCAAGCCAACCTCTGCTTGCTGTAAATTCTTCAAACTTTTCAGTTTACAATCTTTGTGAGAATGACTCGTCTCTGCTTCCTGATTTGTTGCCATATTTATAAGGTTAACTTCGGTTTTCTTTGTTCGTACTTGCTGGTAAATTTTAACACTGAACAGGAAAAGGATTTTGTCATGTAACCTGAATACAAAAAGTGGGTGACAACAATTTTTGACGTTTCATCACTTTATCTGTCAACACAAGCGGAAACGCATGCATTTTAGACTCTTATCGCATATATCGCTGGTGTCAGGTAATAATCGTTGTCCTTTTGACCGACAAGATGGCTCGCGTTGACGGTGTACCAAAATGGAAAATGGCAATGAAGTGTGTTTTGAGAGTGTTATAAGAGGCTATCATGTTTACAAGCAAGCCTGGCGACCCGAAATAGGCGAGAAGCTTTTATGTATGCCAGATAATCGGGCCGAAGCTCGCTTCCACGACTTAAATTCAATTGGAATTTTCAAAGACAAAATAGAAAAGATTGACAATAGAGAAGAAGAGTATAAACTTGTAGGACATATTCCAATAGAAATTTCTTTCCTGGTGAAATGTTTCCTGACGTCAAGAGACAATAATACCCTCACAGCAGAAGTGACTGGTGCAAGGAAACGCGAAGATGGATTAGTCGTTCCAGGTGCGTATCGCGCTAGAACAGAACACTTAAGAATTGCAGAGAAGTTACATGTGGAGCTAAAAGTTACATGTGGAGCGAAAGAAACGTACAGGCACATGGATATAAATCTGAATGATTTTCAATTAAAAAAGAAAGTTTGTTTCTAGAAACTTGCGTTGTAATTTAAACTAGTATGTAGAGGGGGGCGCTTATTTGAGGGGGGCGCTTATTCGAGTTGGGGCGCTTAATCGAGGAAATACGGTATACATAAACAAGCAATCAAACCACCCACCAAGCATTTTAAAACAGCTACCTACATCAATCAACAAGCGCATTTCCCTCCTCTCGTCTGACGAGCGGACATTCCATGAAACCGCACCAATTTACCAAAATGCATTAAGGCGCAGCAATTTCAACCATGAGCTAAACTACACACAAGAAGCACCACAGGAAACACGCAGAAATAGACACCGCAGTATCATCTGGTTTAACCCTCCATTTAACAAAAATGTCAAAACAAACATAGGACGCAACTTTCTTAGCCTTATTGACAAGCATTTTCCACCAGGACACAAGCTTCACAAACTTTTCAACAGAAACACAGTCAAGATTAGCTATAGTTGCATGAACAACGTCAAGTCTATTATCACAAAACATAATTCACGCACAATCAGGAAAAGCAAGCCACTAAGCATAGTTACAAGCAGTTGCAATTGCAGGATTAAGGACAATTGCCCCCTACGTGGGCAATGCATGACAAACAACATAGTATACAAGGGATCTATTTCCATAAGCAACATGAACATCACTAAGCAATACATTGGCATGACAGCAAGTACATTTAAAGAGCGATATCGTAACCATACTAAATCTTTCCAGAATAAAAAGTATTCAAATGAGACGGAACTTTCGAAATACATTTGGAATCTAAAAGAAAAAAAACAAAGTTTCGACATAACCTGGTCTATACTAAAACACTCAATTTCTTACACGGGAGGATCAAAAAGATGCAATTTATGTTTGGACGAAAAACTTTTCATCATGAAGGCAGACAAACAAGTTTTACTAAACAAAAGATCAGAAATAGTTTCGACCTGTCGGCACAAAAACAGATTTCGGATCAACAACCTAAACAATCAAAGGAATGCGCGCAACGTTTCGACGCCCACACCCACGCTCCAAAGGAATGCGCCGGACGTTTCGACGCCCACACCCACGCCCCAACCAACGCATTTAAGCAGCCCACTAACCGATATTTTTCGGTCGCCTGATGATCCCGTTTAGGGTGAAACCTCTGGTAGCGAAGACTTTAAGGTAAACTATACTTCATACTTTGTATGTATATATATATATATATATATTATATATATATATATATATATATATATATATATATATATATATATATTATATGATATCATATATATATAATATTATATCATATCATATATCATATCATATCATATCATATCATATCATATCATATCATATCATATATATATCATATGATATATACCATATCATATATATCATATCATATATATCATATATATATATATATATATATATATATAATATATAGTTCAATCTACAGACACGGTGTTTCGCTGTACAACAGCCCATCAGTGTAGCTTGGAACAATCTGAATGAATTTCATCAATTTCTTATACACATGCGATCGTCGGTGACAACCGCATGTGGGACAGAATCGGTGAAGTACATTCAGATAGCATGGGCCCAGAGTGCTCAAACTTCCACAAGGGTAGTGAGCGTTGCATTATCGCTAATAGGTACCCATGACAACTTCAGAGTGCTATATATATATATATATATATATATATATATATATATATATATATATATATATATATATATATATATATATATATATATATATCATATATATATATATCATATATATATATATCATATATATATATAAATAATAAGACGGTTAAAAAAATTAAAAACTGCTACTCGAGTTTCACGCTCAGGCTTTGCTGGCGATCATCAGACTAATAAAAATACTAAAATGTGCATACTAAAATGTTCATACTAAAATGTGCATAATAAAGTCATTTAGGTTTAAAATTAGATGCATAGAACTTGTTTTCATGACGCCATTTGGCAAACAGTTCTGATCTTTTGTTCAAAAGTGTTCCCTTTTGAGCATTTAAAATGCATAATTTCTCTTGCAAGCATAAAATTGCACTTGCGATTTCCACTTCGGTAAGATTTTGCACGCTTCAAGACAGACCACTTTATTTCATACTGCATGTTTTCATCTTTCACGTCCCAGACGTACTTGGACAATGCGGTGCTAGATCGATGTTTGCTATTTGAAAAAGAGTGCTTATGATTGTTGAACCGAGTTTTAAATTCGTGTTCGGTCATTCCGATGTACACCTTCGGCTCTCTGTTCTCTGTTTCAACCACAGCTTGATAGACAACCTGATTTGTTAAACAGGCCCCTTCTAGTGGGCAATTTGCAGCGACCCGACAATTGCAGGATTTTTGGTTGCTGGGTGGACTTGTGTTACTGAGGATCTTAACATTATGCGATTAATTATGCTAGCCATGTTATCCATACACCCGTAGCTGACTTTAACTTTGTTTCGATTAAAGATCGCTTGAGAAATGCCTTTCTAATAATTGTAAGAAACACTTGCCCACGTTTGTTTGAACGTTTATTAGGGCGTTGCAGGTTTACACCACCATCACCAATTTTTTCAATCCCTTGCCAAAAGTTGCAATATAGTCCAACTAGAACACCCACAAAATTTGGGGCCGATTGGCCAACCCTAAAGGGTCCTTCACCCCATATTTATGATTTCCAGGTACGCGCAGGAAGTAATGCTTCCCAAATACTCATATCTTGGTTTAGGAATGATCTAGAGACCTGGTTATAGGCTTAAAATGTTCGCAATTGTCGACTTTATATTGGCTTGTATAACAACTCTAAGCTCTAGGAGGCTTAGTTTTTATGTTATTTGCAAAAAACTGTATTTTGAGCCAGTTTGCGGCCAATGGAAACAGTCAATAAAACAACAATTTAAAAACTAAGTCTCAAGGTATAGATCAACAACTAAGAGTAACTCATTGCATTTATCATCTTCTTTGTACATTGCTCTCCTCTTCCATTCTTCAGCAAAGCCTTCTGACGTGCTCTTATCCCCTTGACAACTTGGAGCAAATGCTGCCGTTGTTCCTCGGATCTGGTGATTCTATCAAGATGATAATCGGTTAGCATGCCAAGGGCTCTCTCTGCTGAGTCGTTAATTACCTTGATTGAACTGGTCAGAGCCGACAGCTTGATGAACGTCTCATCTGCTGACCATTGTGACACCGGTTTAGAGAGGAATGTTGGCTCTATACCACAAAGTCCAAAAAACGTCCAGGAATCAGGACCCACAAAACTTTTCAGTCGTACTGAACTGAACTTCTTAGTGGTTGGCATATCCTGTGAGGGTGATGGTGTCTTCCCTTTATACCGGACAAGCTCCTTCACCATCTCAGCCTTGTCTTTCCTGTACGTGGTGTCGCTGAACAAGGCTAGTATAGCCACCTGCTCACTCAGATACCACAAATGTGCTTGGAGTTTTTGCTGGGGTGCATTGATAAGCTCAAGCATTTGGGTGTCCTTAACTGCTTTGGATGCTCTCTCAAAAAGCTTTAGCAGGTCCAAGTGTAGAGCAGGTGCTGCAGCGGAATTAGGACAGTTGAACCAATACCGCACATAAAACAGAACAAGGAAGACACCTAAGGATTCTATCATCTCGAGAGTATCCAAATCAAAGACATCAGTTAGCTGCTCTTTGAAGAGGGCTATCTTAAGGGTGTAGATTATTGCAGCCATCCATCTCGCATGATGGTGTGCCCCTGGGGCATAGATGTTGATAGCCTTCTCCCCATGTCCAACAGTACCACCAAGATATAACAGTGACAGCTGTGCCATTTCCTTGTAATTCTCCCTAACAAACTGCTGTTTAAGTAGGTCACTGAGAAACTCAACTGTTGGGGCTTGAAGTCCTGTTAGAAATCTCCCTTTGATACTTGGAAGTGAGTAGATGGAAGTATTAACTGTGGACCAAACAGCTGCAAGAGCAACGAAGCAGCTTTTGTTTGGTGACTCTGTGGGTCCATAGATGCATCTGCAAGCAGCACCACACACCAGCTCAGCAACATGATGTCGGCAGGTTAGTTGGAGCAACTTGCGACCGAAAATCTCCTCGACTCTAACAAGTATTCCTATGATGTGTCCTGAGTTTGTACTAGTGGTGTCGAATACCAGCCCAATGATCATCGTATTATCGATGTTCAGCTTCTTGAGGGTATCCACGATCATGTTGGTAATAGATTCAGCATCACCGCCGGCAACTGGTGGGATTCCTGAAACACGTTAAATTATATAATCAGAAAAACGAATTATTGTTTATAAGTTGTTATTGATTTGACTTATTGAAATATGATAAAAAAGCTGTACAAAAATAGGCTACCAATAAACTAGACTTACCAAGCAAAACCTCATCGCCCTCCTGCTCTAGAAGTATAGCCACCCTCTCCTCTGATTTACCGATGTGTGTCAAGCTCTTGAGATGTTTCCCGTCCCAGTGCAGAGTACAACCTCCAGTTAGCTTTTCCAAGTTGCTTTTCAGGAATTTAGTCCCAGCTTCCGTTCTAGTTTATCTCTCCTTCGTTTTGCTGTAGCTGCAGAAAGAGTAATCTCATCTAGATCCCACCTTTGTCCTTGTGAGCGACTCCAAAAAGCTCAGTCAAACCTCTTGACGAGATCTTGTGCTTGTCTGCTACTACACAAACACCTGGGGAGAATGGTGAAGGCTTACCAGCTCGAGATTCTCGCGATCTCGTTGGAATGGGACTGTATTCAGTATCATTTGGATCTTCTGGTTCAGTCTCTACTGGATTGGGGTCCTCCGGTTCGATAACCTCAGCATGACTGTGAGATGGTCCAAGCTGTTTCGCTGCTGTTTCCCTTTCGGCTTTCCTCGTCAGTCTTCGTTGATATTCAGCATCTAGGCGGCCAACACTCCCGTCACGGGTTGTCCTCATGTTCTCGAGAAACTGCCTGTCTTCTACTTTTTTGGGATCAGTACTGTCTTCAAGTATCTTCTCATAGTCAGGACTCACTGCCCAAAATGTTTTATTGAGTTCTTCCAGGAAAGCATCTCTTTTCGTCTGCTGCTGTACAGTAATCTTCTTTCTTTGAAAATAAAGCGTCTTCCAGTTATTATTTAGCTTCTCAATCATCGAAATAATGTTCTTCAATGTTTTCATAGCAATATGAGTCCACACCCACCATTCAATAACTTGTTCTGCTGTTTGTTTGTAGGCATTCCTGAGCGAAGATGTTCCGTTGGAATCAGCCTGGAGAACGTTATGATTCCCCTTAAATTTGCGAAATACAGCATTTACAGTTGGAGGTTTTGACCCGAGGAATGGACCAGGCGTATCAGCATAATCGTCAAGGAGCCAGAACTTCTTTCTTAGATCCATTTCGAACAAAAGCAAGTTGACCAGTACTTTCAAAACCGAATATACACTAACAAACCAAAAAAAAGAGCAGAAATCGTTCAGGCCACATCTTGTATTGTTTTGGTGTTCAGTGATATATGACACACTAACAACTAAGTCTTCTATTCAAGGACAAACAATAATGAAGGCGAGTTACTACTCACGTCTATACTCTCATCGAACCAAACTATATACAAAAAGGCACAAAAAAGGTGAAATAATCGTTTGTTGGTCCTGTAACTGTTCGCTGAAAGGAAAAAACTGAAAACGTTCCGACTACGTTCCCGTTGCCTAGCAACGTCAGCCAAGGGCACAGGAACCCATAGCCAACTGGAAGTCAGCATGGTTCAATGGAAATAACTGACTTCACATGTAGTATGTAATATGTTATGGCAAGAACTCTACCTGTGATCCAAATTTTGTAGCCGCCAAATTTTATATTGGCTCAAAATACAGTTTTTTGCAAATAACATAAAAACTAAGCCTCCTAGAGCTTAGAGTTGTTATACAAGCCAATATAAAGTCGACAATTGCGAACATTTTAAGCCTATAACCAGGTCTCTAGATCATTCCTAAGCCAAGATATGAGTATTTGGGAAACAATACTTCCTGCGCGTACCCGGAAATCATAAATATGGGGTGAAGGACCCTTTAGGGTTGGCCAATCGGCCCCAAATTTTGTGGGTGTTCTAGTTGGACTATATTGCAACTTTTGGCAAGGGATTGAACAAATTGGTGATGGTGGTGTAAACCTGCAACGCCCTAACGTTTATACTGTATGGTGGATTAAACCACAAAATTTTCCTTCCTCGGTTTCCTTTACGTTGCGTCGAGATCTCGTTACGAGTGCTTAAAAATTCCACACTTTTTGTAAATCCGCTAGTTCGTAGGGCCTCGTTGTATGCAGGCGCAGCATTTGAAAATTCCTCGACGCCACTAGATCGTTGTGAAACCCTGTTGCTGATTGCCTGGGGTAACTGCTTGATGATCGAGGGTGGGTGATTTGATTGCACATTAATGAAGAGAGGTGGGTTATCTGGTTTGCGGTATGGAGAATCTTTTCCGTTGTTGACATTTAAATTGACATCCAAGAAATTAACTATTTTCATATTCGATTCAATTGTTATTTTTAATCCCAGTTCACTGAAGCATTCAATAAATTTCTTCATGATTTTTTTATGCTGTTCGATTGCCCATATTTCTAAATGTTGCCAGTCCGTCATCCCTGCACAGTCCGATATTTTCATTGTTGAACTTGTTCTTTAACTTGTAAAGGGCATACAGACCAACCAGCTCACACACCTCTGCCCCATCGTAACTTCCCATAGTCACGTCGAAAAGCGTACCGTTGTCCTTCTTAGACCTAGGTTGTTCGCCGTCAAATAACAGGGCTTTTCTGGCGTGCATGATGACTTCAATGTCCTGTTCTGAGATCTTTGCATAAAGTCGAGGGCGTTTTTCAAGAGGGTTTCAGAGATCGACGGATAAAAGTCGACAATGTCGAGCACTACGAATGTATATGATTGTTTGTTAGTAAGGTTGTTGAACCATTCAATTACGGTGTCAGTATTTCTCCATTGATGCACAGATGCGTTTGCTCTAACGTTGGCGTTGATTTTATCCAAGATCTGTTTACTCACAATTCCTAAATTGCTTTTGGCTGGATTTATTAATCTGCATGATGGCTTATTTAAAAAAATTTCTTTATCATCTTTCATTGTGATGTATGCTTGCTTTGTAGCCATGGTTTCTATCTTTCCACTGATTCCCAGCTTGGTTGAAATACATTTTAACTCGCCATTAATGTAATTGACGGTATTATCATCGGACTGCTTGTAACTTTTTGTGATATTTTCACGCAGGAGCTTCTCATAGTACTTATACATTTCTGGTCTTGTCTGCAGGAACAAATACTTTGTCATTAGAATTTATACGTTTTATATCCTCTTGGAGGTTGTCGAGGAAATCGCTGCGTACGGGTCGAAATTTCAGTGTTTCTACCATTCTAAATAGGTCGTCTTCAAAATGTCTTAGCTCAGTCACGATTGGAGGGGCATACTTGGACTTTATCTGAAACTGCTTGTTATGTTGAACGTCAGGATTAGGATTTAAAAAGAAATGAGCCTTCCACCTCATACGGGCAACAACACTTTCGACGCTGTTTAAGAGTTTTGCACGATATTGCTGTTTGGAAGGAAGTGGGATGTTCTTCATAGAGTAATTGAAATTCAACTTTTCCATCTTGAATCTGGTTGTGTTCGAAGAGTGCTCAACTTTGTACAGGAGCGGTAATATACGTCAGGTTTGCGACACGGAAGCCGTACAGTCCTCAATACAGAACTGTAGAGTGTTCATATAAATACTAAGACGGTTAAAAAAAATTAAAAATTGCTACTCGAGTTTCACGCTCAGGCTTCGCTGGCGATCATCAGACTAATAAAAATACTAAAATGTGCATACTAAAATGTTCATACTAAAATGTCCATAATAAAGTCATTTAGGTTTAAAATTAGATGCATAAAACTTGTTTTCATAACGACATTTGGCAAACAGTTCTGATCTTTTGTTCAAAAGTGTTCCCTTTTGAGCCTTTAAAATGCATAATTCCTCTTGCAAGCATAAATTGCACTTGCGATTTCCACTTCGGTACAGTGGCGTAGCCAGGGGGTGAGCTGTGGGAGCCGCGGCTCCCCCCCCCTTTGCACGAAAAAAAATTGGGTTTATACACTAGATTACTAGAACTAGAACCAGGGTCCAGAGGAAACCAGAAATGCACACAATACAGATACACGTACCCGCGGTAACCAGTTTTTCCACGCTTAGTCTTAATTACCGGAAGATATAAAGAGCACAACAGAGTAGCCTGACATTTTTCATTTTAAGCTTAGCGTTATGCAAATCATGACCATGCACCATTGCACCTACATGAGTACATGTAAACCGATTGTGCGCGATTGGTTTACTTCAAAAGGCCTGGGTTCAATTCTGATTATGCCACAAGGAGCGCGGACTCAGGATATCGAACGCAGCCATTCCAGCATGCTAATTTTGTGGACTTTGGTACATTTGCTCTATTTATCTTCTTAAAATAGGTGAGTTTGAAATTTGAATTCGCGTTCTACATAATTATATTAATAACGTTTGCTTACGAAAAATACTGACTGGTAGATTGACTTTAATATTTATAAACTTTTGAAATGATTTAATATATATAGAAGAATGCTAATTCACGAATTTCACGGTTCGGTTACCACTGCCAATCTGATTACCATGTCAATAGCTTTTGTGATGTATTTCAAAGATTTTTGGACTTCGTCGACTGATCGATGCATTTTTTATATGAAAAGTCGAAGAATTGTAATGATCTCGTTCTACAGTCTACATATTCCCGTATTTCTGTTGTCTATTTTATATATTTTAGTAATTATGCATTTTTGATGCTTTAATACGTATGACCTACGACTTTCCCAGACTATATATTATAGTTACAGTGCAGTATAGCCATAAGTCTGGCTTATACAGTTATACTGTAGCTATGTAGCTATAATATATACATATACATATACATATACATATACATATACAAGTGAGTTATGGTTCACGAAATGTTAGAGAGTGCTCAATACATCATCAGGCGACTGATGATCCCGTTTAGGGTGAAACCTCTGGTAGCGAAGACTTTAAGGTAAAACTATACTTTATACTTTGTATACATATACATATACATATACATTATTCTTTTTCAGTTATTTGTTATTCTTGCCAACAAATAATGTTTTGATGACTGTTCATATTTATTTTTCTGCTTTAAAAGTAATTTTAGCCAAGGACAAAATAAAACAAAAACAATGTTGCTCACTAGTCACTGTTCTACAAGACCCAAGTTAAACTGCCAAAACTTTTTACATGCATATATTTCATTCTTGCCGCCAAAGCTGGTCTCTATCTTCTGCATATGTAGCTTGCATCCTAATCTCTTTTTAATTAAATGTTTAAATAGAACCAAAACTTGTTTGCAATTCTGGAAGTTCAAAGATGGCTTCAGATATTGATTCAGATGAAGTTGATCATGAAATACTTAGTCCATCTAAAAAAAATTGGTCGACTAAATGCTCTTAGGCAAACAAAACTCAACTTTTTTAAGCAACAACCAACGTCGAAAGCCTCTTCTGCAAACGAAACTGGAGATGTTTCTGTAGTTTTAGCAGCATCACAAACTTCCGAAGTAAACGAATGTGCTTCTGGTAGTGGTAGCATAGTCCTGTCGAAAGACTACTTTGACACAGCATCACAGTGTTCATCTGCATCTACTCCTGATCTGGAGAATAGGCTACCCAGCAGTAAAACAAATACATCCGATCAAACATCACCAATCTCCCATGGCCACATTTTACCAGACTATGACGTTGGGAGGTTTCTCAAAGCGAAAGCTACTGATGTAGAAAAGACATTCATGTTGAAGAATACATGGCAAGCTCAACCTGGATTCCAATGGCCATTTTCTCTTAAGAAGCAAGGAAACAGTACTTACAAAAGGTATCTGCTACAACAGCATATAAACCGATATCCAGTTTTCGCCTTCAGCCAGAGTTGTGATGGAATTTTGCGCAAGTTATGTCTTCTCACTGGAACAGAAGAGGCCACATACCGCACGGACGTTCGTTTGGGCAGTTTAGTTACCAAGCCATTAGAACGCTACGACCGTCTAAGCGGGACAACCGGTGACTTGAATAAACACTTAGGAACGGAATATCACAAGCGTTCGCAAACCAAAAGCCAAGCATTTCTTGCCAACCAAGCAAAGGGCTCTAATGTCTACAAGCTAATGAATTGTCATCATCGTCAAACTTGCGACGAAAACCTATTTAAGTATGGAAGAAAGAAAGAATAAGTAATTGCTTTGTTTCTCATTAAGCTATATTAAATAGTGAATTACAGAAATGTGAAACACTGACTAATAAGATTTCCTTCATTTTAATGTCAATAAAACACGTGGTCGTACTCTTAGCTTAATTGCATCAATCGCGTGTGGACCGCCCGGTCACCATGATTTACTGTCTAAGAAAGAATTGTTAGCATATCTACATACCTTTGATTTGGTCTCACTCCATTTGACCTTGATTTGAAACACTTCCCTCCAGCAATACACGAATATACAATGTGGCTGTAGCGCAAGTTCTCGTTCACTTTCCTGCTTGTAGTTCTTTTCAAGGTTGACGGGATCGTCCCCGAGTCTCTCACATACAATTGACAAAACGTTTCCGACCTGTAATGCACCAGTCAATTGAAACCACGGCCCCCCGACCCCCGGGACATAGCGGGGATTGTAACATTTGTGGAGTGTTACATTTTTACTTTTTCCCCGCCCCCCGGGGAAAGTTTGCTGTTACAATCCCCACCCAAATGCATGGCCCTGGTGACTTACCAGATTTTGGTGAGCTGGTTTCCATAATAATCATCGAAAAAGTGACAGCAACCCTAGTCTACAGTGGCGTTTTAATACGAGTCTGATAATGTCCCGAATCTACCAAGTCCGCGCGATCTACACAGATAACGCGATCCATGCAGTCTACGGGATTTATGCAGTTTATGCGTTCTATGCAGTCCACGCCATCTACACAATCTATGCTGTCTACGTGATCTCAGTATGCAGTTAACGCATTTGCGACCTATGCTGCTACGCGATCTTTGCAATCTACGCGCGATCTACACAATCTATGCACTCTACGCTATCTATGTAGTTTACGCGTTCTACGCAATCTACGCATTCTATGCAGTCCACGCGATCTACGCAATTTACGCGATCTACGCAATCTATACAATATACACAATCTATCCATATTGAGGACATAGCGATATGTTCAGGTGATAGATTGTATATAGATAGACGCAGGTACCCACATTGAGGTGATAGATACATAGATAGACACACCCACATAGATTACTGCTTCTTCTAGTGCTATTTAATATTGGGTCCAATCCAATGTCAAATCGCTTATAAGCATCTTAGAAGTGCTTTTCATAACAGGGTTAACATAACAAGGGTCTAGCGCCACACATTTTCTTTTCGGAGTGCAACATTCTACAGCATCTTTGTCACTGTGCCCCTGCAATGCCTTTACTTGACACCTAAAACAAAACAAAAGCTTTGTGATAGTAATTGCTTCAGTTTCAGTTTATTGATTTACGCCAAAAATAAGATTACATAAATAAAGTATGCTGAAAAGTATATACAAAGTTTTAGGATGGCGAAGTTGCAAAGTTTGGCATCATATAGCCTGAAGTTGCATTTGTTAATTATCTATTATTCTTTTCTGGTACTGGTACTAGTACTGTTTATGTTTATATAAAATTGTTGGCATAAAATACAAAAAAAAACGTTTTAAACTTTAAATGTTTCACAGCAACCTACTCACATTTCGGACACATCCAATTACCCGTTGGGGGAACTTTCATACCAACGCAGGACAGATGGAACCACTCGATTGGGCATTGGCTGTTGTCGCAGCCTAACATCATCCCCAACTCTCCTTGATTGCAGAAGCAATACTGCTCGGTATCAACTACAAAAAAGAAGATGATAGCATGATATGTTTGTATTTTCTTATACCAACCAAGATATTACGTTTGCCTTTCATAAGATGACTTACTTAATAAGTGCATTTTTAGTGGCAATTAGTCACTATAGTGTGTTGTCATGAGTACCCTAAGAAGACGTATAATACACCCACCTTTACAGTCAGGGCAATACCAGGGAAAGGCTGGACTGAAGAGGAGCCCGACGCATTCAAAATGAAACCATTTTATTTGACAGGCGTCTCCTTCGCATAAAATCATGTCACCATGCTCCCTCTCCTGGCACCAGCACCAAACAGATGTATCGACAGAAGGAGTTTCTGATGAAATGAATAAGGAAGTTGTTTACTTTATCAGAACACATTTTGTTAAAAACGATATAGCAAAAACTATATATGGAATTCAAATACTCACTTGCTTTGGTGGATTTCTTGGCTTTCCCTTTTGTCTTTGCATTGTTTTTTCGGGTAGTGGCTGCCTTCTTTGCACCCTCCTTTCTCCGTTCTGCCGTCAGTTTTAGATGTTCTACATGCATTTGTAGTTCTTCTAACGGAAGCAATGTCTTCCTTGTCACTTCCAACATCTTTTCCTCTGACAAAGCTCTCCCCTTCTTTAGGGATTCGTAAAACGCTTCTCTGATTATAATACTAGGAGGCTTCGAAATTGTCAGGCCATGTTCTGCAACAAACTCTGCATGATCGTTGGGCTTCAGGTAATGGCCAGCACAGAACTTTGCACACTCTTGGCACTTGCCACCCCAAGGTCGTTTTGGGTCAGTGATTGGTATCGGTAAGTACGTTAATGGCGGTCCGTTGTCATACCACATCAGATCTCTTCCGGCTGTCTCGTCGCCACACAAAGGATGAGGGCATCCGCGTTGGTAACACAAATTCAGCACTAACAGATAGTTCCCTGGCAGATCCTTCTTCATGTGGCTTTCTCGGACCATCCAAATACGTTCAAAGTATTCGTAGAGATCTGGGTTGTTCTTTTTCAACTGTTGTTTGTCCTCTGTACTACCTCTAAGGAAGATTAAAAGGCTTGGCCTTCTTTCAATCATGACCTCTTTCTTCCCTCCTTTGTACAGTTGGAGTGTGGTGCCACAGCATGGTGCCCCATTTACTCGATCAATATAGACATCTGTTGCGATTTCTAAATTCTCATTTAATTTATTGGTGTCCAGGCCATTGGTATCGAAATTGTTCCCAGCTAGAGTAGAAGGAATAAACAGGTTTGCATGCGCTTTGGCAATACAGCCGTTCATCAATTCCACCTCATTTAGGTATGATCCACCACTATGCCGAGACGAAACAATTGTGCAGATTTTCTGTTTTAGCAAGTGCCTCTCGGTCCAAAGAAACTGTACTTCGAGGTGACTTGGTCCTTCATCAGTAGCCCCATCAACGCGTATGCAATCTATTGGCCTGTCCTCGAAGTAACTGGGCATGCTGCTTTCCGACATTTCAAGGTCAATCATATGTTGAGTAGGGTTCTTTGGAAATATGAAATGTGGTTTGACCACTCCAGCACAAGCCTTATCTGTTGTATCAGACTTCATGAAAAGGTAGGAGGTAGTCTGTAGCATGGATGAATACGTATTCACAAAGTCTGTTCTGGTCGTTAATGATGGCGCATTTTCTAGTGTTATGCATTTGCCTTGCTTATGGGTAAAGGTAGTGTCTAACCTGAATCCGGCCTGATCATCACGATTGAGTAACAGTTTATCTCTTCCATCTTTCAGTTGTAAGAGATCAATGCCTTTATAAAAAGCGCTGCTCCAGTGTGCATCTGGGTTCAGCTTTATGGAAAACCCCTTCCTCGATTTCCGGCAGGTGACCTTGGCTACACCCTTGTACCTTTTCGCAGAGATACGTCGCTTGCTCCGAATGACACACAACTGTACCACTGTTCCATAGCTAATTTTACAGGAATACTTTTCTTGGAGATGTTCCTGGATGCCTCTGTAAGTTACTTGTTTCCCTCTAGTTCGACTCCCATCAAAAGTTAATACCCCCGTCCTTCTCCAAGCATCAGCGCCCACTTTCTTTGATACAACAAAGTCCTCAATGTCTTTGCCAATAGTCGGATGTTCCTTAATTATACGGCTTGTTCGTTTTGGTATTTTTCTTTTCAATATGCTGTTTTGTGCTATTTGTTTTGCTGCTTCTCTTTTCGCTTTCCTTCTGATAGCTGCTCTTGTTTGCTTTATTGATTCCAATCCTTCCTTGGAAACGAGTGAAGGCATTTGTCTGGGCAAGGGTGCAGTAGAGTCTTCATTTTCGGAGTCAGATAGCACTTCACTTCCCTCTATCAATGTTGGCTCTCGACGTTTATACTCATGAAATGCCTGTCGTGATACCTCAACTGCTCTCTCCTCATCTTCAGTTAGATCACAGACATCCGTTGACAAATATTCGGTGAAATCTAATAACACTTGATGAAGAACGTCTTGGGTGTAGACTCTTAGATATAGCGAAACATCGTCGAAAAATGAAAACCAGTTCAAACGGTTGTCCCTCAGCCACAAGAGGAGTGTCTCATTTGATGGTGCTGGATTTGCAATAACGGCAGCAGCTTTGGACAGGTCATCAGGATTGAAGCTTGCATGACCACTGACATCCGGTCGAGACTGTCTTTCTGCACCACTGACATCCGGTCTTTCCGCACCACTGACATCCGGTCGAGACTGTCTTTCTGCACCACTATCATTGTTGCCATCTCTTATTGTGGAAAGGGAGTCACCTGAATCGCTTTCCACGGCACTTTCTAAATCACTCTCGTCATCCAAACTTTCTGCATCAGATGCATTATCTTCAATACCCATGGATTGTAAAAGGGCTGTCTCTTCAAGCTGCGCAAGCTTCATGATCTCGGCATGGATCTGTTGTGATTTGACAATTGCTTCTCTCACTTCGTTTTGTTTGGCATTATTATCATCAATTCCATACCTTTTCTTGGCTTGCTTGCCAGACAATCTCCAAGTGGCAGCAGATTCTATCAATCGTCTATCGGATTCATTCGATGCCAGCTCACATAACGATTTTAACGTATCCTTGTCAAGATGCTGCACGTTTGTTTCATTTGGCATTGTCTTTGCGATCCAGTTCACTAAGGTCCTGTAGTCCAAATCTGGTGTTAGGCCTGTAACATAGAGATGCTTGTGCTTTAAAACAACAACTGGTAATTGCATTATTCTTCTCACGGCCTTGTCTGACTGATATTTTTTATCAGGAAACTGTTTCTTGTAAACATCAGATAGTTTAACTATTCCTTCCTGGCAAATGATTGATGCCATATTCATCAGTGCAGCACATTCTTTGCACTGCTCTTTATGATACCTTATGCAATACTCAGCTCTATATTTATTATACTCCTCCAAAGACACAGCTGTCATTCGTGAAATGTACAATCGATCATCCCCAGAACTCTTGTTCTGACCACTTAAGTTCAAACGAAGATTGCCCATAAACTTAATAAATGTTTCCTCATCAATAGCTCTAGCATCCCCCACTGATTCACATACATTTTTGCTCTCTTGGTGCACATCAGGGGGGGAACTAAAAATCCTCGCTGCTTTTTTTCTCGGTTCCCTCAATATCTTCAGGCTTGTTTATGTCATTGGAGCCACAAGAAACATGTGGAGCTACATTGGTCATTTCTTGATCTTGGATTGTAGCCTTCTCAGTGGCTGCAGTAGCTGGTTCCTCAACTTCTGTTACAGCGATTCCGGGTTCTCTGACTTCCTTCCCATTTGTTGATTCCTCAACAACTATTGCTGATTTTGTGCATGTGAAATGACGTATTAAGGCGCTTTGTTGGGCATCCTGTTTATCACCTTTTATTTTTTGGCTCTCTCTGAACTTCTTCACTCGCTTAGCTGAAGCCTCTTTTTTCTGTAGCAAAGTTAGCTCCTCTTGGTATTTTCTTTTCTTTTTCCTCAGGTCATCTAGCTCCTTTGAAACGTCAAGTGCTTTACTGAACTCCTTTACATTAGCGCACCTTTCACGTTGCTTTACGGCATAAGAGAGCTGCATGTCAACTTCCTTTAAGTCCTCTTGGACCTGTTCCATCCTCTTCTGCCTTAAATCTAACTTATCACGCTGATTTTTAGTCTGAGGTACACCAAATTGTTTGGATCTAGAACTGTTCTTCTTGTAACCAAACCCCTCTTCATGGACTTTCACCCTTGCCTGCTTTTGCAATTCCGATTTAGAGCACAACAAAGATGGATTCTTCATTGCAATCTCAAACGAAGCCTCGTTTATAGCTCTATGGTAATCAAGTAACTTGTCATCGGGCTTAAGCTGATATATCTGTGATTTCTTGCGTATTTGTTCTGGGTCTAATGTGACTGTCTGGGTAATATGTGCCACAGATGCTGCCTTTAAAGAAAACAAGACAGTTTAACTGTAATTATTATCCAACTGCATCGAGAGGGGCACAAAATATCACTGGAGTAAGACTGGAGCGAGTACAAATATCTTGCGATATTTGCCATCTTCTATCCTAGTTTGACCGGTTTTTAATTATGAAAGCTTAAATGGTTTGCAAATGAAAACATTATTTGAAGAGGAAAAACATTTTAGCGATTGTGAAATGCAAGATTTTTTGAATAAGATGTAGGTAATTGGACTAACACCAGTTGGCCTTTTAATGTAGGGCATTTGAACCATGCTTTTTGCCCGACTGTGGGGAATTTGAGCCCTCAAAAGTCCTAAAGTCAAATGCCCGGGTATATGCCCAGGGGGGGATGTTACACCTTCGATTTGACTGATGCATTATTGTCACTTAATTGTGTGAAACGTACAACAACATATATTATACAGTTGTTATTTTTACTTTTTGGATGGAGAATCTTTTTCAATTTCGGAACTCAATTTCGTGAAAATGAAGTTTAATTGACCCTTTAATTCTTCACTGCCTGAGAAAAATCCTTCAACATCATCATGGAACATCAAGTGTTATCTTTGCAACACAATCATGTGTATTGTATTGAAAATATTATCTAATTTGTTGTACCTGTATAGCTGGTCCAAGCATTATTTGACCACCCTCGAAACATAGAGTTTTCTGGGTTGCAGCTGAAAAATATATATAAGAATTCATAACTATTCTAATTTATGGGTTTTAAGCAGCTTGTCCCACTTGATATTTTTTGTGAATATTCACGCCTAACAATTTAGTTACACTGACATACTCCAGGGTCTTATCTGAAATAGAGTAATGTTGAAAGAAAAAAAGTTGGTCTTTGAATGTCCATAACATTCTGTAGCAGTGCAATATCATCCAAATGCTCTTTGATACCTGCAAATTTAAGTGTCTTAATTTATTCATTGTTTACTGTTGTATACACAGCTGGAAATTACTGTTGATCATTGGACAATGACTGATCAAAATGGCCCATGACTGACCAAAATTGCAATATGGTGGACATTGTAATCCGCAAGGACAGAATAAACTAAACAATACTAAGAATCCAATTGGATCACATTTGGGTAGAAAGGTGCGTAGGTTAAATCGAACTCGACAAAATTCTTGACAGTTGACAACAGCGTGAACACAGAGACAGTTAAATTTTAAGTAATGTTCCTTTAATAACATAGACTGTAGAGTTTAAAGTAGATTGAATGGTCGACGATTAACAATTTAGCAGTCTATTTGAATCCGATAATGTTCACGTTATGTAGATAGATAGTAGATTGACGATTTGTAGATGTAGGTGTAGAACAATGTAGAAATGTAGGTTCGAACTAAATAACACGATAATTAAGAATAACTATACGTACACTACGGTTATCATTGCGTAAATATAACATAAAGCATGCAGTACAACTACAAGCAATAAAATGGTAACACGCATGCTAGAATACAACATTAACTATAAACGTATTGTAAATAGAATTATCGAACAACACATTATGGCCTAACAGCAACAACCCAATGTTATAATAGTAAAGAAGAAATAGCTAGGGTACTCACTTTGGTTTGCACACGCACCAAATTAGACTTGAATAGAGGCTTGAATTATGTAGAAGTTGAATTACTAGCGCAGATAGAAGATAATGGCCAAATGCCGAACAGTTGCTATCACAATAGCGTCCACACTAGAACTAACTTACCAAAAATGGGAGGGTTGTTATTATAGCTAAGAAAACGCACTTGAATTAACATTCCTTACTCTCACGCAATCGCTAAAGCGCATAGCAACCTACAGTCGCGCCACTCGCTATAAATATCTTGCGTCACACATGCAATAGTGATGACATTTGCCTCAAGTAGCGTTTCGAAACCAACATTTCGGCCCCTTAAAGGCGATACTATACGGGGTAGCCTTTACAAAAAGAATACTATTACGGTTTTGAAACAAATACTGAGTAAACTAAACTAATACAACTATTAATAACTAATAATGTTCAATAATGATTAATGTTGCAATTGTCCGTACTAGTGGTCACTACAGTGTTCATTATAATTAAATCTAATGAGTCTACTTATCCTTTCTTGCGGCGTCAGCGGCCTCCAGTAACACGATCTTGTTGACAGGTCGTACAAGCTCGGTTGTACGGGTCTTCAGCTTCACGGAGCGCACGAGTCCATCCTTGCGGTTGGTGTACACCTCCAGGACGCGTCCAAGTGGCCAGGTGTTTCGTGGAGTTTTGTCATCGAGGACTAACACGACGTCGTCTACCGCGAGGTTTCTCTGCTGCTTATTCCATTTCTGCCGTTCTTGTAAGGACGGGAGATACTCTCTTATCCAGCGCCGCCAGAACACGTCCGCTAGATACTGTACTTGACGCCACCGCTGGCTGTAGTTATCTTGCTTGGAAAAGGTCCCAGGTGGAACTGTAGGTCCGGCTTGTAGCAGCAGCAGGTGGTTAGGGGTCAGAGGTTCCAGGTCTCGTGGGTCGTCTGATAGTTTAGTGATTGGCCGCCCATTCACTATCGACTCGACTTCGCACATCAGAGTGTTGAGGCCTTCGTCGTCTAGCACTTGCTCTTTCATCAGAGCCTTCATGACCTTTCGCGTAGTTCTGATACATCTCTCCCACACCCCGCCGTGGTGGGAGCCGGTAGGTGGATTGAACGTCCACTTGATGTTTCGCTGTAGGAGAAAGTCGTGGATCTGCGACTGATTCCACTCTTTAACTGCTCCGCGTAGCTCCTTCTCACCTTTTACGAAGTTACCGCCGTTATCCGATCGCATCTCCTCAGGTTGACCTCTTCTCGCAATAAATCTCCGCAGGGCGTTGATGAATGACTCTGTGTCTAACGAACTTGCTACTTCGAGATGGATGGCACAGAGGGTTAAGCATGTGAATAGTACACCATATCGCTTCACGGTGGTTCTTCTGCGTCGCACTTCGAACGGACCAAAACAGTCTACTCCGGAGTAGGTGAACGGTGGCTTTGAAGGCGTTGTCCGATCTTCAGGCAGGTTTGCCATTTTCTGTTGACCCACAGGCGCCTGTCGTTTTCTGCAGCTGAAGCACTCGTTGAGAATTCTCCGTACGGTTGGTCTTGCGTTGATGATCCAATACCTTTGTCTTGCAAGAGACAAGGTATATTCTAGGCCCGAGTGCCCAGACATGTCGTGGTAATACTTGACAATGAGTTTCACCACGTGGTGGTTTTTTTGGTAGGATAACCGGGTGTTTTGCATTGCTGTTGATTGGTGCTCGTCGCAGGCGGCCTCCAACGCGTATGAGGGCGTCACTTAGCATTGGGTCGAGCTTAAAAATGCTACTGGACTTCTTCAGCACCTTCTGTTTTCTTGTGTCGGTCGGCTGATCGACTTGGTTGAGAATATCATATTCCTCTCTAAAGCACTGGCTCTGTACATGTTTGAGAATCTCGGTTTCAGCATTTTTTAGCTCCGTCACGTTGATAGGAATGACTGCGCTGGTTGACTGGATCTCGACTGGCTCTCCGGCCTTTCGTATCTTGCTTAAGTGCTGCAGGATTGCCTTGAATCGAAGTATCCACGCTACGACTCTCTTCAGATGACTCCATGACGAAAATCGTTCGATAATCTTTGCGATAGGATCTTGATCAGAGAGTTCGCTTGCGTACACGATCGAGTCCTTGACCTCTGGATCGTCATCACGAATGTTGGCAGTCATATCAGCAGGTCTCTGTGGCCATGTCTCACTTGACTGAATTAGGAAATCTGGTCCTTGTATCCAACGGTCAAGGGAATCTGCTGACACGCCTCTCGATGCATCGTCTGCTGGATTCAGTTGCGTGTTGACGTAATTCCACTGAGACGGAGAAGATGCGTTGTGGATTGCAGCGACCCGGTTCGCCACAAAGGTTTGGAATCGCTTGTCTTGGTTCTCTATGTAGCGTAGCACGCACGTACTGTCGGTCCAGAAGAACGACTGGTCGATCGGCAAACTTAGCTCTTGTCGAGATATTCGATCCAGCTTTGTTGCCACGACTGCTGCTGAGAGCTCCATCCGGGGGATTGTCACTGGTTTGATCGGCGCAAGTCTCGATTTGCCCATGACGAACGAACATTTCACGTTACCGTTGTTGTCTTCAACTCTGAGGTACGTAACAGCTCCGTAACCATGCTGTGATGCGTCTGGGAAGTGATGGAGTTGGTTAGACGCAATTTCTCCTAGGGTCGATGGCTTGAAACAGCGGTCGACTGCGAGTTGCTCCAACTTGGGTAGCTCTTGTAGCCAGGTTTTCCAACGATTCAGGAACTCGGCTGGAATTTCGTCGTCCCAGTCCAACTTCTTACGACAGAGGTCTTGCAGGATGAGTTTGGCTTGAAATATGAATGGAGCGACGAATCCCAACGGATCGTAAACAGAGCTGACGATGGACAGTATACCTCTTCTTGTAGCGGGTCGGTTGTTTGTGACGATCTTGAATCCGAACTGATCGGACGATATATTCCACTGGACACCGAGCGCTCTGTCGACAGACCAACTGTCAAAATCTAGATTCTTGACCAGTGAAGCTCTTTCTGATTCAGGTAGTGACTCAATGACCTTTCTCGAATTTGAGAGCCATTTTGTGAGCTTGAATCCTCCTCTTGCAAGAAGCTCGCGTAGTTGTTTCGCAAGCTTGACGGCTTCGTCTTCTTCACTGACTGATTTCAGACAATCATCGACATAAAAGTTGCGTTCGACAGTTTCTACGACTTGGGGCTCGAAATCTGCTTCGTTGTCTTTGGCCGTCTTCTTCAGTGCAAAGTTAGCGCAACTTGGGGAAGATGCACCACCAAATAAATGAACTCGCATCTCGTACTCTTCCGGCGGGTTGTCAAGGTTGCCATCCGGCCACCACAGGAACCTCAGAGCATCACAGTCGCTTGGGCGGACGCGTACCTGGTAGAACATCGCTTCAATGTCAGCCATCAGAGCTACTGGTTCCTTTCTAAATCTGGTCAGCACGCCGACGAGAGAGTTGGTCAGGTCCGGCCCCTGTAACAACTGGTCATTGAGCGAAGGGTTGCGATGCTTCGCAGAGCAGTCAAAGACTACTCTGACCTTATCGGGTTTCAGCGGGTGGAACACTGGGTGATGTGGGAGATACCAGTGGGTTTGCAGTGGTCCAAGATCTTGACTGCACACCTTTCTTGCGTGGTCCTTACTTAATAGATCGTCCATAAACTTCTTGTATTTTTCTAGCACCACTGGATCCCGTTGTAGCCGTCTCTTTAATGGGCGAACACGTTGTTCTGCCAACGATTTGTTGTTGTGTAGATGTGGTGGATAGTTTTTCCATGGTAATGCCATCTCGTAATGGCCGTTTTCCATCTTCACCGTTTGTTCCATGATGGTCAATGCTCTCCGATCGTTCTGCGACATGGAAGCTTTTGATTCGTGGGATAAATCGTTAAATTCCATGTTACAGAATTCTTCAAACTGCTGGCTCAGGGCATCATCTCCTCGAACGTAATTCGCAGTAGGAACTTTGGTTTCTTCCCTGCCGAGTGGACCGTTTAGGACCCAACCTAACACAGTTCTTGTGGCGAAGGGACCTCCATTCTCGCTCTGTCTTACTTCTCTCGGCTGTAGAGCTTGCGGTACATCACTACCTATCAGTAGACCGACCTCGGCTTCAATGTGCGGGATAGTTATTCCTTTAAGATATGGCCAGCGGTCGACGTCTTCTTGTTTGCCAATAGCGTCGGGCCGGATAGGTAAACTCGGCCTGGAGTACACCATCGGTAGCTCGACTAGATTTTGATTGCCCAGATCGAACATTTCCAACTCGACTACGGAACATTCAATGGGAGTATTTTCGCCTTGCATAGTCGTCAGGGATAGCCTTGTTTTCTTTCCTTCGTGGTTGAGCTTCTTTAGAAGGCTTTCGGTGCAAAAGGAAGTGTTCGAGCCGGAGTCTAGAAACGCGTAGGTTTCCACCATCTCAGGTCTCAGCTGGAACTACTTTCATGTTCTGGCTCTTTGCTTGCTGCTTTATTTGCACTCGCTTTCTCATCGTTGTTGTCGCGGTCGTTTGGGGTAGTCTTGGGGTGGAGAAAGGTTGAATGCTTCCCGGTGCATCCTTGCACCTTGCAGAAACTATCCTTGGGGCAGAAACGCACAAAATGGCCGACTGAGAGACAGTTTATACAAAGTTTCTTGTCCCTGATGAGTTTCTTCCTTTCGTCTAGAGACTGCTTGCGAAACTTGTCGCAACGTGATAACCAATGGCTACCGTAACACAAAGGACACTCGATTTTCCTTGTTGACCCTTAAGGAAATGGCTGGTCGCCTTGGGTTGCGAAACCGTTAGCTCTAGGACCAAGTTGCCGCTTGGGTTTGCCGTTAGCTTGTTTGGTCCTGTTCTCGTTTATGACTCTTCCAAATATTGGGTGGGTAGCTGCCCTTGCTTTAGCGGTGACAAAGTCCGTTATGTCTTTGACGATCACATCTCTTCCCTCCTTTTCCACAATGCGGTCGACAACATCTCGCCAATTCAGCCTAATTCCAAACGGAAGCCGATCGATGATTTTCTTCAGGTTTTCTGGGTTGTCCAACTTATTAAGGTAACCGATTTCCCTTAATGTATTGGTACAGCTCGTCAGTTGTATGGAGAACTGTTGGAGTGCGGCTCCATCCTCTGACTTTATTGGTGGCCCGTCCGTTAATGACTGCACGTGCGCTGCAGCAATTCTGTAGCTCTGACCATACCTCTCCTTCAACAACTTTCTCGCTTGGACGTAGCCTTAATCGTCTCGCATGGACAGACAGCTTTTCATAAGTTCCTGTGCAGGACCAGAGGTGTATTGCACCAGGTAATACAGGCGAGCACTTGAACGTAGCGTTTTCTCTTCGATAAGATGCTCGAAGGCCTTAATAAAGTCACAGTAATCGATGGGGTTTCCACTGAAGACTTTCATAGTAGGCTGCGGTAGTGTAAGCGCCATAACACCTTGTTGCTGTTGCTGTATCAATTGCTGAAGGGAGTGGTTCTGAAGATCTTGCGTTTCCATCAGCCGTTGAAATGAGTGATCTTGGAAATTACCGCTATATTGCTGAGGCGGAGATGTCTGATCAGGAACCCATTCAGGTAGACGAGGATTGAGCGGTTGCTTGGTTGAGACTGGCGTCTCCTTCGGGTGATGCCTTGGTTGCTCACTGAGTGGTCTCTGCTGGACTGGATTTCCTGTAGAAGTCCCTTCCAAGGGGGTTGACACAGACCTGACGTGCTGGGATTGAACAGCCAGCGGTCTGTCTTGAATGTTGTTGCCACGATGCAAATGAAAGTCGCGCGCTTCATCAGCTGCAGATTGCTCGTAGGCCCTTTTCTCGGCTTCGGCTACTGCTATCTCAGCTTGAAGCTCTACTTCGGTTTTCCTTTGTTGAATTCTGAGCTCCTCGAATTGAAGCTCGTGCAATTCTCGCAGGGCGGCAGCCTTTGCCTTTAGCGCTGCTTGTTTTGCGGCAGCTCTTGCCTTTGCGCTGACTGAACTTCTTATCGAGCTGGTTTTTGACCGTGCGCGAGAGCGCGATGAGGTGAACGATCCGGCATTGCTTATAGAATCATCTGGACGGATGTCCAGACTTTGTTTTCCCGACGGTATTTGGTGGTCTGGTTGCGCGAGCCACGAATCGATTTCCCTTTCGAGTTCTGTGATTAGTTCTTTAACCGAATTAAAATACAGCGTGGATTCTTGCAGCCCTTGTTCATCTTTAATTAATTTGTGATAAGCATCGTGTGCAGCTTGAAATTCTTTCGAAACTTCGTTGAGCTCTTTCGTGACTTCTTTCACAGTATCGACGTTATCACTCGCTGTCATTAACTCATTAAGTTTATTGACCTTTCTCGTCACATTTGCTTTGGCGGTATTTCGCGCCTTTTTTAACTGATCCATTGATTGTTCGCTTCCGAAATCCATTACTATGTGTTAATTAACCTAATTAGCTTTATTGAACACGACGTGATAATTAAACAGGAAATTGTCTTCCTTCCCTTGATCACACGATGAGACACATGTGATGAGATGTGATGTGCACCTGGGTGTTAGCTGTCACGAAACAGTCAACAAATTCTTCGAATTCCTTCACGGTGCATCAAATTCGAACTTATGTAATCCGCAAGGACAGAATAAACTAAACAATACTAAGAATCCAATTGGATCACATTTGGGTAGAAAGGTGCGTAGGTTAAATCGAACTCGACAAAATTCTTGACAGTTGACAACAGCGTGAACACAGAGACAGTTAAATTTTAAGTAATGTTCCTTTAATAACATAGACTGTAGAGTTTAAAGTAGATTGAATGGTCGACGATTAACAATTTAGCAGTCTATTTGAATCCGATAATGTTCACGTTATGTAGATAGATAGTAGATTGACGATTTGTAGATGTAGGTGTAGAACAATGTAGAAATGTAGGTTCGAACTAAATAACACGATAATTAAGAATAACTATACGTACACTACGGTTATCATTGCGTAAATATAACATAAAGCATGCAGTACAACTACAAGCAATAAAATGGTAACACGCATGCTAGAATACAACATTAACTATAAACGTATTGTAAATAGAATTATCGAACAACACATTATGGCCTAACAGCAACAACCCAATGTTATAATAGTAAAGAAGAAATAGCTAGGGTACTCACTTTGGTTTGCACACGCACCAAATTAGACTTGAATAGAGGCTTGAATTATGTAGAAGTTGAATTACTAGCGCAGATAGAAGATAATGGCCAAATGCCGAACAGTTGCTATCACAATAGCGTCCACACTAGAACTAACTTACCAAAAATGGGAGGGTTGTTATTATAGCTAAGAAAACGCACTTGAATTAACATTCCTTACTCTCACGCAATCGCTAAAGCGCATAGCAACCTACAGTCGCGCCACTCGCTATAAATATCTTGCGTCACACATGCAATAGTGATGACATTTGCCTCAAGTAGCGTTTCCAAACCAACAGACATAATGTCATAAAGAAATGAAACCACTCAATTTGACATATGACCGATCAAGTATAAGCTGTGTACATGCATTCACATTTTACCTTTCTTTGCATAAGCTACATTTTCCTTCATTAAAGTAACATATTGTTTATCTGCTAAAAATAAAATGAAAAAAGACTATGTTAGTTGCTTGTCAATTTTTGGTAAACAATGTAACCAAGGGACGTGTCATGGTTTGTCGCCTCTATCCCTTTTTTTCCAAATCCAGAAAGTTGCACCTGGTACCCTCATGTAAAACAAAACGAATGAGTTGAATGAGAATGTCTAAAATCCTGGAATGTGATATAACAGTCAATAAAGTAGTGCTGGAACTTGTTAGCACCATTAACGCCAGAGAGTTAAGATGACAGGGTACCGGTATGTGACACCTTAGCTTTTAGTTGATACTCATAGAATCCAATAAACTGTAAAACAAAGACACTGACAATAATGGGCAGCAAGTTTCACTGACACAAATATTAATACTTCTCTTCTAAGGTTCTCCGACTATTAATTTTAAAACTGGGAATACATTCTTGACCAAGTCACACAGACAACAACAGCATTAATTTACCTGTTTCAGCAATAGATTCATCGACATTTTCCTGCAAAAAATATATATTATTGGTACCCCCAAAAATAATTTGTTAACATTCAATGTGGAATTGATAAAAAAGGAGAAATATCTACCATGTATAGGGCAAGAGCAGACATGTTGCACATAAACATGGGCCCAAACACTACAGATTAATTATTAATACATTAATTATATTAAATATAAAATGCCTTTATATAATAAGAATCCTCAGAAAGGAAGGCTATTCACAAGTTGAAATAGATCACCTATTTTAAAAAGCAGTTAATTGTACTTAGGTCACCAACACTGGCAGCATAAAACTGGCAGGCCATACGTGATTTTTGGTAAAACTAGTGGAAGTATATGTGTTTTTATGATCAATGTTTTTATATTTTATTTTTTTACAATTGTAACCTTTAACGTTTTTTTTATGGAATGAAATAAAGATTATTATTATTAATAACAATACTCACATTCACTAATTTCACTGAGTCAGAAGATGATCCATGCACCTCACAGAGAAATAATTTATCCCTGTTAACAACCTGCTCCAAGTTTTCAACATCTACTCTCTCTCCCCACTCTTCGTCATATTTTTGCACGAAAACATCTGTATTATTTAGACCAAATGCTTGACTTGCAGCAGACAAAAACTCATTCAAACTAGAATTTCTGTTTACATTCACAACTTTACGGTGGTCTTTGAAATGTAGAAGAACCTGACATCCAGAAAAAAAAGCATCAATATACATGCAACAAATGTACAGAAAATACATTGCCTACCATCACATGAGACAGGACCCCAAACACGACTAGAACAGAGAAAAATCACACCCTGCAGTCCACGCGGGAATCGAACCCGGGTCACAGCGATGAGAGGCAAGCTCCGTATATTATTAAACGCTACACCATGGTTCCTCTTTGTTTTTGACCTCCCATTTGGCCTGCATGGATTACCGATCGATTGAATATTCAACAGCGACCGTCACGACATTAATTATTCATTTATATAATTATATTTAAAGCTTTTATACGGAAATGAAGGGAAACATGTTGAACTACATCTTTTAACGAATTATGAAGTGTTTATCGTATACTATAAGTGGGCTTACCTCAAATGTTGATGGTCGCTACTGTCAGTTTCACGCTGGGCGGTCTTCAGGCGGCTGAAGATTTTCGATTCGTCGCTGTCTTAAATAGGTTGAGTTGCTTACGTCATTGCTAATGGGTGTGTGGGTTGATGGCACGCTTCTGGGTGTGTGGGTTGATGGCGGTGTGTGTGTTGATGGTGCGCTACCTACATTCCTACCTTTGTTCTTGCCTACACCTAACAAAAAATCAGAAATAAAGAACGTAGGTGTAGGCAAGAACAAAGGTAGGAATGTAGGTAGCGCACCAGCGGCACACACTGTATATTTCGGTATATCGATATTTTTTAATTAAAAAACTGAGTAATCGATATTAGCAATGACGTAAGCAACTCAACCTATTTAAGACAGCGCCTGAAGATCGCCCAGCGTGAAACTGACAGTAGCGACTATCAACATTTGAGGTAAGCCCACTTATAGTATATATATATATATATATATATATAGATAGTTCAATCTACAGACACGGTGTTTCGCTGTACAACAGCTCATCAGTGTAGCTTGGAACAATCTGAATGAATTTCATCAATTACTTATACACATGCGCTCGTCGGTGACAACCGCATGTTATATATATATATATATATATATATGTTATATATATATATGTTATATATATATATATATATATATATATATATATATATATATACAAAGTATGAAGTATAGTTTACCTTAAAGTCTTCGCTACCAGAGGTTTCACCCTAAACGGGATCAACAGGCGACTGAAAAATATCGGTTAGTGGGCTGCTTAAATGCGTTGGTTGGCGCGTGGGTGTGTGCGTCGAAACGTCCGGCGCATTCCATTGGAGCGTGGGTGTGGGCGTCGAAACGTTGCGCGCATTCCTTTGATTGTTTAGGTTGTTGATCCGAAATCTGTTTTTCTGCCGACAGGTCGAAACTATTTCTGATCTTTTGTTTCGTAAAAATTGTTTGTCTGCCTTCATGATGAAAAGTTTTTCGTCCAAACATAAATTGCATCTTTTTGATCCTCCCGTGTAAGAAATTGAGTGTTTTAGTATAGACCAGGTTATGTCGAAACTTTGTTTTTTTTCTTTTAGATTCCAAATGTATTTCGAAAGTTCCGTCTCATTTGAATACTTTTTATTCTGGAAAGATTTAGTATGGTTACGATATCGCTGTTTAAATGTACTTGCTGTCATGCCAATGTATTGCTTAGTGATGTTCGTGTTGTTTATGGAAATAGATTCCTTGTATACTATGTTGTTTGTCATGCATTGCCCACGTAGGGGGCAATTGTCCTTAATCCTGCAATTGCAACTGCTTGTAACTATGCTTAGTGGCTTGCTTTTCCTGATTGTGCGTGAATTATGTTTCGTGATAATAGACTTGACGTTGTTCATGCAACTATAGCTAATCTTGACTGTGTTTCTGTTAAAAAGTTTGTGAAGCTTGTGTCCTGGTGGAAAGTGCTTGTCAATAAGGCTAAGAAAGCTGCGTCCTATGTTTGTTTTGACATTTTTGTTAAATGGAGGGTTAAACCAGATGATATTTCGGTGTCTATTTCTGCGTGTTTCCTGTGGTGCTTCTTGTGTGTAGCGGACATTCCATGAAACCGCACCAATTTACCAAAATGTATTAAGGCGCAGCAATTTCAACCATGAGCTAAACTACACACAAGAAGCACCACAACAAACACGCAGAAATAGACACCGCAATATCATCTGGTTTAACCCTCCATTTAACAAAAATGTGAAAACAAACATAGGACGCAGCTTTCTTAGCCTTATTGACAAGGACTTTCCACCAGGACACAAGCTTCACAAACTTTTTAACAGAAACACAGTCAAGATTAGCTATAGTTGCATGAACAACGTCAAGTCTATTATCACGAAACATAATTCACGCACTGTTAACTTTTATGGTTTATAGCGTATTTATTGAAGAAAAAGTTCGCTTATACATAATCTGCTTAGCTCGGCATTAAAAGGAAACAACAACATAAAACGTTCGATATACGTTTTGATCACGTGTCCGTTTCACTAAATGTACCTATATGTCCCTAAATATCAATATATATACCAGTATACTTGAATACTATAATATATCAACACCCCCACTCAGACTCAGATTTGTAGTCACTATGATGAGTCTGTTCTCATGCTTCAGTTAGTTCAGTTACCCAATAAAACACAACGATGTTTTTCAACTTTAACACGTGGTAAAGACTTGGTCAATATATCCGCTGTCATATCGTCCGTTGGAATGTAATGAATTCCGACTTCTCCGTTTTCTACTCTTTCTCTGATAAAATGTAGCTTCGTGTCGATATGTTTCGATCTCTGGTGCATAACTGGGTTGTGACACATCTTGATACACGATTGGTTATCTTCTCCGATTTGGGTTGGCTCTTTCACCGGATAACCAAAATCTTTCATTACTGATCTAAGATAAATTGCTTCTTGAACTGCCGCTGCCATAGCTTGATATTCAGCTTCTGTTGATGATAACGCGACTGTCGCTTGTTTCTTTACTTCCCAACTTATAGCTGCGCCATTTCCTTCGAATTTGAAATAGTGGCCAGTTGTGGACTTTCGATCATCGAGATCACCGCTCCAGTCTGCATCTGCATCACCGATAAGCTTCATGTTGGAGTTCTTAACGAAAGTCAATCGTAGACCGATTGTTCCCTTTAGATATCTTAAGACGTGCTTTGCTGCTTTCCAATGTGAGGTATCGGGCTTGTCAAAGAACCTTGATAGCTGATTGACTACGTTAAGAATGTCAGGTCGAGTTTGTTTCCCAATATACAGAAGGGATCCAACCAAACTTCGATATAACTTCTCGTCAACTAATTGCTGCTCATCACTGTTCTTCACTAACTTGAGGTTTACTTCTCCAGGTGTAGCCACAGGTTTGCAATTGCTCATGTTGAACTGATCAAGGACGTTCTCGATATACTTCTCTTGATCTACGGTGATCTTGTCTCCAGATCGTAGAATTGGCATTCCCAGGAACCAGTGCAATTCTCCACGATCATCCATCTTGAAATTCTTTTCCAACATCGATTTGATGCCATTAACAACCTCAGGTGCTCCTGCGATTATCATATCGTCGATCCATACTAGTATATACGAAAACGTTCCGTCCTTTTCTTTCCTCACGAAAAGACAGTAGTCGTTGCGACTTCGTTGGTATCCATTCTTGATAAGTAGATTTGCTAAGGATTCGTACCAATTCTTTGCTGCTTTGCTTGTTTAAGACCGTAAATTGACTTGTTTGATTTGCACACTAAAGTCTGTCCGTTTTCTTCTCGCTTGGTAAAACCTTCGGGTTGTTCCAGATAGATTTCTTCTTTGATTGGTGAGTGAAGATACGCTGATTTTACATCCATTTGACCGAGATGTGGATCTTTCTGTGCTGCAACTGCTAACAAGGTTCTGAATGTCTCTGGCTTGCATGTTGGTGCATACGTTTCAAAGAAATCTAAGCCTTCGACTTGCGCGAAACCTTTCGCCACGTACCGAGCTTTATACTTGTCTACTTGACCGTCTGCATCGTATTTAACGCTGTATACCCATTTTCCAGGTAACACTTTCTTATCTTTCGGTTTGTCAACAAGTGTCCAAGTGTTATTGTATTCTAGTGATTCAACCTCTGCTTGCATTGCTTCTTTCCAGTACTTGGCTTTTGTTGACTTTACAGCTTCTCTGTACGTTTTCGGGTCTGTAACGGTTTCTTCTTCTTGTTCGGTTGCGTTGAAGAAAGTATAAGAATTGCCATATCTTTCAGGAGGTCGTCTGTTTCTGTTTGCTCTTGGAAGTGGTTCTGCTTCTTCATTATCTTCAGCTTCATCTCCATCTTGTGGCTGGACTGGTGCATTTGGAACTTCTTCTGCGATTTCCCCCACTTCATCTACGACCGGTTTCTCCTTGGTTGGTTCATTAGAACATTCGTTGTCGGGATGTAGGTTTGGATTCTCTACAATTGACTCTTCTTCTTGACAGGATTCTTCTTTAGGGGAGAATGGTTGAATTTCGTTCTCTTTGAAAATCACATTGCGTGCTTTGATTATCTTCTTTGTGGTGAGCTCTTGTAATATGTACGCTGTACTGTTGCTGTCGTAGCCAATGAACTTCGCTTTCACAGATCTGGGATCCAGCTTTCGTATCTTGACTTTTCTCTTCTTCACGTAAGCTGTGCATCCGAATACTCTGAAGTGATTTCTTCTAGCTGTTTTCCCTGTGAAAAGCTCGAAGGGACTCTTTCCTTGATTGCTACTTGCACTCATGGTGAGATTTCGAATGTGTACAGCGGTATCTAACGCTCGGACCCAATATTTCTTCGGGAGCTTCGCTTGTATAAGTAAACACCGTCCCATTTCTGCTAAGGTGCGATTGAAGCGCTCTGCGACTCCATTTTGCTGTGGTGTTTCAGGAACTGTAAACTCTTGCTTTATCTTTGAGTCTCTGCAGAACTCTTTAAACTGATGTGAGGTGTACTCTGCACCATTATCTGTTCGTAATGTTCTAGGTGTTCCAGTTTCGGCAACATATTCTTTGAATTTGTCGAGAACTTGCGACTTCTTGCTCATGTACTTTACAGCTGCATACTTGGTGTATTCATCGATGAATGTCACTGCATATCTGGACCCGCTTAGACTAGCTACTTCAAAAGGACCGAGGATGTCCGAATAGACAAATTCAAGAGCTTTCTTCACCTTATTTTCCACCTTTTTTGGTACAGGTTGGCTTGCTTGTTTTCCCATTGCGCACGTCTCACACGCTTCTTTTGTGTCGCCTTCACAACCAATGGTACGCTTTACATCGGTTTTGCTGAGATGCCCGAGACGCTTATGCCATAAATTGGTGTCTCCTTTGATGCTTTGTTTGGTTTCGTTGCAGGTGGGTTGATTGACTAAATTCTGATACTTAACTTTCAAGAAGAACAGGCCAGTGTCTTTTCTTAAGTTAATTTCACGTCCATTATTCAACACCATTCTTTCTTTGCTTTCGTTAAAGATGAACTTGTGACCAACATTGACTGCTTTGTTCACAGACAGAAGGTTGACTTTATAGTTAGGCACATACAAAACATTTCTCAGTCAGTTCTGCCATCTTTCCGTTCTTTAACTGAACTGTTATTGGCACATCACCGATTCCTTCAACTGCTGTGAGGTTTCCTTTGGGATCTCTTACGCTCTTCTCATTTGCAGTGCGTAGATTTCTAAATAGGGTCTTCTGGTTTACAATGTGGTCTGTGCAACCAGTGTCCACAATCATGTGACTTGCCATTTCTGTGCTAATGCTTTCTTCTTGTAAAGGACTGACGAAGCATTCTGAATAAGATGACACCGCATTTTCATCTTTTCTCTTTGGTTTGTCTCTACATGCTTTTGCTAAATGTCCTCTTTTGTTACATTTGGAGCATGTTGCTGTGCTTCTTTTGTTACATTGCCTTGCGAAGTGTCCTGTATTTCCACAAGCGTAGCAAGCTTTGGGTTGCGATGGTGTTTTGTTTCCACCTTGTCTGTTTAGCGAGTGCATTGCCACTGACGAATCAACTTCCACTTGCTTTCTCTGTATACGACTGTCCTCGTAATTTTGTAGACGGGTTCTCAGTTCGTTAAATGTCGACGCTGGATTGAAACTTTCTTGAACAACGAAATGTTCGTATTTCTCTGGAAGTCCATTGATTACTAATGCGTTGAAAAGTGTCTCTGACATTTTCTCGCCAGCATCTGCAAGTCTAGACATAAGTTCTTGAGATCGTATAAAATATTCGTGTAGTTTCTCTTCTTCTCTGAGCTGCAAACGCGATAGTTGTCTCACTAAACTAACCACGGTTGGCTTTTCTACATTCGAATAACGTTGCTGTAATGAACGCCATGCTTTCGCGCCATCGCCAGTTCCGTCTGGGTATAAACAATCATGTCGAATATACATCAAACTTGTTTTGTCTAGCGCCAACGCAATATGACACCAAACGCTGTTATTTCGCTCGTTAATTGCTTCAATTTCTTTGTTTCGTTGCTGTACTTTAGCCTCCCATTCTGTTGTTTGTTGAGCCGTCGCTTCGGGGCTTAACGGAGCGATTTCTGCTGGTATAACTTCCTTACCAAGTAACGATTTGAATAGCCCTTTTGTTTGTATAAAAGCTGTAAATTTCGTGCTCCATGCTGGATAATCCTCAGCATTTCCACTGAAACTAAGCCACTTTACTGTATGACTGTCCATCTTCAATATCCTGGGCCCATAACCTGTTAACGTTTATGGTTTATAGCGTATTTATTGAATAAAAAGTTCGCTTATACATAATCTGCTTAGCTCGGCATTAAAAGGAAACAACAACATAAAACGTTCGATATACGTTTTGATCACGTGTCCGTTTCACTAAATGTACCTATATGTCCCTAAATATCAATATATATACCAGTTAATACTTGAATACTATAATATATCAACACGCACAATCAGGAAAAGCATAGTTACAAGCAGTTGCAATTGCAGGATTAAGGACAATTGCCCCCTACGTGGGCAATGCATGACAAACAACATAGTATACAAGGCATCTATTTCCATAAGCAACACGAACATCACTAAGCAATACATTGGCATGACAGCAAGTACATTTAAAGAGCGATATCGTAACCATACTAAATCTTTCCAGAATAAAAAGTATTCAAATGAGATGGAACTTTCGAAATACATTTGGAATCTAAAAGAAAAAAAACAAAGTTTCGACATAACCTGGTCTATACTAAAACACTCAATTTCTTACACGGGAGGATAAAAAAGATGCAATTTATGTTTGGACGAAAAACTTTTCATCATGAAGGCAGACAAACAATTTTTACTAAACAAAAGATCAGAAATAGTTTCGACCTGTCGGCACAAAAACAGATTTCGGATCAACAACCTAAACAATCAAAGGAATGCGCGCAACGTTTCGACGCCCACACCCACGCTCCAAAGGAATGCGCCGGACGTTTCGACGCCCACACCAACGCCCCAACAAACGCATTTAAGCAGCCCACTAACTGATATTTTTCAGTCGCCTGATGATCCCGTTTAGGGTGAAACCTCTGGTAGCAAAGACTTTAAGGTAAACTATACTTCATACTTTGTATTTTGCTCTATCTATATATGGTATTGAGCACTCTAACATTTCCTCACTTATATAACATAACATAACATAACATAGCATAGCATAGCATAGCATAGCATAGCATAGCATAGCATAGCGTAGCGTAGCATAGCATAGCATGGCATAGCATAACATAACATAACATAACATAACATAATGTAATATATTATACAATACCCTGGTTGCTATGCGTGTTTTCATTGGTTGTTGGCCATGATCTATTAGAGGACAGACGCATGGTCACGTCAGATCACGTCAGCTGACTTGCTTTTTTCCTTCTTCTTGCCCCAAAATCAGAATATATAATATATAATATATAATATATAATATATATAATATATATAATATATATAATATATATAATATATATAATATATATAATATATATAATATATATAATATATATAATATATATAATATATATAATATAATATAATATAATATAATATAATATAATATAATATAATATAATATATATATATATATATATATATATATATATAGTTCAATCTACAGACACGGTGTTTCGCTGTAAACAGCTCATCAGTGTAGCTTGGAACAATCTGAATGAATTTCATCAATTACTTATACACATGCGATCGTCGGCGACAACCGCATGTGGGACAGCATCGGTGAAATACATTCAGATAGCGTGAAGTGCGCATGGGCCCAGAGTGCTCAAACTTCCACAAGGGTAGTGAGCGTTGCATTATCGCTAATAGGTACCCACGGCAACTTCACAGAGTGCTCAACAACACCGAAGTGAAGGAGCGTACATAGTTCAATCTACAGACACGGTGTTTCGCTGTACAACAGCTCATCAGTGTAGCTTGGAACAATCTGAATGAATTTCATCAATTACTTATACACATGCGATCGTCGGCGACAACCGCATGTGGGACAGCATCGGTGAAATACATTCAGATAGCGTGAAGTGCGCATGGGCCCAGAGTGCTCAAACTTCCACAAGGGTAGTGAGCGTTGCATTATCGCTAATAGGTACCCACGGCAACTTCACAGAGTGCTCAACAACACCGAAGTGAAGGAGCGTACATAGTTCAATCTACAGACACGGTGTTTCGCTGTACAACAGCTCATCAGTGTAGCTTGGAACAATCTGAATGAATTTCATCAATTACTTATACACATGCGATCGTCGGCGACAACCGCATGTGGGACAGCATCGGTGAAATACATTCAGATAGCGTGAAGTGCGCATGGGCCCAGAGTGCTCAAACTTCCACAAGGGTAGTGAGCGTTGCATTATCGCTAATAGGTACCCACGGCAACTTCACAGAGTGCTCAACAACACCGAAGTGAAGGAGCGTACATAGTTCAATCTACAGACACGGTGTTTCGCTGTACAACAGCTCATCAGTGTAGCTTGGAACAATCTGAATGAATTTCATCAATTACTTATACACATGCGATCGTCGGCGACAACCGCATGTGGGACAGCATCGGTGAAATACATTCAGATAGCGTGAAGTGCGCATGGGCCCAGAGTGCTCAAACTTCCACAAGGGTAGTGAGCGTTGCATTATCGCTAATAGGTACCCACGGCAACTTCACAGAGTGCTCAACAACACCGAAGTGAAGGAGCGTACATAGTTCAATCTACAGACACGGTGTTTCGCTGTACAACAGCTCATCAGTGTAGCTTGGAACAATCTGAATGAATTTCATCAATTACTTATACACATGCGATCGTCGGCGACAACCGCATGTGGGACAGCATCGGTGAAATACATTCAGATAGCGTGAAGTGCGCATGGGCCCATATATATATGAGTGTTTGTAAGGTTTCCCAAGAGTGCTCAATATTTATTCGTAGAGCAGATAATAGTTAGTTAACTTCGAGAATAGTTGTTACTCAGAGTTTCACGCCTCTTGCGATCTTCAGGCAACAATGAATTTTCGGATCCAGTTTCGCTTCTCTTTATGCTGTGTACGGCGTCATCTCAATGCGTGGGTTGCCTGGTGAGTCATCGCTTTTTTCTGGTGCGGTGGAGGTTTGAAATGGTGAATTTATTTTTCTGTCGGCATTTCGAAAGAAGTTCTGATTTTTTGTTTAGTAGAGTTTTTTTGTTCGCTTTCATAATGGCAAGCTTTTCTTCGAGACATAAGTTACAGCGTTTTGCTCCTTCCGTGTATGATACTGTTCTTTTGAGAATTGACCAATTGATTGTGAAAGGTTTCCTTTTAGATTTCAAATCCCAGACATGTTTTGATAGTTCTGTGTCGTTGGCGTACTTCGCGTCCTTACTCCAAGGGAAATGCCAAACGGACAACATCGTATATCAAGCCAACATAACGACAACTGAGAACAACAACACAAAACACTACATTGGTATGACATCAAACACATTCAAAGAACGCTACCGAAACCATACGAAATATTTTAAGGACGCGAAGTACGCCAACGACACAGAACTATCAAAACATTTCTGGGATTTGAAATCTAAAAGGAAACCTTTCACAATCAATTGGTCACTTCTCAAAAGAACAGTATCATACATGGAAGGAGCAAAACGCTGTAACTTATGTCTCGAAGAAAAGCTTGCCATTATGAAAGCCAACAAAAAAACTCTACTAAACAAAAAATCAGAACTTCTTTCGAAATGCCGACACAAAAATAAATTCACCATTTCAAACCTCCACCGCACCAGAAAAAAGTGATCACTCACCAGGCAACCCAGCATAAATAGAAGCGAAACCGGATCCGAAAATTCATTGTTGCCTGAAGATCGCAACAGGCGTGAAACTCTGAGTAGCAACTATTCTCAAAGTTAACTAACTATATATATATATATATATATATTTAACAATTAGAAAACCAGCCCGAGTTTTCTATGAGCTGATTGACTGTCGCTCATAGAAAACGAGGGCGAGTTGTCTAATTGTTTTAGTATAAATTTACAAACTAGTTTTTAAATGCAAAAATATATTTTATTTAACATTTTACATAAAAAATTCTAAATATTCTTTCGAAAACACGCGTCCGACTGTTCTCCGGTAATTGCCGAGAGATAAGCATCATGCACGTGTTTCGACGTACTTCCTTCAAACCAAGGTCAAACGAAGACAACAGATCACGCTGGCAAACAAAAGCACAGCATGTAATAAGTCTCGAGTTTCAACACACATTTTAAAAATTATGGAAACTAATGTTTCAAAGATTTGAAATAGCAGAGATTATAAGGATAAGTTTACACAGACGATCCAAGGTAATTGTTGTTGACAATATTAACCGAACAACCATGAAACTGGAAATTTGGAGCTGACTGAAAGAATGACTGTCGACTTGTCATCGATGATTCATTTATGTTTACATCAACTGCTGAGAACGGCGATCGAGCAGAAGCTGTAGACTTTGGAAGAACTGCTATTGACATGCTTTCATCGGCCTGCCCTTCGGGTTTGTTGTCGTCAGAGCTGGCAACGAATTCGCTTAGAATCACCGACATCTTCTCCTTTTGTTGAAAAGACGGCTTGTTCCTGTAAGACTCGATACTCGCATCGGACTTGTGGCCTGTCACACATTTGATATGGCGGTTCTCAACATCTGCATTTGACAAAACTGTCACCGACGTTGGTCGTATGCAGTGGCAGTGATTACTCAGCGGAGGATTTATGTGCACATTCTTTGACATAGTACGCATCATGGAGTTAAGAGAATTCTGACCAAGAGGCGAATTACAAAACCAAATAGCTTCTATTTCTGGGTTGAATTTTGCCGAGTTATCTCTTGGCCTCTGGAAGAGAAAATCTGAAGCTGGATTGAGGTGACTGAGGAAATTTTTTACAGTTTCTACAGGACATCTTGGAGACCCACGTACTTCAAACATTTTGCCATCTGATTCATCCTCTTCGTCGAGAACACCGCCTTGATGATTTTTCGTGGCCAATATAGCACCCGGAACGTCGCGTTGGAGCTCGAAATAACGTTTTTCATCAGGGGTTGCTCTTAATATCAGCATTTCCTTTCTCATTTGACGTTGGTTTTCACGACCTCTTTTACCAAAATAAAAAGTGATGTAAAACCAACCACTGTGAAGTATGCACCACATTCAGCCTTCGATTCAGCCTTCGATTCGGCCTTCGATTCAGCCGTCGATTCAATTATCGCATATTATTCCGAAGTTATCTCCATATAGACTGGCTAAACTATAAGAAAGCAAGAAACAAAGCAAATCAAGAACTAAGAAATGCTAAGACAGAGTATTACTCTAAGAAAATTGCTGGTCAAAAATTTAATCCTAAGGAGGCTTGGAAAACCATTAATACTCTGCTTGGTAGGAAAAATACAACTACAAGCATAAATGAACTAAGTTTAAATGGAATTAATTTAACCAATCCTCAGGAGATAGCTGAAGGCTTCAATAAGTTCTTCTCAACCATTGGAATTGAACTAGCTGACAAAATAGGCACATCAGGCTGCAATTTTGAAAAGTTTGTTAAGACTGCCAAATCCGAGTTCATAGAATTTAAGGATGTAACTGTCTAGTTCCAAAGCCACTGGCACTGATAAAATCTCCAGTAAGATTCTTAAGATAGCATCACCTGTTATTTCAAGTTCACTGACATATATCTTTAATCAATCTATTACACGATGCTCTTTTCCCAATGAATGGAAAACAGCTAGGGTAATACCAATTTATAAAAGTGGCCACCGAAATATAGCAAGTAACTATCGACCTATCTCTGTTTTGCCAGCTATAAGTAAAGTAATGGAAAGAATGATTTATGAGCAACTATACGATAATTTAAAGGAAAATGACCTTTTATCTGAAAAACAATTTGGTTTTCGCAAATTTCATTCTACCGCAACAGCACTACTAGATTGCACAAATAGCTGGTATGTAAATATGGATAGGAAAATGTTCAACTTAGTTGTATTTATAGATCTTAAAAAAGCTTTTGATACCGTTAATCACAACATTTTACTACGAAAAATGGAACTACACGGAATTAAAGGAAAAGCACTTTCACTACTAAAATCATATCTTACTGATCGTAGTCAGAAATGTCAGGTAAATGGATTAATGTCGTCAGAACAGCCTGTCAAGTGTGGTGTGCCTCAGGGCTCCATACTAGGACCATTATTCTTTTTGCTTTACATTAATGATTTGCCTGAATGTTTAAGTAAGACAGTGCCACGATTGTTTGCCGATGACACAAACTTGACGGCCACTGGTGAGACGATGGATGATGTTCAAACTGCAATGAACTCTGATTTGGATAATGGTTAATAGCTAACAAACTTAGCCTTAATGTGGCAAAACTGAATTTATGCTTATTGCATCAAAACCACTATTGAGAAATGTTTCGCATACACAACCAAATATCATTATCGAAAACAAAACCTATTAAACGTGTGTATGAATGCAAGACTCTTGGAGTAACAATTGACCAGCATTTGTCTTGGAAACGAAATACTGAAAATATTAGCAAAAAAATCTCTTCGGGGATATCTGCCATCCGGCGCTTAAGAGAATTTGTTGAAAAAAATACGCTACTTTCTGTGTATAATGCTATTGTCCACCCATATTTCAACTACTGTTGTGAAGTTTGGAATGTATTTGGTGACACACAGTCCAAATATTTACAAAAACTTCATAACAGATCAGCTCGAATTATAGCAGTTATGGGTAATGATGTAGATCATAGCGTTGCACTAAATGCGCTAGGATGGGAACCACTCCAAACACAAAGGCGAAAGGCCAAAGCAAAATCAGTGTTTAAAGTGTTGAATGAGCTGGGCCCGAAATCCCTCTCAAATCTTTTCACTTATAAAAAGGAAGTCACAAATCATAATTTGCGAGACATAGCTACAACTCTTTGCTTGCCACAGCCACGTACAAATAATATGAAAAAGAGTTTCATGCTTGATGGGGTATCCATATCCATATGGAATTCGTTACCTACAGAAATTAGGGAGAGCAAATCGCTCTCATTATTCGTGAGAAAAATTGCTACTCATAAAAGTATGTAACAATATCTATCTTCACTTTATATTGACATTACCATTTGTTAGTTATTTTAAAAGTTATTTAGTTTTCTGTACTGTATGTAAATTTAATTTCTTGTTTCCTTATACACGCCCTTCGTGGAAATCAGCCTTTGCTGACGTTGTTAGCGTGTTAAAATAAAGACTATCTATCTATCTATTCATCAGGTGGTCGCTATGGTGGTCGCTATTGCAGAATATCATACAAAAACACAATTTTCTCACGCGCTATTCTATACGATTTTTTTTAATTTACAAGTGTTCTACAGAATTTCATGCTCTTTAATCTGGTACAAGTCTCCAGAGTGGCACAGACCCATGAACAACGCAGGCGAGCTTCAAACAAATACCGCGCGCCGTCATTAATACGACTGACGGGGGTTGTTTTGCTTATTTCCGATTACCTCAGATATAAACACAATTTTCTCACGCGCTATTCTATACGAGTTTTTTTAATTTACATATGTTGTACAGAATTTCATGTTCTTTAATCCAGTATAAGTCCCCAGAGTGGCACAGACCCACGAACGACGCAGCCGAGCTTTAAACAAATTGCGGCGCGCCGTCATTAAGAGGACTAACGAGGGTTATTTTGCGTATTTCCGACGACCTCAGATATAAACACAATTTTCTCATGCGCTATTAAATACGAATTTTTTTAATTTACATATGTTGTACAGCATTTCATGCTCTTTAATTTAGTATAAGTCCTCAGGGTGGCACAGACCCATGAACAATGCAGGCGAGCTTTAAACAAATTGCGGCGCGCCGTCATTAATAGGACTAACGGGGGTTATTTTGCGTATTTCCGATGACCTCAGATATAAACACAATTTTCTCATGCGCTATTAAATACGAATTTTTTTAAATTACATATGTTGTACAGCATTTCATGCTCTTTAATTTAGTATAAGTCCTCAGAGTGGCACAGACCCATGAACGATGCAGGCGAGCTTTAAACAAATTGCGGCGCGCCGTCATTAATACGACTAACGAGGGTTGTTTTGCATCTTTCAGATTACCTCAGATATAAACACAATTATCTCACGCGCTATTCTATACGAGTTTTTTTAATTTACATATGTTGTACAGAATTTCATGTTCTTTAATCCAGTATAAGTCCCCAGAGTGGCACAGACCCACGAACGACGCAGCCGAGCTTTAAACAAATTGCGGCGCGCCGTCATTAAGAGGACTAACGGGGGTTATTTTGCGTATTTCCGATGACCTCAGATATAAACACAATTTTCTCATGCGCTATTAAATACGAATTTTTTTAATTTACATATGTTGTACAGAATTTCATGTTCTTTAATCCAGTATAAGTCCCCAGAGTGGCACAGACCCACGAACGACGCAGGCGAGCTTTAAACAAATTGCCGCGCGCCGTCATTAATACGACTAACGGGGGTTGTTCTGCATGTTTCAGATTACCTCAGATATAAACACAATTTCCTCACACGCTATTAAATAAGATTTTATTTAATTTATATATGTTGTACAGAATTCCATGTTCCTTAATCCAGTATAAGTCCCCAGAGTGGCACATACCCACGAACGACGCAGGCGAGCTTTAAACAAATTACCGCGCGCAGTCATTAATACGACTGACGGGGGTTGTTTTGCTTATTTCCGATTACCTCAGATATAAACACAATTTTCTCACGCGCTATTCTATACGAGTTTTTTTAATTTACATATGTTGTACAGAATTTCATGTTCTTTAATCCAGTATAAGTCCCCAGAGTGGCACAGACCCACGAACGACGCAGGCGAGCTTTAAACAAATTGCCGCGCGCCGTCATTAATACGACTAACGGGGGTTGTTCTGCATGTTTCAGATTACCTCAGATATAAACACAATTTCCTCACACGCTATTAAATAAGATTTTATTTAATTTATATATGTTGTACAGAATTCCATGTTCCTTAATCTAGTATAAGTCCTCAGAGTGGCAGAGACCCATGAACGACGCAGGCGAGCTTTAAACAAATTGCGGCACGCCGTCATTAATACGACTAACGGGGGTTGTTTTGCATCTTTCAGATTACCTCAGATATAAACACAATTTTCTCACGCGCTATTCTATAACGTTTTTTTTAATTTAAAAATGTTGTACAGAATTTCATGCTCTTTAATCTGGTATAAGTCGCAAGAATGGCACAGACCCATGAACGACGCAGGCGAGCTTTAAACAAATTGCGGCGCGCCGTCATTAATACGACTGACGGGGGTTGTTTTGCGTATTTCCGTTTACCTCAGATATAAACACAATTTTCTCACGCGCTATTGAATACGATTATTTTTAATTTACATATGTTGTACAGCATTTCATGTTCTTTAATCTAGTTTAAGTCCTCAGAGTGGCACAGACCCATGAACGATGCAGGCGAGCTTTAAACAAATTGCGGCGCGCCATCATTAATACGACTAACCGGGGTTATTTTCCGTATTTCCGATTACCTCAGATACAAACAGAATTTTCTCACGCGCTATTAAATACGATTTTTTTAAATTTACATATGTTGTACAGCATTTCATGTTCTTTAATCCAGTATAAGTCCCCCGAGTGGCACAGACCCATGAACGACGCAGGCGAGCTTTAAACAAATTGCGGCGCGCCATCATTAATACGACTAACGGGGGTTGTTTTGCATCTTTCCGATTACCTCAGATATAAAGACAATTTTCTCACGCGCTATTCTATACGAGTTTTCCTAATTTACATATGTTGTACAGAATTTCATGTTCTTTAATCCAGTATAAGTCCCCAGAGTGGCACAGACCCATGAACGACGCAGGCGAGCTTTAAACAAATTGCCGCGCGGCGTCATTAATACGACTGACGGGGGTTGTTTTTCGTATTTCAGATTACCTCAGATATAAACACAATTTTCTCAGGCGCTTTTCTATACGATTTTTTTTAATTTACATATGTTGTACAGAAGTTCATGCTCTTTAATATTGTGTAAGTTCCCAGAGTGGCACAGAGCCACGAACGACGCAGGCGAGCTTTAAACAAATTGCGGCGCGCCGTCATTAATACGACTAACGGGGGTTGTTTTGCATGTTTCAGATTACCTCGGATATAAACACAATTTTCTCACGCGCTATTCTATAACATTTTTTTAAATTTACATATGTTGTACAGAATTTCATCCTCTTTAATCTAGTATAAGCTTCCAGAGTGGCACAGACCCATGAACGACGCAGGCGAGCTTTAAACAAATTGCGGCGCGCCGTCATTAATACGACTGACGGGGGTTGTTTTGCGTATTTCCGATTACCTCAGATATAAACACAATTTTCTCGCGCGATATTAAATACGATTTTCGTTAGTTTACATATGTTGTACAGAATTTCATGTTCCTTAATCTAGAAGAATTCTCAGTGGCACAGACCCATGAACGACGCAGGCGAGCTTTAAACAAATTGCGGCGCGCCATCATTAATACGACTAACGGGGGTTCTTTTGCATCTTTCAGATTACCTCAGATATAAACACAATTTCCTCACGCTAATTCTATAACATTTTTTTAAATTTACATATGTTGTACGGAATTTCATCCTCTTTAATCTAGTATAAGCCTCCAGAGTGGCACAGACCCATGAACGACGCAGGCGAGCTTTAAACAAATTGCGGCACGCCGTCATTAATACGACTAACGGGGGTTGTTTTGCATCTTTCAGATTACCTCAGATATAAACACAATTTTCTCACGCGCTATTCTATAACGTTTTTTTTAATTTAAAAATGTTGTACAGAATTTCATGCTCTTTAATCTGGTATAAGTCGCAAGAATGGCACAGACCCATGAACGACGCAGGCGAGCTTTAAACAAATTGCGGCGCGCCGTCATTAATACGACTGACGGGGGTTGTTTTGCGTATTTCCGTTTACCTCAGATATAAACACAATTTTCTCACGCGCTATTGAATACGATTATTTTTAATTTACATATGTTGTACAGCATTTCATGTTCTTTAATCTAGTTTAAGTCCTCAGAGTGGCACAGACCCATGAACGATGCAGGCGAGCTTTAAACAAATTGCGGCGCGCCATCATTAATACGACTAACCGGGGTTATTTTCCGTATTTCCGATTACCTCAGATACAAACAGAATTTTCTCACGCGCTATTAAATACGATTTTTTTAAATTTACATATGTTGTACAGCATTTCATGTTCTTTAATCCAGTATAAGTCCCCCGAGTGGCACAGACCCATGAACGACGCAGGCGAGCTTTAAACAAATTGCGGCGCGCCATCATTAATACGACTAACGGGGGTTGTTTTGCATCTTTCCGATTACCTCAGATATAAAGACAATTTTCTCACGCGCTATTCTATACGAGTTTTCCTAATTTACATATGTTGTACAGAATTTCATGTTCTTTAATCCAGTATAAGTCCCCAGAGTGGCACAGACCCATGAACGACGCAGGCGAGCTTTAAACAAATTGCCGCGCGGCGTCATTAATACGACTGACGGGGGTTGTTTTTCGTATTTCAGATTACCTCAGATATAAACACAATTTTCTCAGGCGCTTTTCTATACGATTTTTTTTAATTTACATATGTTGTACAGAAGTTCATGCTCTTTAATATTGTGTAAGTTCCCAGAGTGGCACAGAGCCACGAACGACGCAGGCGAGCTTTAAACAAATTGCGGCGCGCCGTCATTAATACGACTAACGGGGGTTGTTTTGCATGTTTCAGATTACCTCGGATATAAACACAATTTTCTCACGCGCTATTCTATAACATTTTTTTAAATTTACATATGTTGTACAGAATTTCATCCTCTTTAATCTAGTATAAGCTTCCAGAGTGGCACAGACCCATGAACGACGCAGGCGAGCTTTAAACAAATTGCGGCGCGCCGTCATTAATACGACTGACGGGGGTTGTTTTGCGTATTTCCGATTACCTCAGATATAAACACAATTTTCTCGCGCGATATTAAATACGATTTTCGTTAGTTTACATATGTTGTACAGAATTTCATGTTCCTTAATCTAGAAGAATTCTCAGTGGCACAGACCCATGAACGACGCAGGCGAGCTTTAAACAAATTGCGGCGCGCCATCATTAATACGACTAACGGGGGTTCTTTTGCATCTTTCAGATTACCTCAGATATAAACACAATTTCCTCACGCTAATTCTATAACATTTTTTTAAATTTACATATGTTGTACGGAATTTCATCCTCTTTAATCTAGTATAAGCCTCCAGAGTGGCACAGACCCATGAACGACGCAGGCGAGCTTTAAACAAATTGCGGCGCGCCGTCATTAATACGACTGACGGGGGTTGTTCTGCGTATTTCCGTTTACCTCAGATATAAACACAATTTTCTCACGCGCTATTGAATACGATTATTTTTAATTTACATATGTTGTACAGCATTTCATGTTCTTTAATCTAGTATAAGTCCTCAGAGTGGCACAGACCCATGAACGATGCAGGCGAGCTTTAAACAAATTGCGGCGCGCCGTCATTAATAGGACTAACGGGGGTTATTTTGCATCTTTCAGATTACCTCAGATATAAACACAATTTTCTCACGCGCTATTCTATACGATTTTTTTTAATTTACATATGTTGTACATAGTTTCATGTTCTTTAATCTAGTATAAGTCCCCAGAGTGGCACAGACGCATGAACCACGCAGGCGAGCTTTAAATAAATTGCGGCGCGCCGTCATCAATACGACTGACGGGGGTTGTTTTGCATCTTTCAGATTACCTCAGATATAAACACAATTTTCTCACGCGCTATTTTATATGATTTTTTTTAATTTACATATGTTGTAGAGAATTTCATGCTCTTTAATCCGGTATAAGTCCCCAGAGTGGCACAGACCCATGAACGACGCAGGCGAGCTTTAAGCAAATTGCCGCGCGCCGTCATTAATACGACTGACGGGGGTTGTTTTGCGTATTATCGATTACCTCAGATATAAACACAATTTTCTCACGCGCTATTATATACGATTTTTTTAAATTTACATATGTTGTACAGAATTTCATGTTCTTTAATTTAGTATAAGTCCCCAGAGTGGCGCAGACGCATGAACGACGGAGGCGAGCTTTAAACAAATTGCGGCGCGCCGTCATTAATACGACTAACGGGGGTTGTTTTGCATCTTTCAGATTACCTCAGATATAAACAATTTTTTCAGGCGCTATTTTATACGATTTTTTAAATTTACATATGTTGTACAGAATTTAATGCTCTTTAATCTGGTATAAGTCTCCAGAGTGGCACAGACCCATGAACGACGCAGGCGAGCTTTAAACAAATTACCGCGCGCCGTCATTAATACGACTGACGGGGATTGTTTTGGATCTTTCAGATTACCTCAGTATAAACACAATTTTCTCACGCGCTATTTTACACGATTTTTTAAATTAACATATATTGTACAGAATTTCATGTTCTTTAATCTAGTACAAGTCCCCAAAGTGGCACAGACCGATGAACGACGCAGGCGAGCTTTAAATAAATTGCGGCGCGCCGTCATTAATACGACTGACGGGGGTTGTTTTGCATCTTTCAGATTACCTCAGATATAAACACAATTTTCTCACGCGCTATTTTATACGATTTTTTTTAATTTACATATGCTGTACAGAATTTCATGCTCTTTAATCCGGTATAAGTCCCCAGAGTGGCACAGACCCATGAACGACGCAGGCGAGCTTTAAGCAAATTGCCGCGCGCCGTCATTAATACGACTGACGGGGGTTGTTTTGCGTATTATCGATTACCTCAGATATAAACACAATTTTCTCACGCGCTATTATATACGATTTTTTTAAATTTACATATGTTGTACAGAATTTCATGTTCTTTAATCTAGTATAAGTCCCCAGAGTGGCACAGACGCATGAACGACGCAGGCGAGCTTTAAACAAATTGCGGCGCGCCGTCATTAATACGACTAACGGGGGTTGTTTTGCATCTTTCAGATTACCTCAGATATAAACACAATTTTCTCACGCGCTATTCTATACGATTTTTTAAAGTTTACATATGTTGTACAGACTTTCATGTTCTTTAATCTAGTATAAGTCCCCAGAGTGGCACACACCCATGAACGACGCAGGCGAGCTTTAAACAAATTGCCGCGCGCCGTCATTAATACGACTAACGGGGGTTGTTTTGCATCTTTCAGATTACCTCAGATATAAACACAATTTTCTGACGCGCTATTCCATACGATTTTTTTAACTTTACATATGTCGTACAGAATTTCATGCTCTTGAACCTGCGAGGTTTTGAGCAAAATTACCCCCCTAGGGCTTAACATGATCCTGAATGATCCCTTTTTAAAATGAAATCGTTATAACGATATGCCATGAAGTATTTCCCGAGCCCTGACCTGAATTCCGGGCTGTGAATTTCCCGTGAGCATCGTGGCATATCGACAAGCAGAAAATAGCTTTTGTTTGTTAATATATAAGCGAAACCAACGAAAATTTAGGCTCTAACAACTCCGAAGGTAAGTATAAGCATTTGTTTTTTGTAATTATTTCGTAGATAAGCAATAATTTGGTAAAATTTGACGAAAACCATCTCGGCCGATCAGGCAATTATCGAACAAAATTTGCCGAGAGTTGTCGGCGTTGTAATGGCAAACAGGAGTAAATATCACTCAAAATAACTTAAAATCTGAATAGCTGAGTTAAAAACAATCTTACTGGTGTATTATGGTCGTATGATCTCGCATAATTCTGTTTTAATTTGTAAATTTCAAAATAAGTTATATGATCGCGCGCGGGCGCATCATGGGTGGTCACAATGGGGGGGGGGGGGGAGGTCTCAATGGAAAATCATAAAAAATCAATATAATATTTTCTTTTTGTTGTATTGCTTTAATTTTTTCAATTTGAATTTGTGAAATGCTGCTTTTCATTTTACTTGAACAAATTTGGTGGTAAAGTCATTTTCTGGTTAAATATTTAACATTTTTTGGACGATAATAATATTATTAATAATAGTAATTAGCATAAATTAGGATAATTTGCAAAATGGGTTGTCTGACAGGACCCGAAAACCAAAAATTTGAATAGTAGAGGTAAAAACGATTCAAATGATATATTGTGGTATTATTTTTGTGTTATTATGCCATGTTAATTCACAAATTGCCAAGACCACCTGCTGTGACTGGTTTTCGACCCGGACAAGAATGAGTTAATCTGGCATAAGCCTCCAGAGTGGCACAGACCCATGAACGACGCAGGCGAGCTTAATGACAGCGCGCCGCAATTTGTTTAAAGCTCGCCTGCGTCGTTCATGGGTCTGTGCCACTCTGGAGGCTTGTACCAGCTTAAAAAACACGAAATTCTGTACAACATATGTAAATTAAAAAAAATCGTATAGAATAGCGCGTGAGAAAATTGTGTTTATATCTGAGGTAATCTGAAAGATGCAAAACAACCCCCGTTAGTCGTATTAATGACGGCGCGCCGTAATTTGTTTAAAGCTCGCCCGCGTCGTTCGTGGGTCTGTGCCACTCTGGGAACTTATACTAGATTAAAGAACATGAAATTCTGTACAACATATGTAAATTAAAAAACCCCGTATAGAATAGCGCGTGAGAAAATTGTGTTTATATCTGAGGTAATCGGAAATAAGCAAAACAACCCCCGTCAGTCGTATTAATGACGGCGCGCGGCAATTTGTTTAAAGCTCGCCTGCGTCGTTCATGGGTCTGTGCTACTCTGGAGACTTATACTATATCAAAGAGCATGAAATTCTGTACAACATATGTAAATTAAAAAAAATCCTATAGTATAACGCCTGAGAAAATTGTGTTTACATCTGAGGTAATCTGAAAGATGCAAAACAACCCCCGTTAGTCGTATTAATGACGGCGCGCCGCAATTTGGTTAAAGCTCGCCTGCGTCGTTCATGGGTCTGTGCCACTCTGGAGACTTATATCAGATTAAAGAGCATGATATTCTGGACAACATATGTAAATTAAAAAAAATCGTAAAGAATACCGCCTGAGAAAATTGTGTTTACATCTGAGGTAATCTGAAAGATGCAAAACAACCTCCATCAGTCGGATTAATGACGGCGCGCCGCAATTTGTTTAAAGCTCGCCTGCGTCGTTCATGGGTCTGTGCTACTCTGGAGACTTATACTATATTAAAGAGCATGAAATTCTGTACAACATATGTAAATTAAAAAAAAATCGTATAGAATAGCGCCTGAGAAAGTTGTGTTTACATCTGAGCTAATCTGAAAGATGCAAAACAATCTCCGTCAGTCGTATTAATGACGGCGCGCCGCAATTTGTTTAAAGCTCGCCTGCGTCGTTCATGGGTCTGTGCCACTCTGGAGACTTATATCAGATTAAAGAGTATGAAATTCTGTACAACATATGTAAATGAAAAAAAATCGTGTAGAATAGCGCCTGAGAAAATTGTGTTTATATCTGAGGTAATCTGAAAGATGCAAAACAACCTCCGTTAGTCGTATTAATGACGGCGCGCGGCTTTTTATTTAAAGCACGCCTGCGTCGTTCATGAGCCTGTGCCACTCTGGGGACTTATACTAGATTAAAGAACATGAAATTCTGTACAACATATGTAATTTAATTTAATCAACTTTTCTCCGTTATGAATAATGACTTACATACACTTAAAAACTGGCTCAACATGAACAAACTCAGTTTAAACGCACTTGAAACAAAATGTATGTTCATCGCTACTCGACACAAACTAGCTACCTTACCAAATCAACCTGATGTTGCCATCGATGGCAATCAAATTGAACGAGTAAAGACGTATAAATGTTTAGGTTTGGAGCTTGATGAGTGTTTGATGTGGGATGATCATATTTCGAAGATTACTTCAAAAGTGGCCAAAGTAATTGGAGTACTAAGGAGATTAAAATCATTTCTCCCACGTCCAACCCTAATCTTAATCTATAAATCCTTAATTCAACCACATTTCGACTATTGTAGCAGTGTCTGGGGTAACTTAGGTAAAGGTCTGGAACAAAAACTCCAACGATTACAAAATCGAGCCGCTCGTATTATCAATGGATCTGATTATAGTGTTCGGTCACATGAAATTCTGACCGAATTAAATTGGCCCAATCTAGAAGAAAGACGGTCTCAGCAATTCAGAACGCTCATGTATGAAACAATCAATAAAATGGTACCAGAATATCTTTCTAATAAATTTACTTCGGTTAATTCGGTTCATAGTCATAATTCACGAGGTTCAGGTTCTAAACTATTTGTTCCGAGACCTTTAACTGAGGCACTCAAGAAGAGCTTTACATATCGAGGAACTGTTCTGTGGAATAGCTTACCTGTGGAGGCAATTAATGCTAAATCAATTGCTGAATATAAATCATTTATTTAATATTACTAACCTTAACGTGAATGTGTATAATATTTTTAATTAGTTATGTATTATTTTTATTAGTTATCTTGTATTAGTTAGTTAGTTTATACACGGCTCCAGGGAAGAGCACATTATGTGAATTGGACTCCGTGTTCTAAATAATAAAATAATGTCTTAATTAAAAAAAATCGTATAGAATAGCGCGTGAGAAAATTGTGTTTATATCTGAGGTAATCTGAAAGATGCAAAACAACCCCCGTTAGTCGTACTAATGACGGCGCGCGGCAATTTGTTTAAAGCTCGCCTGCGTCGTTCATGGGTCTGTGCCACTCTGGGGACTTATACTAGATTAAAGAACATGAAATTCTGTACAACATATGTAAATTAAAAGAAATCGTAGAGAATAGCGCGTGAGAAAATTGTGTTTATATCTGAGGTAATCTGAAAGATGCAAAACAACCCCCGTTAGTCGTGTTAATGACCGCGCGCGGCAATTTGTTTAAAGCTCGCCTGCGTCGTTCATGGGTCTGTGCCTCTCAGGAGACTTATATCAGATTAAAGAGCATGAAATTCTGTAACATATGAAAATTTAAAATAATCGTATAGAATAGCGCGTGAGAAAATTGTATTTATATCTGAGGTAATCGGAAATAAGTAAAACAACCCCCGTTAGTCGTATTAATGACGGCGCGCGACAATTTGTTTAGAGCTCGCCTGCGTCGTTCGTGGGTCTGTGCTACTCTGGGGACTTATACTAGATTAAAGAGCATTGAAATTCTGTACAACATATGTAAATTAAAAGAAATCGTATAGAATAGCGCCTGAGAAAATTGTGTTTATATGTGAGGTAATCTGAAATACGCAAAACAACCCCCGTCAGTCGTATGACGCCGCGCCGCAATTTGTTTAAAGCTCGCCTGCGTCGTTCATGGGTCTGTGGCACTCTGGAGACTTATACTATATTAAAGAGCATGAAATTATGTACAAGATATGTAAATTTAAAAAAATCGTATAGAATAGCCCGTGAGAAAATTGTGTTTATATCTGAAGTAATCTGAAAGATGCAAAACAACCCCCGTTAGTCGTATTAATGACGGCGTGTGGCAATTTGTTTAAAGCTCGCCTGCGTCGTTCATGGGTGTGTGCCACTCTGGAGACTTATATCAGATTAAAGAGCATGAAATTCTGTACAACATTTTTAAATTAAAAAAAATCGTAGAGAATAGCGCCTAAGAAAATTGTGTTTATATCTGAGGTAATCTGAAAGATGCAAAACAACCCCCGTTAGTCGTATTAATGACGGCGCGCGACAATTTGTTTAAAGCTCGCCTGCGTCGTTCATGGATCTGTGCCACTCTGGGGACTTATACTAGCTTAAAAAACATGAAATTGTGTACAACATATGTAAATTAAAAGAAATCGTATAGAATAGCGCCTGAGAAAATTGTGTTTATATGTGAGGTAATCTGAAATACGCAAAACAACCCCGTCAGTCGTATGACGCCGCGCCGCAATTTGTTTAAAGCTCGCCTGCGTCGTTCATGGGTCTGTGGCACTCTGGAGACTTATACTATATTAAAGAGCATGAAATTATGTACAAGATATGTAAATTTAAAAAAATCGTATAGAATAGCCCGTGAGAAAATTGTGTTTATATCTGAAGTAATCTGAAAGATGCAAAACAACCCCCGTTAGTCGTATTAATGACGGCGTGTGGCAATTTGTTTAAAGCTCGCCTGCGTCGTTCATGGGTGTGTGCCACTCTGGAGACTTATATCAGATTAAAGAGCATGAAATTCTGTACAACATTTTTAAATTAAAAAAAATCGTAAAGAATAGCGCCTAAGAAAATTGTGTTTATATCTGAGGTAATCTGAAAGATGCAAAACAACCCCCGTTAGTCGTATTAATGACGGCGCGCGACAATTTGTTTAAAGCTCGCCTGCGTCGTTCATGGATCTGTGCCACTCTGGGGACTTATACTAGCTTAAAAAACATGAAATTCTGTACAACATATGTAAATTAAAAGAAATCGTATAGAACAGCGCGTGAGAAAATTGTGTTTATATCTGAGGTAATCGGAAATAAGCAAAACAACCTCCGTCGGTCGTATTAATGACGGCGCGCGGCAATTTGTTTAAAGCAAGCCTGCGTCGTTCATGGGTCTGTGCCACTCAGGAGACTTATATCAGATTAAAGAACATGAAATTCTGTACAACATATGTAAATTTAAAATAATCGTATAGAATAGCGCCTGAGAAAATTTGTTTATATCTGAGGTAATCTGAAATACGCAAAACAACCCCGGTCAGTCGTATGACCCCGCGCCGTAGTTTGTTTAAAGCTCGCCTGCGTCGTTCATGGGTCCGTGCCACTCTGGAGACTTATACTATATTAAAGAGCATGAAATTCTGTACAAGATATGTAAATTTAAAAAAATCGTATAGAATAGCGCGTGAGAAAATTGTGTTTATATCTGAGGTAATCTGAAAGATGCAAAACAACCCCCGTTAGTCGTATTAATGACGGCGTGTGGCAATTTGTTTAAAGCTCGCCTGCGTCGTTCGTGGGTGTGTGCCACTCTGGGGACTTATATCGGAGTAAAGAGCATGAAATTCTGTACAACATTTTTAAATTAAAAAAAATCGTAAAGAATAGCGCCTAAGAAAATTGTGTTTATATCTGAGGTAATCTGAAAGATGCAAAACAACCCCCGTTAGTCGTATTAATGACGGCGCGCGACAATTTGTTTAAAGCTCGCCTGCGTCGTTCATGGATCTGTGCCACTCTGGGGACTTATACTAGCTTAAAAAACATGAAATTGTGTACAACATATGTAAATTAAAAGAAATCGTATAGAATAGCGCGTGAGAAAATTGTGTTTATATCTGAGGTAATCGGAAATAAGCAAAACAACCTCCGTCGGTCGTATTAATGACGGCGCGCGGCAATTTGTTTAACGCTCGCCTGCATCGTTCATGGATCTGTGCCACTCTGGAGACTTATATCAGATTAAAGAGCATGAAATTCTGTACAACATATGTAAATTAAAAAAAAATCGTATAGAATAGCGCCTGAGAAAGTTGTGTTTACATCTGAGCTAATCTGAAAGATGCAAAACAATCTCCGTCAGTCGTATTAATGACGGCGCGTCGCAATTTGTTTAAAGCTCGCCTGCGTCGTTCATGGGTCTGTGCCACTCTGGAGACTTATATCAGATTAAAGAGTATGAAATTCTGTACAACATATGTAAATGAAAAAAAATCGTGTAGAATAGCGCCTGAGAAAATTGTGTTTATATCTGAGGTAATCTGAAAGATGCAAAACAACCTCCGTTAGTCGTATTAATGACGGCGCGCGGCTTTTTATTTAAAGCACGCCTGCGTCGTTCATGAGCCTGTGCCACTCTGGGGACTTATACTAGATTAAAGAACATGAAATTCTGTACAACATATGTAATTTAATTTAATCAACTTTTCTCCGTTATGAATAATGACTTACATACACTTAAAAACTGGCTCAACATGAACAAACTCAGTTTAAACGCACTTGAAACAAAATGTATGTTCATCGCTACTCGACACAAACTAGCTACCTTACCAAATCAACCTGATGTTGCCATCGATGGCAATCAAATTGAACGAGTAAAGACGTATAAATGTTTAGGTTTGGAGCTTGATGAGTGTTTGATGTGGGATGATCATATTTCGAAGATTACTTCAAAAGTGGCCAAAGTAATTGGAGTACTAAGGAGATTAAAATCATTTCTCCCACGTCCAACCCTAATCTTAATCTATAAATCCTTAATTCAACCACATTTCGACTATTGTAGCAGTGTCTGGGGTAACTTAGGTAAAGGTCTGGAACAAAAACTCCAACGATTACAAAATCGGGCCGCTCGTATTATCAATGGATCTGATTATAGTGTTCGGTCACATGAAATTCTGACCGAATTAAATTGGCCCAATCTAGAAGAAAGACGGTCTCAGCAATTCAGAACGCTCATGTATGAAACAATCAATAAAATGGTACCAGAATATCTTTCTAATAAATTTACTTCGGTTAATTCGGTTCATAGTCATAATTCACGAGGTTCAGGTTCTAAACTATTTGTTCCGAGACCTTTAACTGAGGCACTCAAGAAAAGCTTTACATATCGAGGAACTGTTCTGTGGAATAGCTTACCTGTGGAGGCAATTAATGCTAAATCAATTGCTGAATATAAATCATTTATTTAATATTACTAACCTTAACGTGAATGTGTATAATATTTTTAATTAGTTATGTATTATTTTTATTAGTTATCTTGTATTAGTTAGTTAGTTTATACACGGCTCCAGGGAAGAGCACATTATGTGAATTGGACTCCGTGTTCTAAATAATAAAATAATGTCTTAATTAAAAAAAATCGTATAGAATAGCGCGTGAGAAAATTGTGTTTATATCTGAGGTAATCTGAAAGATGCAAAACAACCCCCGTTAGTCGTACTAATGACGGCGCGCGGCAATTTGTTTAAAGCTCGCCTGCGTCGTTCATGGGTCTGTGCCACTCTGGGGACTTATACTAGATTAAAGAACATGAAATTCTGTACAACATATGTAAATTAAAAGAAATCGTAGAGAATAGCGCGTGAGAAAATTGTGTTTATATCTGAGGTAATCTGAAAGATGCAAAACAACCCCCGTTAGTCGTGTTAATGACCGCGCGCGGCAATTTGTTTAAAGCTCGCCTGCGTCGTTCATGGGTCTGTGCCTCTCAGGAGACTTATATCAGATTAAAGAGCATGAAATTCTGTACAACATATGAAAATTTAAAATAATCGTATAGAATAGCGCGTGAGAAAATTGTATTTATATCTGAAGTAATCGGAAATAAGTAAAACAACCCCCGTCAGTCGTATTACTGACGGCGCGCGACAATTTGTTTAGAGCTCGCCTGCGTCGTTCGTGGGTCTGTGCTACTCTGGGGACTTATACTAGATTAAAGAACATTGAAATTCTGTACAACATATGTAAATTAAAAGAAATCGTATAGAATAGCGCCTGAGAAAATTGTGTTTATATGTGAGGTAATCTGAAATACGCAAAACAACCCCCGTCAGTCGTATGACGCCGCGCCGCAATTTGTTTAAAGCTCGCCTGCGTCGTTCATGGGTCTGTGGCACTCTGGAGACTTATACTATATTAAAGAGCATGAAATTATGTACAAGATATGTAAATTTAAAAAAATCGTATAGAATAGCCCGTGAGAAAATTGTGTTTATATCTGAAGTAATCTGAAAGATGCAAAACAACCCCCGTTAGTCGTATTAATGACGGCGTGTGGCAATTTGTTTAAAGCTCGCCTGCGTCGTTCATGGGTGTGTGCCACTCTGGAGACTTATATCAGATTAAAGAGCATGAAATTCTGTACAAAATTTTTAAATTAAAAAAAATCGTAAAGAATAGCGCCTAAGAAAATTGTGTTTATATCTGAGGTAATCTGAAAGCATCCTCGTACCCAGGGTCTTACCTCCGCTCCCCCGCCCCTGCCCACCGCTGCGGAAAGACCCTGGTTTAGGCTGGTCACGTGGCTCCCAGAATCTGGGTGCTAACAAAATAATGTTATATGGGACCGGACCCACGGGTCCTAATTGTCCTACACTGATCAATGACAAAGTTCTTATGAATTATGGATAAGGAGTCTGACGAAAGAGAAACTCCAAAGAAAGTATATAAATCTACTAAAACCTGCTACTCAAGTTCGTGTCGCTTGTGTGGATCAGTTGTGGACCCAAGACACGCAAGAAACCTCTTCCAAAAGTCAAACTTAAGAATCCTTTTGGCAGCGCAAGAAATATGTAGCCCTCATGACCTGCAAAAAGAGGAATCGTTGCCTCATTTAGTATGTAGGCCTTGTGAACGGAGGCTTGATAATTACAAACAATTCAAGTCTAAAATACTCGAGACGCAATGGTCGTTTAAACGTTATAAACGTTGCCTAAATGAATCACCATCTGGTCCTGGATCAAAATCGAAACGGGTAGTCTGCATGGATGTCACACGTGGAAGTTGTCGCGGAGAGTTATTTCAAGAAAGATCGGAGATAGTACGTATAGAATATATTTTTTATTAAATTTATTTAACGAGAATAACGGTCTTGTGAACACATTTACATTTTTTGCTGTACAAGCTGCCGTGGCCGTCCCGTCTGGCGCTCAGAGTTTTTCTCTGATATTATAAACGTACGGCAGCTTGTATATACAGCAAAAACAAACGAAAAAACTTTACCAACTTCAAGCTGAAAACACTACTAACATACATTTACATTTTACATTAATAGAATCCCTCTAAAGATTGTCAGACAACTGTAAATGTTGGCTCTAATGTCGACCGCGAGAAGCTTTATCGCAGAACGTCCGAGAAGGTACGTTTTTAATATTATGCTATTTAATATCAAATCTATTTAAACTGTTTTATTATCATGGAATCGCTTATATATGTAGAAAGGTTAAAAGACATCTTTTATTACTTAAAGTTTTCACTTTTACTATTAACAAATGTTGCCAATATCAACTCCTATGGCTATTCATGGGCAATGGCATCGCTTAATTATGTTTACATCATTTGTGAACGAGTTATAATGAAGAGACATTTAACAAAAAGAATATTCTATTCTTACATGTAATTAATATTATTAATCTCCTTTTTTGATGTAGCAAATACTGTTGGAAATAAACAACGAGCTGCAAGAAGCTGCCAGGAGACAAAACAGCTCGGTCCTGAGAAATAAAGAATACAATAACCTCGCATCAATCAACTTCGAACATATTTTAACAGAAATGAAATCTGCGTGTCCTTTGGCCTTCCAGTTTCTGGAAACAATGATCCAACTCGATGATAATCCCGGGAAAAGGACTATGCCTTTGTCTTTAATCTTCGCAATCATAATGTTTCAAAGGTGTCACGAGCTAAGTTTGCTTCAACGACTCAACACTGTGTTATTATTTGAAGGCGGTGCAGATAAAATGGTGATTATTTCATTTTTTACAACTGAACATGATTACTATAAATTTAAACGTGTCTTAACAGATTGACAATTACAAAGATGAAGGAGGTTTAAATAGCTAAACTGTAAGGCCTGCGGTAAACGTCGCACAACAGACGAATTTTATTCAGACGAATTTAATTCGAATTAACTTCGTTGGTAATGCGACGTCGGGTTAAACGTCGAATTTCAGTCGAATTTAATTGTTTTTACTTGGACTCGTTGATGCTGAAAACGACTTCTTGAAAACATGGCGCCGAATAGTCACAGACAGAAGCGAAACATTTAATTCGACGCGACGATAATTCGTCGTGTATTGAACACGCACTATCGTCGCATTATCCGTCTGACTCAGAGTCTCAGACGAATGTAATTGCCGAAACGAATTTAATTCGTGTGTCGAATTTAATCGAGTTATACGTCGCAGTTTCGTCGAATAAAATTTAAACAATTAAATTCGAATGAGTTAAATTCGTCTATTGTGCGACGTTTATCGCGGGCCTTACATTAAGAGATTGTGATAAGAGATATTTTAAAGCATTACAAAGTTATATGTTTTGTTACGTCTATATTTATACTGTGTAACTAGACTTCGAGATAAAACTAGTGTGCTATGTAGGCAGTGTTGAAATACAAACGAAATATAGCAAGATTGTTGTACTGTCGAAACATGAAACATAGGGGTCTATGTACGTTTCGAGCGGAGGTATTCGAAGAAAATACGAATGGCTTTCCACGATACATTAGACACTTTATATATACGTTCCATGTTTTTGCTGTACACCAACCTCTAACTAGACTACGATTATTGCCTCGTTCCTCCATTGTAACGTTTTTAGTATGCCTACAAAGTGATGTTATTTGTATTTTTTACTGCTTTTTATCTGGAATTCCCAAAGCGGCTAGTTCAGAACTGTTTTGTTCATAGTTCGTTTTGCACTTTTGCGCGTTTTAAGTCTTATTTTGACATTATACGTATTTAAACATGTTTTTACAAATCCTCAGATGTGTAACTTTGCCTCTTAATATTATTCCATTTACATGTATTTTAGAAACAACACAATAAAATCATATAGTCTTCATGGATTGTTTATGATGAAATCGACATCCCGTGGCGGGGTTTCCCCCCAGGTCCACTCAAATTTTACATATTAAATATAGAATTACGTCAGTTTTAGATCAATCTTACAATCGCGGACCAGCATTTTTAATTTTTTTTATTTTGAAAGTTAAACTTATAACCTGACTGGATGAAAATATGTAATAACAGGCTAACAACAATTACTGCACTCTGGTGACAATAGTCTAAACAACGTTTTTGTTATTTGGCACAACATTATTCTGAACGCGGATTTACAGTAAAACATTAAGTAAATTCATTAACATACAGTAAATAGCATTGTTGCGTGTTTTGTTTTTTTCCCAGTTAATTGAAAGATGTAACAAATATGGTTTCTGTTTATCATTCTCTACGAAATACTCCATTATGGATGACATTGGAAATCATTTTCTGGATGAGGCTGTGCAGCAGGTCAAAGAGGGAAAGAAATTTGTGTTGGTGCTTGACAATATAGATTGGATGATACATGTACACGACATGAGAGCAGATAACCAAAACCAAATGGTTCATGCTGTGGCAAGTAGTTTGGTTTTTGACAGGGTTGCATCTGACCACTTACTAGACAATGGCCCTAAGAAATCACTTGCTAACTGTGACATTCGAGAAGTCATCACACCAACAACTGAGGAAATAAATGATACAAGGCAACGCTACAAATATTTGGTAGCCCAAATATTACTTGAGGTTTTCAGTGCCTTTAAGTTTTTAAAGGACCTGGTCCCAGCTCATCTCTTTTGTCAGCATGCACAAAAAATGGCTGAGCAATCAATTGTGGTACCATTACCTGTACTGATGAAGGATGAAAAAAAATATTCTGACATTGTACAGGTAATGGATCAGTGTGAAGATTGGATCCAAGAAATTTATGAGAAAGCTGAACTCTGTTCTTCAAAGCTGAATGATCAAAGAAATACCATTCCAGATATTCAGCCTCCCTCACACCCTAACCAACCCAGATCCCATGAACCACCTGCCAATGATACTGAAGAGCCACTTGCAAATATCAAAGTGCCATGTTTTGGAGACCAACTCACTAGAGTTAGACTTTCTGGTGCAAAAGATCTCAGAGGTGGAGGCCATACTATCAAGGACAGATTGGATCACCTCCATCCAATACGGATTGTTGATTGGCACACTAAGAAAAGTTTTCTAAAGGTGATATAATTAGTAGTTTACAATTAAATAAAATGTTTGTAAACTTCTAAACAGGTAACAGGTGGAGCATTGTTTGTATACAGCATACCATTGGGAAGCAGTGTATGAACACTTTTTTTACTATTCCCAAAAATACAATTTATTTATTTACCGGTATTTATTTCTTAATGGATAATTTATTCATTTACTGCATAATTTATTTAATCTGCACATAACAAAATTTATAACTAAACTATTGTTACAACTTGTAGTTGTATTTTATGTATAATTTAGTTTTGAATCTTATTACGCGCAGCATTCTAAAATACTGCAAACACCAGAAAATAACCCCTGCGCTTATAGTTGTTTGAGCTTATTGCTTAAGCTTCCAGACAGAGAGGACTTATTTTCAGAAGGGCTTATTTTATGAAGATCGTGATTTGTTGTTATATTTACATCATATTACATACATAATTCAGTAAAGAAAGAAATTATTCATACACTGCTTCCCCATGGTGGTTATAACAAACAATGTTCAACTTGACCTCTGTTTTCTTCCTATATTTTCAATTTGCAGCTTGTTTTCAAAAAGCTCTACAGGAATTCCTCCAGAGAAATTGGAACATTGCGGTTTTTTAGAGAGAAACTGCAACGAAAAAATGTGTCAGATGAAATTAAGCACTTTGAGGATTGTGAACAATTCTTTATGAGTGTTGGAAGGTGCTACACAATCGAAGCACTTATGCACTTTTTCGCTATATCCAACCCTGAAGAAACACCCAGGCAACACAGACCACCACATACATTTGAATTGGCTGGAGACAAATACCTATACTTTGACAATACTTTAAATGCTTTTGTGGACAAATACCTTTTGGAACCAAGCACTAGTGATATAGATGCAACAGATGGTGATGCAGATTATGTCCAACAATACTCTTGCAATGTGCTCAAATACTTTTTGATATTTTTGGACATTAAAGATGCAGTGAGAGAAGGTACAGTATACATCTAGACAGAGTTGTAGTACTATTAGTACTATTCCTACTATTCACTCTTTATAAATATATTATTTGATGTATATAATATACATCCCAGCTATTTTGTTCAACAGATAATTTAAATATATATATATATATACACTGTATATATATATTAACACACATGCAAATTCTAACAAGGGGGTCATACCCCCAGTAGGACTCTGGCACTCTCACTACGAGCCAACGGCGAACTCTAGTAACTAACTAATACCTTGGAGGGTGTAGGTCTGTCGGAGAGGGGTTCGCGCTGGATCTTGCTGGTAAAGCAGCCCCAGACAAGCCTAAACTCGCGAACTAACTAGTTGACCAGTTGCCGAGAATTACCCTCTCCTACAAGAACTACAGTCACACATAAAGTGGAAGTAACTTACCATTCCGGAAGACCAACCCCCAGTTAACATACTGACCTGGCACCACGCCAACGCGAGACAAGGAGCGAGGAAGACGAGGAGGATGACCGCAGGGCCACGGTTGCCAAAAGAGGACCAACGTCAGCGGATACTCGCAGAGGACATGTACAACAACTGCAAAGACAGGGACAGCAAGGCAGGAGCCCGCACTCACGCAGGCCGCCAGCACACGCAATATAGACAAGCAGAACAGACTAGCCACAGCGACGCAGAGGAGCACAACCCACTGACCAGTCCCGGAGAAACTGGGAACCAGCCAGACGAGCTGGCGAAACGCGCCACAACACAAGACCGCACAAGACAACACAACACAAGACAAACAGCCCCGGAGTAGCCAGGGACACATACACACCTTACGTACATTATCACCCAGAGTAGCCGGGGAACAGACCAGATGTACTGGCGCGACACACAGAAGCGCACCGCGAGGACCCGAGGACCCCCAACACGACTGTGCCACAGCGGGGGGCACAAATACAGACCCCCAACGTCTTGTATGGCAAAGTTGCACAGTACAGACCCACACACACTAGCAGCAGGCCAGAAGGCCACAGCTGAACTAGGAGACCCCCCACACGACTGTGCCAACAGCAGGGGGCACAAATACAGACCCCCAACGTCATGTATGGCAAAAGTTGCACACACACACTAGCAGCAGGCCAGAAGGCGACAGCTGAACTAGTAGACCCCCCACACGACTGCGCAACAGCAGGGGGCACAAATACAGACCCCCAACGTCTTGTATGGCAAAGTTGCACAGTACGGACCCACACACACACTAGCAGCAGGCCAGAAGGCCACAGCTGAACTAGTAGACCCACACGACTGCGCAACAGCAGGGGGCACAAATACAGACCCCCAACGTCTTCTATGGCAAAGTTGCACAGTACAGACCCGCACAAGCAATAGCAGCAAGCAAGCAGGCAACAGTGCATGGACCCGCACGAGCAGCACCCGCGGACCCGCGAAGAGTCATGATAAGACGCACTGCATGGCACGCCTACCGCCAGAATTCCGAGCAGCGAGGAGGCCGACAGGGAAGGGGAGGGAGGGAAGCGACCCTTACGAGAGCATAAACTCAACTAAACCCAAGGCTAAGCCGGAGAGGCCACAGGCTAGGGGTAACCGGAAATGCCCGAACCCCGGAAGTAAGGTACTGAAATCGACACAAACACTTTGCCTGGTGTTAATTATTTTTATTACATAAATCCATTTAACACACATGCAAATTCTAACAAGGGGGTCATACCCCCAGTAGGACTCTGGCACTCTCACTACGAGCCAACGGCGAACTCTAGTAACTAACTAATACCTTGGAGGGTGTAGGTATGTCGGAGAGGGGTTCGCGCTGGATCTTGCTGGTAAAGCAGCCCCAGACAAGCCTAAACTCGCGAACTAACTAGTTGACCAGTTGCCGAGAATTACCCTCTCCAACGCCACCCTCCAGCGAAGCTGGAGAAGGGATTCGAGGCACGAACCCTGCCCAAAGGCGTTACCAGCCCGAGCCAAAATCGAAAAAACGAACGTTGACCCGAGGAATAAAGCCGCTGAGTGGACGGGGCCAGACCCTGAGCGAGTAGGCCATAGCATCGCGAAATCAAGACGGCGGGAGTAGGAGGGCCAAAAGAGCGGACGGAATTGGCTGAGGACTGGGATCGGCCGACGGAACCAAACGCCGGAACTCCTGCAAATGAAAGCGAGACAAAGCGTCAGCGGCACGGTTGTCGCGACCAGGAGAGTGACACGCCGAAAAGGTAAAATGGTGGAGACACGCGACGCGGGTGAGACTACGAAGGAGATGCATGAGGTCAACCGCCCGAGACGTGCCAGAGCGGAGAATGTTGACCACTGCCATATTATCGGAGACAAACTGCACACGCAAGCGAGACCAGGCTGCCCCCCAAATATGGGCCGCGACAACAATGGGCACCAATTCCAAAAAGGCAATAGACGCTGGGCGAGGAAGGAAGGACCAGGACTGGCAAAACCATTGCTGCTGCCATACGGCCCCGAAACCGAGGGCACCAGACGCGTTGGCGGACACCACCAAATCCGGGAGAGGAACCACCGCGGGAGACAGAAAAAAGGACATGCCGTTCCACTCCTGAAAAAAGGACAGCCACCAATGGAGGTCGCGTCGAAATTCGACGTTCAACCGAATGGGGAGAGACGGGGTGCGGAAGCAGCATAACAGATCGATCATGCGACGGAGGAACGTGCGACCCGGAAGAACGACGCGGCAGGCATGGTGGAGATGACCGATCAACGACTCCAGCTCCCGACGAGTACAAGTCGACTTACGCGCCCAACGGTGGAGGAGCTGTAAGATACGGCATACCTTCTCTTGTGGTAACCGGGCCGATTGGGCAATGGAATCCAGTTCGATCCCGAGAAACACCAGCGACGACGACGGACCCTCGCACTTATCTAAATGCAAAGGTAAGCCAAGACGGCGAAACACTGCGAACGCCGTATCCACACGAGCTTGACAGGTGGGCGAATTAGCAGGGCCAAGGGTGAGGAAGTCATCAAGGTAATGAAATAGGGGAGAAACCGCATAATTATGGACGAGGATCCAGTCAACAGCCGAGGCCACCGAATCAAAAATGAAGGGAGCCGACCGCAAACCAAAGGGGAGAACGAGGTCGACGAAGAAACCATCACGCCACATCATGCCCAGCAAAAAACGATCATCTGGGTGAATAGGCACGTTGCGATAAGCCGCCCGGACGTCAAATTTGGCCATCAACGCGCCAGGCCCCAACGCGACCAGGGCTCGAATGGCATCATCCACGGACACGTAATGCAGTGAAAAGGGGTCTTTAGGAATACCGTCGTTGACGCTACTCCCCTGCGGCGAGGACAGGTCCAAAATGAGGCGCCACTTGCCCGGCTGATGGTTCTTGGGAATGACACCAAACGGACTAATATGCAAGCAAGGCCAGGGAGGAGAGGCGAACGGGCCCGCGAGACGGCGGGCGGCGAGTTCAGCAGCGAGGTAAGCGTCAACCACCTCCGGGTGCTCAGACGCAGAGCGCATGTTGGAGGAGCGGGAACGCAAACGGACCCGCCCAGGCGAGAAACCCACATGGAAGCCGTGCTGGATACCCGCCAGGACGTAGTCCCTTTTGGCCACAGGGAAACCAACCGCCAACTCCCTGGTAAATTCCGCCAAGACCAGAGGCGAAATCGCGGAAATGGGCCGAGCAAGCGAGGCCGGAAGCCGCGGAGCTGCAAAAGAAAGAGGGCGAGGGCCCAAGCTAAGTAATCGGCAAACAACCTCTCGCCACCGCGCCAGTCCCCCCCCGGACAAGAATCCCCAAGCCGCAACCACCCCACCCCGAAGCACAACACATGACTACAAGCAGAGCAAGCAATAACTATAAACAGCAATCAAATACACGCAATACACATAATAGCAAGAGTCCGGCAAGACCGCAAGCCACAGAGACTGTCACAGTAGCTAGTAGGCCGGCGGAGCACCACCACGAGAGGGGCAGTTAGCACGACGATGGGCCCCGCGGCAGCGAGGAGTGTCACACACGTGAAGGAACCGGCAAAAAGGACGCGAACTAATGCAACGGCCAACGTTCCAGGAGCGACAAATGGCAGCAGAGGAGACCGCGCCAGAGCTCTCGGCGCGCGCGACCACATCGGAAGGAACCTGGACCCGCGAAGACGCCGCCGTGTGATAATTGTACAGCTCCAAGTGCATGCTGGACCAGTCGGTGACGCGACGAGCCGCGGCGTCGCGACGAAAAGCCTCATCGTAAAAAAGCCAGGCTAAGCCCCGGAATTGCGAACAAGTGCGCAAAATAAGTAATTGATAAGCGAACAAATCCCTCGCACGCCAGGACGATGAAGCCACTAGCACGGAGGCGTAAATGGAGAAGGCCTGCATCCAGAGAACTATGTCTGTGATGCGCCGCGGCGGACGATGGGCCGGGGACACTACGACACGACCATCGATGGAAATAGTGGGGCCGGTAGGGAAATCTTCCGGCTTAGCCAGCAGGGAGGCAAATTCAACAAATTGCCCCGAAGTGATAGCAACCACCGTCTTATACGGGACGGGGTGGAACCCCGGCCCAACAACAAACGCTTGATCAAGCGGCGGAACACCTAGCAAAGGCGACTGGCTCATACCTGCAAGGTCCTGTGCGGGCGAGGGGAACAGCAAGCCAGACGAGGCCAACGACGATAACGGCGAGACCACGGAGGGAGACGCGACCACCGACGGGCCAGACGTAGACCACGGACCCAGCGAGGAAGCAATAGGCAGCGACGGAACGGGGATAGGCAACGCAGGAACAGGAGCCCCAACAAGCGGCGGAGTCGGGAGCCAAGACGGAACCACCACTGGCGGCGGGGCTTGAATCTGAGCTAGGGCCTGAGCCTGAGCCTGAGCCTGAGCCTGAGCCTGAGCCTGAGCCTGAGCCTGAGCCTGAGCCTGAGCCTGAGCCTGAGCCTGAGCCTGAGCCTGAGCCTGAGCCTGAGCCTGAGCCTGAGCCTGAGCCTGAGCCTGAGCCTGAGCCCAGGCCTGAGCCTGAGCCTGAGCCTGAGCCTGAGCCTGAGCCAGAACCTGCATCTGAGCTTGAGCCTGAAACTGTGCCTGAGCCTGAGCTTGAGCCTGAATCTGAGCCTGAGCTTGCGCCCGAATCTGAGCCAAAGCCAAAACCGGCGCGACGGAGGGGACTGGGCCAGGCAAACAAGATGGCGGCGAAGTAACCGAAGACGAAGCCCCCGAGACGACGACTTGAGGAGATGTGTATGGCACCCAGCTTGACACAGGAAGCGCCGAGGAAACAGCCAGGGATGGAGGCCAAGAGACAGCAGGGACCGAAGGCAGGAAGGCCGCTGAAGAAGGCTCTAACGAACTCCGCGAAGACGACGCCATCCCCGACCACGAAGACACCAAAGGCGGTCGAGACGAAGCGTACACTAGCGAGACGGGCGACGAAGGCTCAATAGCAGAGGAAGCGGCCGACGAAACTACTGGCGAGCCAGAGAACGAAGGAACGACAGGAACGGTCGAACCAACAAATGACGCCGAACTGTGAGGCAACGCTGGATCGTCAGCCGACAACGTCGAGGAAGAAGACTCCATAACCAGCTCTTGCACTTCGCCAATGGATAACGAAGATAAACTATTACGAGTAAGGCGAGGCATCCAAGAACGAAGCGACCCTTACGAGAGCATAAACTCAACTAAACCCAAGGCTAAGCCGGAGAGGCCACAGGCTAGGGGTAACCGGAAATGCCCGAACCCCGGAAGTAAGGTACTGAAATCGACACAAACACTTTGCCTGGTGTTAATTATTTTTATTACATAAATCCATTATATATATATATATATATATGTATATATGTATATATGTATATATGTATATATGTATATATGTATATATGTATATATATATATATATATATATATATATATATATATATATATATATATGTATATGTATATGTATATGTATATGTATATGTATATATATACACATGTATATATATATATATATACATACATACATTCTTATAATATTATCATCATTAAATAATCATTATAATGTATTATTATCTAGTACTTTATTTAAAGAGAAGGAACAGTAGGAATAGTAAAGCACACAATAAAACTTTCATGCCTATAAAATAATTGGCTAAGACATTGGAAAAACATTGTCATTGGAAAAATTGAAGAATATGTTCCAATTCCTAATCATTATTTACTTTAAGGTAATGGAGAGAGGCTGGCAATAATCCACAAAATGCTATTACAGCATTTCAAGTCTCATTCTGGTTTTAATGCTTATGCTATTGAGATGTTCACTAACATAGTACAAAATGAGGTGCTTTTATCAGAAGCTAAATCGCATCAATGCATCTGGTCAGCTACTGTCAACTGGAAGGGAGGAGCAAGCAAGAATGTTGAAATTGATATTTTACAAGAGAACAGAAATAGAGATTTAAAGTCAATGATCAAGAGCATGGGAGCAAATAAGACAGACAAAGCAATTAATCGAGCAAGCAGAGCAGCTGGAGGCATCCGTAAAATCATAGAGAATTTCGACCAAATGATGAAAACTGAATCTTAATCTCACACACACAGGTCTTCACATGATGATGAGGCTACAATTCTACAGGATCTTCAACAGCTAGGGCCCTTTACTACTTGTGCAGGAAGAATGCACAAATCATTTCCTAATATTAAAAAGAATCCATTAGATGAAGTGGTGGCAGAAGAGATGGACACCTGGTTGGCTCGTCACAAAAGAAATCTGCTGATTCATGCCACAGACAACTAGTCTTGAAAGCTGGACTTGTTTCCCAATTGTACATGTAACATGCTATGATTCCAAGCAATGTAAACAAGTGCAATTTGCTTTGCAAATGTTGCAACAGCTATGACCTAGTTGTACAGATTTAGGTTGTGTAACATCCATGAATTGTAGTAGTAATATACGAAGACAAGAATTCTGGCTTGCACAGTACTTTTTAATATTTTCTTCCATGCCAGGTCTGTTCCTTGCAATGTCTCTGTTATTGTAATATAGAGTTGCAGTTGCAGGCTGTCCATTCCTTCCAGCTCTTCCAGTTTCCTGGATAAATTCTCTTACTGTAGTTGGTGGTCCAATATGGATAACATGTTCAATGTTTGATATATCAACACCCATACCCATTGCAATAGTTGCAAAGATTACTCGGATTGTTGATTGTTGACTTTTCAACTGTTTCAAGAATTTCGTCTTTCATTTCAGTTGTTTGAGGTGCATGAAATTGTCCAAAAAGTCTGTTTTTTGGTACATGAGGACTATCCTTTGGGTAATACTGGTTATTACCTAGCAGGAAGGAAAACAGCCGATAAGCAAAGCCACACCATTTAAGTGGAAGGTACACAATTGTTATAGGATAAGCAACACCTCGGTTGAGTAGGCCCTCTGCAATTGGCTGGAGAATGTCCTCAACAGCATCTGTGTCTTCTCCACGTATGTATTTAGCATAGAAAATATTTTTCCGGTCTGGGTTGCCAACAATTTCCACACAATTTTTTATTTCTAAAGAATCCATAATGGCTTTCCTGTCCTGTATATTTGCTGTTGCAGTTAATGCAAGAATGGGGGCCTTTGGGAATGATGCACTTAACATTCCAAGTTGACTGTAGTCCTTTCTAAAGTCAGATCCCCTAAATGACATCAGCAAACAGAGATAAAACATGGCCCTAACTAGCTAAGTATGACAGTTGTGTTCAAAATTTTTAATTACATAGGAATATATATATACAGTATATATATCTTATATATATATATATATATATATATATATATATATATATATATATATATATATATATACAGTATATATATGTATATATAAATCCTGTTAACACTTTGAGGCTTGGACTTCTCCCTGTGCTGAGTAAAATCATCTGGCGTTAGTGAGAATAAATCTTAAAGACTCATCATCAAGCTTCAAAGTGTTAAATCATCCCTGTCCATTGCTTTCTCTTGATGTGAATAAAATCGTGTGGCGTTAGCCAGAATAAAATAACCTATGCGGCTACTGTATGCGGACAGGAAAGAGTTATTATACAGTGAATTCATATACTATAACTCACCATTCCAAAATACAATGTGCCTCGTCTATAACTATTGCGCAAACATTTTCCTGATAGCCACGACTGTGTATAAGTTCTCTTCCGTAATTCAAAGAAACAATTGCTTCTGGATGGGCAAAAACAATGTCATAATCCGTGTTTTCCAGCTTTTTCTGGAACTCGCCGTCGGACAACAACTCACTCTCGGTGTCTGTTTCTTCATTTCTCACTGGCCTTCTAAGTACAGTTGCACTCAAATCTGTTGCTTCCAAACGCGATATTTGATCATTAATTAAAGAAGTAAGAGGTGAAATCACTATAACCACTGACTTATGACGAACATTTCCCCGAAGGAGACATTTGTAAGTGAACAACGATGGAAGCAGGTGAAAAATCAACGACTTTCCGTAACCTGTTGGTAACACAGCTAGTACGTCCTTTCCCAGAAACAAACTTTCCAAACAGATAACTTGCTTTGGTTTTAGAACAGTGTTCCAATAGGAGCTATTTTGAATTGCTGCATTTAAACACAATAAGAACTCTATGTGGCTCCGTCGAGGACTCCGTTGATCTTCGGACGCCATTTTGAATGTTTTATGAACTGAATGATTTAACTTTTAACCCACCCGTCCCAAGAGAATGGAATTGTCAATGAGCCACGTGACCAGCCTAAACCAGGGTCTTTCCGCAGCGGTGGGCGGGGGCGGGGGAGCGGAGGTAAGACCCTGGGTACGAGGATGATCTGAAAGATGCAAAACAACCCCCGTTAGTCGTATTAATGACGGCGCGCGACAATTTGTTTAAAGCTCGCCTGCGTCGTTCATGGATCTATGCCACTCTGGGGACTTATACTAGCTTAAAAAACATGAAATTGTGTACAACATATGTAAATTAAAAGAAATCGTATAGAATAGCGCCTGAGAAAATTGTGTTTATATGTGAGGTAATCTGAAATACGCAAAACAACCCCCGTCAGTCGTATGACGCCGCGCCGCAATTTGTTTAAAGCTCGCCTGCGTCGTTCATGGGTCTGTGGCACTCTGGAGACTTATACTATATTAAAGAGCATGAAATTATGTACAAGATATGTAAATTTAAAAAAATCGTATAGAATAGCCCGTGAGAAAATTGTGTTTATATCTGAAGTAATCTGAAAGATGCAAAACAACCCCCGTTAGTCGTATTAATGACGGCGTGTGGCAATTTGTTTAAAGCTCGCCTGCGTCGTTCATGGGTGTGTGCCACTCTGGAGACTTATATCAGATTAAAGAGCATGAAATTCTGTACAACATTTTTAAATTAAAAAAAATCGTAAAGAATAGCGCCTAAGAAAATTGTGTTTATATCTGAGGTAATCTGAAAGATGCAAAACAACCCCCGTTAGTCGTATTAATGACGGCGCGCGACAATTTGTTTAAAGCTCGCCTGCGTCGTTCATGGATCTGTGCCACTCTGGGGACTTATACTAGCTTAAAAAACATGAAATTGTGTACAACATATGTAAATTAAAAGAAATCGTATAGAATAGCGCGTGAGAAAATTGTGTTTATATCTGAGCTAATCGGAAATAAGCAAAACAACCTCCGTCGGTCGTATTAATGACGGCGCGCGGCAATTTGTTTAAAGCAAGCCTGCGTCGTTCATGGGTCTGTGCCACTCAGGAGACTTATATCAGATTAAAGAACATGAAATTCTGTACAACATATGTAAATTTAAAATAATCGTATAGAATAGCGCCTGAGAAAATTTGTTTATATCTGAGGTAATCTGAAATACGCAAAACAACCCCGGTCAGTCGTATGACCCCGCGCCGTAGTTTGTTTAAAGCTCGCCTGCGTCGTTCATGGGTCCGTGCCACTCTGGAGACTTATACTATATTAAAGAGCATGAAATTCTGTACAAGATATGTAAATTTAAAAAAAATCGTATAGAATAGCGCGTGAGAAAATTGTGTTCATATCTGAGGTAATCTGAAAGATGCAAAACAACCCCCGTTAGTCGTATTAATGACGGCGTGTGGCAATTTGTTTAAAGCTCGCCTGCGTCGTTCGTGGGTGTGTGCCACTCTGGGGACTTATATCGGAGTAAAGAGCATGAAATTCTGTACAACATTTTTAAATTAAAAAAAATCGTAAAGAATAGCGCCTAAGAAAATTGTGTTTATATCTGAGGTAATCTGAAAGATGCAAAACAACCCCCGTTAGTCGTATTAATGACGGCGCGCGACAATTTGTTTAAAGCTCGCCTGCGTCGTTCATGGATCTGTGCCACTCTGGGGACTTATACTAGCTTAAAAAACATGAAATTGTGTACAACATATGTAAATTAAAAGAAATCGTATAGAATAGCGCGTGAGAAAATTGTGTTTATATCTGAGGAAATCGGAAATAAGCAAAACAACCTCCGTCGGTCGTATTAATGACGGCGCGCGGCAATTTGTTTAACGCTCGCCTGCATCGTTCATGGATCTGTGCCACTCTGGAGACTTATATCAGATTAAAGAGCATGAAATTCTGTACAACATATGTAAATGAAAAAAAATCGTGTAGAATAGCGCCTGAGAAAATTGTGTTTATATCTGAGGTAATCTGAAAGATGCAAAACAACCTCCGTTAGTCGTATTAATGACGGCGCGCGGCTTTTTATTTAAAGCACGCCTGCGTCGTTCATGAGCCTGTGCCACTCTGGGGACTTATACTAGATTAAAGAACATGAAATTCTGTACAACATATGTAATTTAATTTAATCAACTTTTCTCCGTTATGAATAATGACTTACATACACTTAAAAACTGGCTCAACATGAACAAACTCAGTTTAAACGCACTTGAAACAAAATGTATGTTCATCGCTACTCGACACAAACTAGCTACCTTACCAAATCAACCTGATGTTGCCATCGATGGCAATCAAATTGAACGAGTAAAGACGTATAAATGTTTAGGTTTGGAGCTTGATGAGTGTTTGATGTGGGATGATCATATTTCGAAGATTACTTCAAAAGTGGCCAAAGTAATTGGAGTACTAAGGAGATTAAAATCATTTCTCCCACGTCCAACCCTAATCTTAATCTATAAATCCTTAATTCAACCACATTTCGACTATTGTAGCAGTGTCTGGGGTAACTTAGGTAAAGGTCTGGAACAAAAACTCCAACCATTACAAAATCGGGCCGCTCGTATTATCAATGGATCTGATTATAGTGTTCGGTCACATGAAATTCTGACCGAATTAAATTGGCCCAATCTAGAAGAAAGACGCTCTCAGCAATTCAGAACGCTCATGTATGAAACAATCAATAAAATGGTACCAGAATATCTTTCTAATAAATTTACTTCGGTTAATTCGGTTCATAGTCATAATTCACGAGGTTCAGGTTCTAAACTATTTGTTCCGAGACCTTTAACTGAGGCACTCAAGAAAAGCTTTACATATCGAGGAACTGTTCTGTGGAATAGCTTACCTGTGGAGGCAATTAATGCTAAATCAATTGCTGAATATAAATCATTTATTTAATATTACTAACCTTAACGTGAATGTGTATAATATTTTTAATTAGTTATGTATTATTTTTATTAGTTATCTTGTATTAGTTAGTTAGTTTATACACGGCTCCAGGGAAGAGCACATTATGTGAATTGGACTCCGTGTTCTAAATAATAAAATAATGTCTTAATTAAAAAAAATCGTATAGAATAGCGCGTGAGAAAATTGTGTTTATATCTGAGGTAATCTGAAAGATGCAAAACAACCCCCGTTAGTCGTACTAATGACGGCGCGCGGCAATTTATTTAAAGCACGCCTGCGTCGTTCATGAGCCTGTGCCACTCTGGGGACTTATACTAGATTAAAGAACATGAAATTCTGTACAACATATGTAAATTAAAAGAAATCGTAGAGAATAGCGCGTGAGAAAATTGTGTTTATATCTGAGGTAATCTGAAAGATGCAAAACAACCCCCGTTAGTCGTGTTAATGACCGCGCGCGGCAATTTGTTTAAAGCTCGCCTGCGTCGTTCATGGGTCTGTGCCTCTCAGGAGACTTATATCAGATTAAAGAGCATGAAATTCTGTACAACATATGAAAATTTAAAATAATCGTATAGAATAGCGCGTGAGAAAATTGTATTTATATCTGAGGTAATCTGAAAGATGCAAAACAACCCCCGTTAGTCGTATTAATGACGGCGCGCGGCAATTTGGTTAAAGCTCGCCTGCGTCGTTCATGGGTCTGTGCCACTCTGGAGACTTATATCGGATTAAGGAGCATGAAATTCTGTACAACATATGTAAATTTAAAAAAATCGTATAGAATAGCGCCTGAGAAAATTGTGTTTACATCTGAGGTAATCTGAAAGATACAAAACAACCCCCGTTAGTCGTATTAATGACGGCGCACGGCAATTTGTTTAAAGCTCGCCTCCGTCGTTCATGGGTTTGTGCCACTCTGGGGACTTATACCAGATTAAAGAGCATCAAATTCTGTACAACAAATGTAAATTTAAAATAATCGTATAGAATAGCGCCTGAGAAAATTGTGTTTATATCTGAGGTAATCTGAAATACGCAAAACAACCCCCGTCAGTCGTATGACGCCGCGCCCCAATTTGTTTAAAGCTCGCCTGCGTCGTTCATGGGTCTGTGCCACTCTGGAGACTTATACTATGTTAAAGAGCATGAAATTCTGTACAAGATATGTAAATTTAAAAAAATCGTATAGAATAGCGCGTGAGAAAATTGTGTTTATATCTGAGGTAATCTGAAATACGCAAAACAACCCCCGTCAGTCGTATTAATGACGGCGTGTCGCAATTTGTTTAAAGCTCGCCTGCGTCGTTCGTGGGTGTGTGCCACTCTGGGGACTTATATCGGAGTAAAGAGCATGAAATTCTGTACAACATATGTAAATTTTAAAAAAATCGTATTCAATAGCGCGTGAGAAAATTGTATTTATATCTGAAGTAATCGGAAATAAGTAAAACAACCCCCGTCAGTCGTATTACTGACGGCGCGCGACAATTTGTTTAGAGCTCGCCTGCGTCGTTCGTGGGTCTGTGCTACTCTGGGGACTTATACTAGATTAAAGAACATGAAATTCTGTACAACATATGTAAATTAAAAGAAATCGTATAGAATAGCGCCTGAGAAAATTGTGTTTATATGTGAGGTAATCGGAAATAAGCAAAACAACCTCCGTCGGTCGTATTAATGAGGGCGCGCGGCAATTTGTTTAAACGCTCGCCTGCATCGTTCATGGATCTGTGCCACTCTGGAGACTTATATCAGATTAAAGAGCATGAAATTCTGTACAACATATGTAAATTTAAAAAAAATCGTATAGAATAGCGCCTGAGAAAGTTATGTTTACATCTGAGCTAATCTGAAAGATGCAAAACAATCTCCGTTAGTCGTATTAATGACGGCGCGCGGCAATTTATTTAAAGCACGCCTGCGTCGTTCATGAGCCTGTGCCACTCTGGGGACTTATACTAGATTAAAGAACATGAAATTCTGTACAACATATGTAATTTAATTTAATCAACTTTTCTCCGTTATGAATAATGACTTACATACACTTAAAAACTGGCTCAACATGAACAAACTCAGTTTAAACGCACTTGAAACAAAATGTATGTTCATCGCTACTCGACACAAACTAGCTACCTTACCAAATCAACCGGATGTTGCCATCGATGGCAATCAAATTGAACGAGTAAAGACGTATAAATGTTTAGGTTTGGAGCTTGATGAGTGTTTGATGTGGGATGATCATATTTCGAAGATTACTTCAAAAGTGGCCAAAGTAATTGGAGTACTAAGGAGATTAAAATCATTTCTCCCACGTCCAACCCTAATCTTAATCTATAAATCCTTAATTCAACCACATTTCGACTATTGTAGCAGTGTCTGGGGTAACTTAGGTAAAGGTCTGGAACAAAAACTCCAACGATTACAAAATCGGGCCGCTCGTATTATCAATGGATCTGATTATAGTGTTCGATCACATGAAATTCTGACCGAATTAAATTGGCCCAATCTAGAAGAAAGACGGTCTCAGCAATTCAGAACGCTCATGTATGAAACAATCAATAAAATGGTACCAGAATATCTTTCTAATAAATTTACTTCGGTTAATTCGGTTCATAGTCATAATTCACGAGGTTCAGGTTCTAAACTATTTGTTCCGAGACCTTTAACTGAGGCACTCAAGAAAAGCTTTACATATCGAGGAACTGTTCTGTGGAATAGCTTACCTGTGGAGGCAATTAATGCTAAATCAATTGCTGAATATAAATCATTTATTTAATATTACTAACCTTAACGTGAATGTGTATAATATTTTTAATTAGTTATGTATTATTTTTATTAGTTATCTTGTATTAGTTAGTTAGTTTATACACGGCTCCAGGGAAGAGCACATTATGTGAATTGGACTCCGTGTTCTAAATAATAAAATAATGTCTTAATTAAAAAAAATCGTATAGAATAGCGCGTGAGAAAATTGTGTTTATATCTGAGGTAATCTGAAAGATGCAAAACAACCCCCGTTAGTCGTGTTAATGACCGCGCGCGGCAATTTGTTTAAAGCTCGCCTGCATCGTTCATGGGTCTGTGCCTCTCAGGAGACTTATATCAGATTAAAGAGCATGAAATTTTGTACAACATATGAAAATTTAAAATAATCGTATAGAATAGCGCGCGAGAAAATTGTGTTTATATCTGAGGTAATCTGAAAGATGCAAAACAACCCCCGTCAGTCGTATGACGCCGCGCCGCAATTTGTTTAAAGCTCGCCTGCGTCGTTCATGGGTGTGTGCCACTCTGGAGACTTATATCAGATTAAAGAGCATGAAATTTTGTACAACAAATGTAAATTTAAAATAATCGTATAGAATAGCGCCTGAGAAAATTGTGTTTATATCTGAGGTAATCTGAAATACGCAAAACAACCCCCGTCAGTCGTATGACGCCGCGCCCCAATTTGTTTAAAGCTCGCCTGCGTCGTTCATGGGTCTGTGCCACTCTGGAGACTTATACTATGTTAAAGAGCATGAAATTCTGTACAAGATATGTAAATTTAAAAAAATCGTATAGAATAGCGCGTGAGAAAATTGTGTTTATATCTGAGGTAATCTGAAATACGCAAAACAACCCCCGTCAGTCGTATTAATGACGGCGTGTCGCAATTTGTTTAAAGCTCGCCTGCGTCGTTCGTGGGTGTGTGCCACTCTGGGGACTTATATCGGAGTAAAGAGCATGAAATTCTGTACAACATATGTAAATTTTAAAAAATCGTATTCAATAGCGCGTGAGAAAATTGTATTTATATCTGAAGTAATCGGAAATAAGTAAAACAACCCCCGTCAGTCGTATTACTGACGGCGCGCGACAATTTGTTTAGAGCTCGCCTGCGTCGTTCGTGGGTCTGTGCTACTCTGGGGACTTATACTAGATTAAAGAACATGAAATTCTGTACAACATATGTAAATTAAAAGAAATCGTATAGAATAGCGCCTGAGAAAATTGTGTTTATATGTGAGGTAATCGGAAATAAGCAAAACAACCCCCGTCAGTCGTATGACGCCGCGCCCCAATTTGTTTAAAGCTCGCCTGCGTCGTTCATGGGTCTGTGCCACTCTGGAGACTTATACTATGTTAAAGAGCATGAAATTCTGTACAAGATATGTAAATTTAAAAAAATCGTATAGAATAGCGCGTGAGAAAATTGTGTTTATATCTGAGGTAATCTGAAATACGCAAAACAACCCCCGTCAGTCGTATTAATGACGGCGTGTCGCAATTTGTTTAAAGCTCGCCTGCGTCGTTCGTGGGTGTGTGCCACTCTGGGGACTTATATCGGAGTAAAGAGCATGAAATTCTGTACAACATATGTAAATTTTAAAAAATCGTATTCAATAGCGCGTGAGAAAATTGTATTTATATCTGAAGTAATCGGAAATAAGTAAAACAACCCCCGTCAGTCGTATTACTGACGGCGCGCGACAATTTGTTTAGAGCTCGCCTGCGTCGTTCGTGGGTCTGTGCTACTCTGGGGACTTATACTAGATTAAAGAACATGAAATTCTGTACAACATATGTAAATTAAAAGAAATCGTATAGAATAGCGCCTGAGAAAATTGTGTTTATATGTGAGGTAATCGGAAATAAGCAAAACAACCTCCGTCGGTCGTATTAATGAGGGCGCGCGGCAATTTGTTTAACGCTCGCCTGCATCGTTCATGGATCTGTGCCACTCTGGAGACTTATATCAGATTAAAGAGCATGAAATTCTGTACAACATATGTAAATTTAAAAAAAATCGTATAGAATAGCGCCTGAGAAAGTTATGTTTACATCTGAGCTAATCTGAAAGATGCAAAACAATCTCCGTTAGTCGTATTAATGACGGCGCGCGGCAATTTATTTAAAGCACGCCTGCGTCGTTCATGAGCCTGTGCCACTCTGGGGACTTATACTAGATTAAAGAACATGAAATTCTGTACAACATATGTAATTTAATTTAATCAACTTTTCTCCGTTATGAATAATGACTTACATACACTTAAAAACTGGCTCAACATGAACAAACTCAGTTTAAACGCACTTGAAACAAAATGTATGTTCATCGCTACTCGACACAAACTAGCTACCTTACCAAATCAACCGGATGTTGCCATCGATGGCAATCAAATTGAACGAGTAAAGACGTATAAATGTTTAGGTTTGGAGCTTGATGAGTGTTTGATGTGGGATGATCATATTTCGAAGATTACTTCAAAAGTGGCCAAAGTAATTGGAGTACTAAGGAGATTAAAATCATTTCTCCCACGTCCAACCCTAATCTTAATCTATAAATCCTTAATTCAACCACATTTCGACTATTGTAGCAGTGTCTGGGGTAACTTAGGTAAAGGTCTGGAACAAAAACTCCAACGATTACAAAATCGGGCCGCTCGTATTATCAATGGATCTGATTATAGTGTTCGATCACATGAAATTCTGACCGAATTAAATTGGCCCAATCTAGAAGAAAGACGGTCTCAGCAATTCAGAACGCTCATGTATGAAACAATCAATAAAATGGTACCAGAATATCTTTCTAATAAATTTACTTCGGTTAATTCGGTTCATAGTCATAATTCACGAGGTTCAGGTTCTAAACTATTTGTTCCGAGACCTTTAACTGAGGCACTCAAGAAAAGCTTTACATATCGAGGAACTGTTCTGTGGAATAGCTTACCTGTGGAGGCAATTAATGCTAAATCAATTGCTGAATATAAATCATTTATTTAATATTACTAACCTTAACGTGAATGTGTATAATATTTTTAATTAGTTATGTATTATTTTTATTAGTTATCTTGTATTAGTTAGTTAGTTTATACACGGCTCCAGGGAAGAGCACATTATGTGAATTGGACTCCGTGTTCTAAATAATAAAATAATGTCTTAATTAAAAAAAATCGTATAGAATAGCGCGTGAGAAAATTGTGTTTATATCTGAGGTAATCTGAAAGATGCAAAACAACCCCCGTTAGTCGTGTTAATGACCGCGCGCGGCAATTTGTTTAAAGCTCGCCTGCATCGTTCATGGGTCTGTGCCTCTCAGGAGACTTATATCAGATTAAAGAGCATGAAATTTTGTACAACATATGAAAATTTAAAATAATCGTATAGAATAGCGCGCGAGAAAATTGTGTTTATATCTGAGGTAATCTGAAAGATGCAAAACAACCCCCGTCAGTCGTATGACGCCGCGCCGCAATTTGTTTAAAGCTCGCCTGCGTCGTTCATGGGTGTGTGCCACTCTGGAGACTTATATCAGATTAAAGAGCATGAAATTTTGTACAACAAATGTAAATTTAAAATAATCGTATAGAATAGCGCCTGAGAAAATTGTGTTTATATCTGAGGTAATCTGAAATACGCAAAACAACCCCCGTCAGTCGTATGACGCCGCGCCCCAATTTGTTTAAAGCTCGCCTGCGTCGTTCATGGGTCTGTGCCACTCTGGAGACTTATACTATGTTAAAGAGCATGAAATTCTGTACAAGATATGTAAATTTAAAAAAAATCGTATAGAATAGCGCGTGAGAAAATTGTGTTTATATCTGAGGTAATCTGAAATACGCAAAACAACCCCCGTCAGTCGTATTAATGACGGCGTGTCGCAATTTGTTTAAAGCTCGCCTGCGTCGTTCGTGGGTGTGTGCCACTCTGGGGACTTATATCGGAGTAAAGAGCATGAAATTCTGTACAACATATGTAAATTTTAAAAAATCGTATTCAATAGCGCGTGAGAAAATTGTATTTATATCTGAAGTAATCGGAAATAAGTAAAACAACCCCCGTCAGTCGTATTACTGACGGCGCGCGACAATTTGTTTAGAGCTCGCCTGCGTCGTTCGTGGGTCTGTGCTACTCTGGGGACTTATACTAGATTAAAGAACATGAAATTCTGTACAACATATGTAAATTAAAAGAAATCGTATAGAATAGCGCCTGAGAAAATTGTGTTTATATGTGAGGTAATCGGAAATAAGCAAAACAACCTCCGTCGGTCGTATTAATGAGGGCGCGCGGCAATTTGTTTTAACGCTCGCCTGCATCGTTCATGGATCTGTGCCACTCTGGAGACTTATATCAGATTAAAGAGCATGAAATTCTGTACAACATATGTAAATTTAAAAAAAATCGTATAGAATAGCGCCTGAGAAAGTTGTGTTTACATCTGAGCTAATCTGAAAGATGCAAAACAATCTCCGTTAGTCGTATTAATGACGGCGCGCGGCAATTTATTTAAAGCACGCCTGCGTCGTTCATGAGCCTGTGCCACTCTGGGGACTTATACTAGATTAAAGAACATGAAATTCTGTACAACATATGTAATTTAATTTAATCAACTTTTCTCCGTTATGAATAATGACTTACATACACTTAAAAACTGGCTCAACATGAACAAACTCAGTTTAAACGCACTTGAAACAAAATGTATGTTCATCGCTACTCGACACAAACTAGCTACCTTACCAAATCAACCGGATGTTGCCATCGATGGCAATCAAATTGAACGAGTAAAGACGTATAAATGTTTAGGTTTGGAGCTTGATGAGTGTTTGATGTGGGATGATCATATTTCGAAGATTACTTCAAAAGTGGCCAAAGTAATTGGAGTACTAAGGAGATTAAAATCATTTCTCCCACGTCCAACCCTAATCTTAATCTATAAATCCTTAATTCAACCACATTTCGACTATTGTAGCAGTGTCTGGGGTAACTTAGGTAAAGGTCTGGAACAAAAACTCCAACGATTACAAAATCGGGCCGCTCGTATTATCAATGGATCTGATTATAGTGTTCGGTCACATGAAATTCTGACCGAATTAAATTGGCCCAATCTAGAAGAAAGACGGTCTCAGCAATTCAGAACGCTCATGTATGAAAACAATCAATAAAATGGTACCAGAATATCTTTCTAATAAATTTACTTCGGTTAATTCGGTTCATAGTCATAATTCACGAGGTTCAGGTTCTAAACTATTTGTTCCGAGACCTTTAACTGAGGCACTCAAGAAAAGCTTTACATATCGAGGAACTGTTCTGTGGAATAGCTTACCTGTGGAGGCAATTAATGCTAAATCAATTGCTGAATATAAATCATTTATTTAATATTACTAACCTTAACGTGAATGTGTATAATATTTTTAATTAGTTATGTATTATTTTTATTAGTTATCTTGTATTAGTTAGTTACTTTATACACGGCTCCAGGGAAGAGCACATTATGTGAATTGGACTCCGTGTTCTAAATAATAAAATAATGTCTTAATTAAAAAAAATCGTATAGAATAGCGCGTGAGAAAATTGTGTTTATATCTGAGGTAATCTGAAAGATGCAAAACAACCCCCGTTAGTCGTGTTAATGACCGCGCGCGGCAATTTGTTTAAAGCTCGCCTGCGTCGTTCATGGGTCTGTGCCTCTCAGGAGACTTATATCAGATTAAAGAGCATGAAATTTTGTACAACATATGAAAATTTAAAATAATCGTATAGAATAGCGCGCGAGAAAATTGTGTTTATATCTGAGGTAATCTGAAAGATGCAAAACAACCCCCGTCAGTCGTATGACGCCGCGCCGCAATTTGTTTAAAGCTCGCCTGCGTCGTTCATGGGTGTGTGCCACTCTGGAGACTTATATCAGATTAAAGAGCATGAAATTCCGTACAACATATGAAAATTTAAAATAATCGTATAGAATAGCGCCTGAGAAAATTGTGTTTATATCTGAGGTAATCTGAAATACGAAAAAAAAACACGTCAGTCGTATGACGCCGCGCCGCAATTTGTTTAAAGCTCGCCTGCGTCGTTCATGGGTATGTGCCACTCTGGAGACTTATACTGTATTAAAGAGCATGGAATTCTGTACAAGATATGTAAATTTTAAAAAATGGTATAGAATAGCGCGTGAGAAAATTGTGTTTATATCTGAGGTAATCTGAAAGATGCAAAACAACCCCCGTCAGTCGTATTAATGACGGCGCGCGGAAATTTGTTTAAAGCTCGCCTGCGTCGTTCATGGGTCTGTGCCACTCAGCAGACTTATATCAGATTAAAGAACATGAAATTCTGTACAACATATGAAAATTTAAAATAATCGTATAGAATAGCGCGCGAGAAAATTGTGTTTATATCTGAGGTAATCTGAAAGATGCAAAACAACCCCCGTCAGTCGTATGACGCCGCGCCGCAATTTGTTTAAAGCTCGCCTTCGTCGTTCATGGGTGTGTGCCACTCTGGAGACTTATATCAGATTAAAGAGCATGAAATTCCGTACAACATATGAAAATTTAAAATAATCGTATAGAATAGCGCCTGAGAAAATTGTGTTTATATCTGAGGTAATCTGAAATACGCAAAAAAAACACGTCAGTCGTATGACGCCGCGCCGCAATTTGTTTAAAGCTCGCCTGCGTCGTTCATGGGTATGTGCCACTCTGGAGACTTATACTGTATTAAAGAGCATGGAATTCTGTACAAGATATGTAAATTTTAAAAAAATGGTATAGAATAGCGCGTGAGAAAATTGTGTTTATATCTGAGGTAATCTGAAAGATGCAAAACAACCCCCGTCAGTCGTATTAATGACGGCGCGCGGCAATTTGTTTAAAGCTCGCCTGCGTCGTTCATGGGTCTGTGCCACTCAGGAGACTTATATCAGATTAAAGAACATGAAATTCTGTACAACATATGTAAATTTAAAAAAAATCGTATAGAATAGCGCGTGAGAAAATTGTGTTTATATCTGAGGTAATCTGAAAGATGCAAAACAACCCCCGTTAGTCGTGTTAATGACCGCGCGCGGCAATTTATTTAAAGCTCCCCTGAGTCGGTCATGGGTCTGTGCCACTCTGGAGACTTATACCAGATTAAAGAGCATGAAATTCTGTACAAGATATTAAATTTAAAATAATCGTATAGAATAGCGCCTGAGAAAATTGTTTTTATATCTGAGGTAATCTGAAATAAGCAAAACAACCCCCGTCGATCGTATGACGCCGCGCCGCAATTTGTTTAAAGCTCGCCTGCGTCGTTCATGGGTCTGTGCCACTCTGGGGACTTATACTATATTAAAGAGCATGAAATTCTGTACAAGATATGTAAATTTTAAAAAATCGTATAGAATAGCGCGTGAGAAAATTGTGTTTATATCTGAGGTAATCTGAAAGATGCAAAACAACCCCCGTTAGTCGTGTTAATGACCGCGCGCGGCAATTTATTTAAAGGTCGCCTGCGTCGTTCATGGGTCTGTGCCACTCTGGAGACTTATACCAGATTAAAGAGCATGAAATTCTGTACAAGATATTAAATTTAAAATAATCGTATAGAATAGCGCCTGAGAAAATTGTGTTTATATCTGAGGTAATCTGAAATAAGCAAAACAACCCCCGTCGATCGTATGACGCCGCGCCGCAATTTGTTTAAAGCTCGCCTGCGTCGTTCATGGGTCTGTGCCACTCTGGGGACTTATACTGTATTAAAGAGCATGAAATTCTGTACAACATACGTAAATTTAAAAAAATCGTATAGAATGGCGCGTGAGAAAATTGTGTTTATATCTGAGGTAATCTGAAAGATGCAAAACAACCCCCGTCGGTCGTATTAATGACGGCGCGCGGCAATTTGTTTAAAGCTCGCCTGCATCGTTCATGGATCTGTGCCACTCTGGAGACTTATATCAGATTAAAGAGTATGAAATTCTGTACAACATATGTAAATGAAAAAAAATCGTATAGAATAGCGCCTGAGAAAATTGTGTTTATATCTGAGGTAATCTGAAATACGCAAAACAACCCCCGTCAGTCGTATGACGCCGCGCCGCAATTTGTTTAATGCTCGCCTGCGTCGTTCATGGATCTGTGCCACTCTGGAGACTTATATCAGATTAAAGAGCATGGAATTCTGTACAAGATATGTAAATTTTAAAAAATGGTATAGAATAGCGCGTGTGAAAATTGTGTTTATATCTGAGGTAATCTGAAAGATGCAAAACAACCTCCGTTAGTCGTATTAATGACGGCGCGCGGCAATTTATTTAAAGCACGCCTACGTCGTTCATGAGCCTGTGCCACTCTGGGGACTTATACTAGATTAAAGAACATGAAATTCTGTACAACATATGTAAATTAAAAAAAATCGTATAGGATAGCGCCTGAGAAAATTGTGTTTATATCTGAGGTAATCTGAAAGATGCAAAACAACCTCCGTTAGTCGTATTAATGACGGCGCGCGGCAATTTATTTAAAGCACGCCTGCGTCGTTCATGAGCCTGTGCCACTCTGGGGACTTATACTAGATTAAAGAACATGAAATTCTGTACAACATATGTAAATTTTAAAAAATCGTATAGAATAGCGCGTGAGAAAATTGTGTTTATATCTGAGGTAATCTGAAAGATGCAAAACAACCCCCGTTAGTCGTACTAATGACGGCGCGCGGCAATTTGTTTAAAGCTCGCCTGCGTCGTTCATGGGTCTGTGCCACTCTGGGGACTTATACTAGATTAAAGAGCATGAAATTCTGTACAAGATATGTAAATTTTAAAAAATCGTATAGAATAGGGCGTGAGAAAATTGTGTTTATAACTGAGGTAATCTGAAAGATGCAAAACAACCCCCGTTAGTCGTATTAATGACGGCGCCCGGCAATTTGTTTAAAGCTCGCCTGCGTCGTTCATGGGTGTGTGCCACTCTGGAGACTTATATCAGATTAAAGAGCATGAAATTCTGTACAACATTTTTAAATTTAAAAAAATCGTAAAGAATAGCGCCTAAGAAAATTGTGTTTATATCTCAGGTAATCTGAAAGATGCAAAACAACCCCCGTTAGTCGTGTTAATGACCGCGCGCGGCAATTTGTTTAAAGCTCGCCTGCGTCGTTCATGGGTCTGTGCCACTCTGGAGACTTATACCACATTAAAGAGCATGAAATTCTGTACAACATATGAAAATTTAAAATAATCGTATAGAATAGCGCCTGAGAAAATTGTGTTTATATCTGAGGTAATCTGAAATACGCAAAACAACCCCCGTCAGTCGTATGACGCCGCGCCGCAATTTGTTTAAAGCTCGCCTGCGTCGTTCATGGGTATGTGCCACTCTGGAGACTTATACTGTATTAAAGAGCATGGAATTCTGTACAAGATATGTAAATTTAAAAAAATGGTATAGAATAGCGCGTGAGAAAATTGTGTTTACATCTGAGGTAATCTGAAAGATGAAAAACAACCCCCGTCAGTCGTATTAATGACGGCGCGCGGAAATTTGTTTAAAGCTCGCCTGCGTCGTTCATGGGTCTGTGCCACTCAGGAGACTTATATCAGATTAAAGAACATGAAATTCTGTACAACATATGTAAATTAAAAAAAATCGTATAGAATAGCGCGTGAGAAAATTGTGTTTATATCTGAGGTAATCTAAAAGATGCAAAACAACCCCCGTTAGTCGTGTTAATGACCGCGCGCGGCAATTTATTTAAAGCTCGCCTGCGTCGTTCATGGGTCTGTGCCACTCTGGAGACTTATACCAGATTAAAGAGCATGAAATTCTGTACAAGATATTAAATTTAAAATAATCGTATAGAATAGCGCCTGAGAAAATTGTGTTTATATCTGAGGTAATCTGAAATAAGCAAAACAACCCCCGTCGATCGTATGACGCCGCGCCGCAATTTGTTTAAAGCTCGCCTGTGTCGTTCATGGGTCTGTGCCACTCTGGGGACTTATACTATATTAAAGAGCATGAAATTCTGTACAAGATATGTAAATTTTAAAAAATCGTATAGAATAGGGCGTGAGAAAATTGTGTTTATATCTGAGGTAATCTGAAAGATGCAAAACAACCCCCGTTAGTCGTATTAATGACGGCGTATGGCAATTTGTTTAAAGCTCGCCTGCGTCGTTCATGGGTGTGTGCCACTCTGGAGACTTATATCAGATTAAAGAGCATGAAATTCTGTACAACATTTTTAAATTTAAAAAAATCGTAAAGAATAGCGCCTAAGAAATTGTGTTTATATCTCAGGTAATCTGAAAGATGCAAAACCACCCCCGTTAGTCGTGTTAATGACCGCGCGCGGCAATTTGTTTAAAGCTCGCCTGCGTCGTTCATGGGTCTGTGCCACTCTGGAGACTTATACCACATTAAAGAGCATGAAATTCTGTACAACATATGTAAATTTTAAAAAATCGTATAGAATAGGGCGTGAGAAAATTGTGTTTATATCTGAGGTAATCTGAAAGATGCAAAACAACCCCCGTTAGTCGTATTAATGACGGCGCGCGACAATTTGTTTAAAGGTCGCCTGCGTCGTTCATGGGTCGTTCATGGGTCTGTTGTTCTCTTTTCGGAAAGTTTTCGCAACTATTGCAACATATATCCGGTGTTTTAATTTTTTCGGACCCGATCGGATTTGAGCACCTGTTTTCGGATCGGATCGGACTACGATTTTTTGGCTTCGAATCGGATCGGATTCGGATTGACGGTTTTGGCAAACCCTCGGATTATAAGGGGTCAATCCGATCCGACGCACACCACTAATGTAGCTCTATATTTATATACGTCGTGCACTTTAGCGCGCGTAAATAGAAAAATTGTCTTAGGATTTGAGTCAAATTAATCAATTTAAAATTGAAAAGGGGATTTTCATATTGGCAGATGTAGCATTTCATGGGGAATCCAACGGTGCTTTCGGATTTCCCATCTACCGATCAACAAATTATGTAACTTCAAAAGACTGTAGCGCTATATTTATATACGTCATACACTTTAGCGCGCGTAAAGTGAAAAAATTGTCTTAGGATTTGAGCCAAACTAATCAATTTTAAATTGTAAAGGGGATTTTCATATTGCCAGATGCAGAATTTTATGGGGAATCCAACGGTGCTTGCGGATTTCCTATCTACTGATCAGAAAATTTTGTGGCTTCAAAAGACTTTGTAGGGCTATATTTATATACGTCATGCACTTTTGCGCACGTAAACAAAAAAATTGTCTTAGGACTTGAGTCAAATTAATCAATTTTAAATTGTAAAGGGGATTTTGTTAAAGTTGGATTGAACGAGTTAAAAGACCGGCGAAACATTATTGTGCGAAGCCGACTGCTGCTCGAGTGCTCCCCCTGGAAGTGTCATCGCGAAACTGAATTGGCAGCTATCTTAATTGGCAGTGAATTGGCAGCTGGCGAATTGGTAGCTAACTTCACGGGGTTCTTGACCTGTAGCTCAGTCGGTAGAGCATCGGACCAGTAAACCGAAGGTCGCGGGTTCGAATCCCAGCCGGGCCAAGTAGAGTTTTCTCTACTCGTCCGGTATGGTTCGTCACTCGGAGTAAACACCTAATATCATTATTCTTCACCCAAGTTCATTGTCCCATAATAATTGTTCTAAATCTATATGTATAAAGACTAATGTCTAGATATTGAAGAAACTAGTATCTGTTTCGAAATATCAAATAACCCAAGTACCATCATTCGACCACCAGCTCCCAACTTGACCTGTAGCTCAGTCGGTAGAGCGTCGGACTAGTAAACCGAGGTCGCGGGTTCGAATCCCAGCCGGGCCAAGTAGAGTTTTCTCTACTCGTCCGGTATGGTTCGTCACTCGGAGCATAGTTAATAGAAAGAGAGACATGGTTTGGAAGGCTGGGTCACATGACCAAATATGTATTTGTTCGGTTTTCCCGGTTGTCACGTGATATCGAGGGTGCAGAATCAGAAACTGAAACCTTTGACGCGAAAGGAATTGTATTTCACGGTTTGAGGAGATATTCTAATTAGCTAATAAGCATGCCTGGCGCAAATTGTTCTATATTTGGATGTGGAACAAGTAGAGCGAAGTCGGGAATTAGCATTTTCAAGATTCCGGCTGGAGATGATGAGAATTCAGCGAAGATTCGTGACGAATGGGTCAGGATGGTGTGCCGAGATCGTGAGGTGGACGCCAATTTACGAAAGCAAATCAAAGAGAGAACGATTCACATTTGCCAGAATTATTTCGAAGAAAGATTCATTGAAGTATGTAAGTATAAGCTGAATTACTTTTTGCGCTGGTTAACGCCGAGCCCACCGACACTGACCTGACCATAGTAAACAGAGCACATTGCCGCAACAACACGATTCGGTGTTATTTTATACTAAAACTTCCCTTCCTCTGTGTATTTTGTTTGATACAGTTTCAACACGTAAGAGACTGCTACCAGAAGCTTTTTCCAATTTACGTTGAATCTTCCTGTTAAAAGTGTGCCATGTAGTTCAGTGACTCCTCGAAGACAACTCGAAAGATCGACCACTGAAACTCCTCCTTCACACGAGAATGTGATCAAGTATAAAGATCTGAATTCCTTTAAGGCCAAGATCAAGAATCTGAAACTCGCAGGATTGGTTACAATGGAGAAAGAGGACGAAGTCTGGATCAAACATTTTGGTTCAAAGCATGCATTGCCCAAATTTTCTTTAAAGGTGAATTCAGGTCTTGATTTTTCATTGTTTGTTTATGGTTGGTCGTTGTCTGATACTCACCCTTTGTATATGGACAATAAGCGTTCTCTTCGATATATCACATTAACTAGGCTGATTTATTTTTTCTTTAACAATAGTTTATGTTCTGGGCTTTTAAATAGTAATTTTTCTGTTGACAATTCAGACGTGGTAAGCCATACTGTGCCTATGTTAGAGGAACAATATTTAGACGAGGGTCCATCTTTTCAGGCTTCAACTTTTTTTCGTTCAATAAACTGAAATGTTTGTTGAGGCACCTGACACTTCCTGTGTAAAATGTAACATGGCTGGTGATAAAGTGTCCAAGTGTGTTAGGAGTGCAGAAGTAAAAAAAGCTTTGCCATTGAGGGATAAGGCACCTCTTTCTGCATGCAACAAAGAAAGGCTTGTTGTCACTCTACAACATCAACGACTTGTGTGCAAAGATCTTGAAAGTCAAGTGATAATTTGAAAAAGGAGATTGAGCATAATAGTGTCACAGTTAGTGAAAAACTAGAAAAGGATCTTTTAGCAATTATGGGTGATACCAGTCTTAACCAGTCTCCTCATATGAAATTGTTCTGGGAACAACAAAAGGTTCTTTTATCATCATCTCTTGGCCGCAGGTATCACCCCCAACTTATTCGTTTCTGCCTTTCCATCCATGTTAAATCTCCTGCAGCATACAAAGAGCTGAGAGAATCTGGAGTGTTAGTTCTTCCAAGTGAAAGGACTCTTCGTGACTATAGGAATTTCTTTAAACCTAAGCCAGGCCTAAATCCAGAAAACATTCACAAATTAAAAGATCTTTCCAAAACCTTCTTTGATATTCAAAGATATGTTATAGTTGCATTTGATGAAATGAAAATACAGTCACAGTTAACTTTTGACAAACATTCTAATGAGCTAGTAGGTTTTGTAGATTTGGGTGACCCTGATCTAAATTATGCAACATTTGAGACAACACAAATTGCATCTCATGTCTTGGCCTATTTTGTGCGTGGTGCAGCAACTGATTTGAAATTTATTATTGGATATTTTGCAACAACAGATGTCACTTCATTTCAGTTGATGCCTCTCTTTTGGCAAATTGTTTCAGTCCTTGAGCTGTCTTGTAATCTTTGGGTTTGTGGGGCTGTTCATGATGGTGCATCTCCCAACAGAACATTTTTCAAACTTCATTCCCATCTGACAGGTCAGGATTCTAATGGCAAGGGCAAGATAGTATATAGGACAGTAAATCTTTTTGCTTCTTGGCGTTTCATTTACTTTTTTTCTGATGCACCTCATCTCATTAAAACAGCAAGGAATTGTCTGTATAGTTCTGGAAAGGGTACATGTTCACGATACATGTGGAATGATGGCAAATATATGATTTGGGATCATGTTGCTAAACTTTATTTTTCTGATCTTGACACAGGTTTACACCAGCTACCTAAATTAACTGCTGATCATTTTCACCTTTCTTCCTATTCTAAAATGAAAGTTAAACTGGCTGTGCAAGTGTTAAATAATTCAGTTTCTGTTGCTTTAAAGAGGAATTTTCCTGGCGGAGAAGCTGATGAAACAGCTAAATTTTGCTCTATGGTTAACAGCTTTTTTGACTGTGCCAATGTCCGATCCCAAACAGAGCATGTGACCAAAAAAACAAACTTTTTGGCCCCTTACAGGTTAGCAACTGATGAAAGGTTTGTGTGGCTTAAGGATGTATTTCTTAAATATTTAAGTGACTGGAAGGAGTCTACATTGTCTCGAAAAGGTAAATTTACTAAGGAGAATAGAAACATGATGTTTTTGTCTACTCAAACATATCATGGATTTGTGGTTACTGCCAGTTCTATGATAGAAGTTACAAAATTTTTACTCTCAGAGGGCTTTGAATTTGTTTTGGCAGAGAGGTTCTGCCAGGATGTATTGGAAGAATATTTTGGTTTTCAGAGGTCCAGAGGTAGACGTTCTGACAATCCCACTGTTCATGATTTTGGTTATAATGATTTGACTATAGCAACACAGAGAGGGGCTGCACCTACAGTATTGTAAAGGGAAATGTGGCTGGAAGGCATCAAGGTGGTAGTAGGTCGAAATGGTATAGTGTAAGTGATGAACCTCTTCCTAAACGTAAAAGTAAGAAGTGAATACCTTTTTTGAATATTTTGCCCTCTGCTATTGAAGTATTACTAATTTAAAGGATCATTTAGGATCATATTAAATTTTAAGCATTTTCTTTGTAATTTAAACTTTTAAGCTTTGCCAAAATAGCATACATTTAAGATAATAAAAAAAAACATTGAAATGAAAAAACACAATAGTTGCACTATTATTTAATTTTGGGGAGACACCCATACTAAGGGGGTGTTTACATGAGGCCAGCCCAAACTCAGGCCAGACTCACTTAAGGTCGGTTGTAGTATTTTTTAATTTTGATCGTTTTCTTGAGTCCGCCCTGAGATTCAGTTCACGCCAGCCTAATCTCAGGTTGCCCACTTGCCCGCTAGACCAAACTGAAGCACTTTCACCTCTTAACATTAAATAATGATTCTCCAGTGGTCACAAGCTGTAAGACAACTGACACAAATCTTGATGTAACAGCAAAACCAAGCCTATATAGTTTCAAGGCCGACCTCGTGTAAACAAAAACTGAAATGCAAAATTCAGGCCAGTCTCATGTAAACACCCCCTAAGTGGTGACCCCATATATGTAGTTTCCTTTTTCATCTTATTTTATCTTTAATATTGTCTAAGACTAGATATCCACAAAAGTTGTGATAACTTCAGTTTATGATAAAGTACTTGACTGGTTTACGGTACACCTTAACCAGAGTAGCAATACACACCATGTCTCATTTCAATTTAGTTTTATAATATTTTCAAAATCATTTGCCTCTACTTAAATATTTTACTGTATAACATATTAAAAGGTCAGTAATCAGATTATCTGGTACTGTAATTTCTCATATATTGTATTATTTTACAAGGAATATTTATCAATAAATGTTGATCAAATTGAGTTATTGTTGTGTTAATCCACTGTTGCCTACCCTAGCTGAGAATTCTCCCTTTGAAGAGTAAAATAATCTGGTGTTAGACGGAGTATAAATAATTACCATAACTATAAATTTATCACACCCACAATTTTTCTTTACTATTATCATAAACTTTCATTCAAAGCACATGTTCAAAGAACTGAGTACCATAAAAGAAATGTATGCTACCTCGGATATGAGATTCAATTATGTCTTCTCTTTTTAAGTGTTCTTCGGCGATCAGAAGGTTGTGGGTTCGAATCCCACTAAGGGAACTCAGAAATTATTCAGAGTAAAATAACTTGAAGAACACTTAAAAAAAGACATAATTCTCATATCCAAGCTAGCATACATTTCTTCTCTTAACAACATGCATCACCTGCATATAGCAGTATATGTCATACATCGACCTCGACGTACGTTCAAATCATCTGAGTCCCAGTAGCTCAATGGTTAGAGTGTCTCACTGGAGATCAGGTTGTTGGTTTGAGTCCCATTTGGGAACTCAAAAAATTTTCTGAGTAAAATAGCTCAAGAACACTTTAAAAAAGGATATGAGTACCAGAAACTTCAGATAATAGACTTTCTCAAAAATGAGAAGACAAAACCTTTGGGCTTATGTATTATCATAATGATGATTATACTATATACATAAATTACCTAGTATGTTGTCTTGAAACACAAAATTCACTTCGATCATAAGACCCCCTTGGCCTAAATTATTAAAGCCCCTACTCTTGAACAAGTATAGGTCTAGGCATATCAGAAATCTATGGTATTCTATACTGTCATTCTAAAGAGTATAATTTACTTAGTGTGAAATATCCCAAAAAGAAAACTTAAAATAATGTTCATTGTTCATTGTTATCAGTTTTCTTTCTCTTCAGTTCACTTCTCAATCCTTTTTTCCTCTGCAGCTGCTCCTTTAATTTATATTTGTTAATGATATCTTTCGCATGGGAAAAACACCTCACTCTAATATAAAGTTGTAAAATATTTTCTAAACAGAGGTTCAGACATTCTTCTGAAACTGGATGCAAACAGTTTGCTGATTGCACCTTCCCAGAGATCTATTACTTCAGGAGTGCTTAATAAATCTGCCAGTATTTTGTCTCCTGGTAGAGCTTTCTCTTTTGCATTTACACTGTGCTTTCGAAAGGCCAGCTCTGCGACTTTGCAGATGCTGACCAGGGTAGAGTTGGGTGCCCACAGTCCTCCTCTCGATATTGATGATACAAATTCATCCTCACTAGTCTCATCTTTGAGGGACATCAAAAGGGCTTCTAGCTCTTGACTCCTTTCTGAATTCCAATGAATGGAATTTTTACTTTTTCTATACATTTTATGGATACAATATCCAGCAATGTATGCCGCCAGTGGACCCAACTCTCTTGCTTCCACATCTTGAGCAACTTCCTACAAACAGTAAATAATTATATTAGTTTAACATGTCTTCTAAAATTGGATCTATGCTTGAATTTACCTTTATTTAGATAAAACATAAGTGAAAATATATGCTACTATTAGACTAGAGATACATTTCCTTAAGAATATTGACAGACATCCAGTCTTGGCACCAGACCAGGCACACCAGCTCGAAATTTTCCTGAGGGTTGAGCTTGAATCGCTCCTAGTTCGCTTTGGCTTGCAATCTTAGGATGATTAGCTGAATGAAAATGACATAAACTGATAAATGAAAAAGCAATTAAGGCTGCCTTATTTAAACTCTAACCTTTGGTTCACCAACAGAAGTTTCTTGCTTATACAACTTGACAAGCATTTCTGGAAGATTAATTAGGGCCAGGGAAACGTCTTTGCAATTCCCAGAAGATGGGAAGAAGGCCTTCCACTCCCTATATATTTTCCCATAAAACGTTTGGAGAAGCTTGTCCTGAGAAAGATTTTTCCCAAAGCTTACAAATAACTTCCCAATCGACTCATAGAACGCAGGACTTGGTTGCAGTTTATCAACTTCGGCCAATATCTCGTCGTCATACAGTTGGCTTTCACGAAGATTTCTTCTTATGTTAGCAAGCATGTTGTCCACTGCCTCTGATGTTAAGTTCGGGATGATGGGAAGACCAGAATCGCCAAGGGTTTGGCCACAAACAGCGTGCATCCTTCGCACATGGTTTGTCAGTCCACCTTTCGATTTGCAGATTTTCTCGCAATGTATGCAAGCAAACTGTTTTAAACCTTCCACCTATCACAAAACAATTAATAACAGTCTTAAAAATTGAAAAAGCGTTGCTAAAATAAAGAAAAAAATGAAAGAATATATACCTCTTCAATGCCGTTTTGAACTTCAGCTTCGACTTCGTCCGCTTGTGCTTCGATTAACATCAAGGTTTCGAAAAATAAATCATTGTCTAGTGACAACGAAGTTTCCAAATTGCCTTTCGACACACACTCGGTGTCAAAGCCGATATTGACTCGATGTTTGAATCCATGAATTATTTAAAAACACGCTATTTGTCCTGTTCGCTCCTATAAGGGTCTTCCTGAAATGCCCCCAAACTATGCACCTTCGTTGTCACGTGATGGTGCAATTGAAGACGAATCTGAAAAGGTCACGTGGACCTTTTGAAGTTTACCGGCCTTCCAAACCATGTCTCTTTCTATTAACTATGCTCGGAGTAAACACCTAATATCAATGTGTATATATATATATATATACATATGTATATATATATACATATATATACATATACATATATATATACATATATATATACATATATACATATAAACATACATATAAACATATATATATACATATATATATACATATATATATATATATATATATATATATATATATATATATATATATATATATATATATATATATATATATATATATATATATATATAATATCATCATGATAACCAACTCGGCCCAGTAACAAACCGACTCAGCCCACTGTCAAGGCCAACTCGGCCCAGTTTAAAAGACTACTTGAAATAGATAAATGCAATAACCCGTCGCCCGCTTTTATATGAATTTTTGTAAATACCCCCTGATTAGAAAACATTAATGTAACCCCCCTTGCCCTCTTCTATTGGGGGCCTGAAAATAGGCTACTGAGGCAGGCGTATAAATTTTGTCAAAATATTAAGGTTATATTTTACAGTTAGGATAAAGGATAAAGGACTGGGTGGCTAATCATCCTTACTTGCAGCCAGCGGCTGAATTGCGAATGATGCAGATCAACGTGGCCGTGTCCAGGCATATCAAAGACGCTCCAAGCAGCCGCCAACGACACAGTTCAGACCACGGATCACAGCTAAGATGTTAGGTGTTGATTTTATGGAGGGAGGAAAACCGGAGAACCCGGCGAAAAACCCTCGAAGCACAGGAGAGATCAACTACAACTCTACTCACATGAGTCCAAGCCCGACAACGGGGTGATTCCCAAGCGGTCACCCATCCAAGTACTAACCCCGTCTAACCGGGCTTAACGTTTTGCTGAGAGGCAACGCCCTAACAGCACACGCCACCCGTGCTCCCCTACGTTCATTCTATGTTCACAAAAAAAAAACATCGCTACAGTTGAGGCAATAACCAAGAGGAATTCTAGATTTTTAAGTGCACTCTCAACTTCCCAAGTGCATCACATAACTCAATGGAATATAACTAACTATGAACCAGAACTTACAATTTAAGTGAAAACAAGATTAAATTATGAAATTTAATTATGAAATGGCAAATTTGCAAGTAACCATAAATGACAAATTTACATTAATGTATAAAATATAGCTATATTAATATTAAAATGTTGTGCACACATCAAAATAGAGTAAAATTTTAAAAGTATGTATATACAGTACATGTATATATACAGTATATTAATTAGTTAAAATAAATAAAGTCAGCATGGGCCATTTAAATAGGCGCATGCATGAAGACACTAAGCGCAGCTGAGGAGACACCAGACAAGACTCTTGATGCAAGAGATTAATTAGGAGGTACAATGGTAGTTTTTCACGTCTTGCATTGTGGTTTAAACGGTGATGCCAGGCTTCAACATCGTTGTTGGTTCACTCTTTCCAAAGATACTCCATCTTTTGGTGGACCAAACTGTCGAATTCACCCATGTGTCTTCGATATAGTTCACAAGGCTTTGCAGGGCTGGTGTGGTTGCCAAATCTCTCAGTTGTTGAAACATCTGGGTGATGTGTTCGTGTGGCAGGAAGGGAAAGGCCAGTAGTCGCTTTATGTATTTGTGTGTGGCATCATCATCTTGGTAGGCTGTTGACAGTCCCAGTTCCTGAACTTTCCGCCAAATTGCCTGTGTCCAGTGGAAAACACAGCCTTGTATTTTGGCATTTACAAACACTTTCTCTACTGCCTTCCACAAGGCACAGTCAAAATCAATTACGACACCGTGCATGTAGATTTCAACTGGCAGGAGGTTTCTAATGGCTTTCAGAACACGGCTGTAGTCCCGTTGCCAGACATTAAAGCAAATGCCAAAGGTACCTGTTATAAATGATATTAATAATTATATGAATATATAGTAATAAGGTGTACAATCACATATAATAGACTTTTCTCATTTAAAACGTTAACAAAAAAGCATTCATGACATTATAAAGCAAAATTAAAATAAAAGTGGTAAAAACTCATTCTGATCCTCACCCTATCTTTAACGCCAATGCCAATGCTATCATGTGACCGTGTTTATTATACTCCTTCTAGCCCGAAGCATCACATATCATACAATCTAGTGTAGGTGTCCATGTGAAAGCGGGTGATTAAAACAAGAATATTACCTGTTTGACATCTTCGTCTTGTTTCACAAAGGCATGGATGGAAAACAGTTGCTTGAATGGCTCTCGAACAACTTTAAAAGTGGCATCCGTATACGACGTCTTTGCTCGTGAAAGAAGAGAGAGCATCTCAGGAGTGCTGAACACCAGATGGCGACGATTACCAACCTTTACATCAGCCTACAGGAAATTGTCTGGGATATGGTCTGGGTTGATTTCAAAGTCCAGATCGGTTGGGGTCGTTGGGTCGGGTTTTTTGTCTTTTTCTGTTGGCCTGTCTGGCAAGGTTACAATTACAAAGTTTGGTATGGCAGAACAAGGGGCATCAGTTATGTGAAATAACAATACTTCATCTGCAATGGCCCCGGCAGGTTTGAAATAATCTGCCAGTGCTTGATTCTTTACAGCTCTGGTGACCTTTTGAAATAATTAAAAAATAATGAGGAAGATTATAAACATACTGTGAATTTGTGATACAGATACTGTAACATTGGTTACAAAATGTTACAAAATAATACCGGCAATGCCGACATTCGGAATTTTGTACCAGTATCAGTAAATTTTGTCAAATTGCATTGGAAAGTAATTTTTCGAAAACTATAAAAGATGTGTTGCCCAAAATTTCAGTGATAACAAAAAAGGCTACGGTACATATTTTTTTATCAGAAAGACAAAATCAGAAAAATAAAACATTTGCCTGGCAGGTACCTTAAAGTGCCTATCTCAGGGTTGCGGATTTTACACATTTAGGATATTTGGAATATTCTAAGAAGATTTGTAATATATCTTCTTTTCCTAAAATTTCATCTGCATGGACTTTTTTGCTGTTAAACTTGGCGATTTTGACGATGGCCGCGAAATTTTTTTACTGGGTTCTAGTCGCCGGAAGTGACGTAGAAGCAGGGATACCTTCTCAGACAGTAACAGTGTTTACATCGGGCGTTTACGGTTCACCTTGGATTTTCTTGGTTTCATTCGGGTTATTTTGTCGGAAATTCTTTTAAAAACTATGCCAAACAGGTGCGTAGTGTTTTTACTCTCGAATGAACCCAGTTGATACGCTAGAATAGCGCTGTGTGCTATTTCTTTTTTGCGACAATAACGATGTACTATGCCGACTCACGGGAGGCGAAAATGAGAAGGATAGCTTAGTGTGAAAGGAACGCCGATTTCGTCAAAGATAAAGGTGTGAAATGAATGCCGACATCCATTTTTGTGATCTGTTCGTTGTTCGAAGTAGTTTCAACGGGAATATTTGGTTACTAAGACGATTCACAGCAGTTTATCACGAGGAAACCCGTCGGTGTGGCGATTACAAAACGACAACAATAGAGCGTGTTTTTCCGGAAAGTGACAAGAACTATTCTTTTTATCGAAGTATTTTGTTTGCGTTCGATCTTCGATCAAGAATATATCGAAATATACTTGACTTGATTGACTTCGTCTACCTCTGGTTCTAATGCTGATAGCCAAAATGACTAGACTAGGATGTAAACATTATTCCGGGATACGTAATCGAGATCGAAGACAAAGTAAAACTGTCCGGGCCATTACCTGAAGACGAATCATCAGAATGCATTGTCAAGCCGTATGAAGACGAGTCGATTGCAGATGAATTTAGGATCGCAAATTTAATGAGCAAATGCGACTTGAAAAATATCTTCTAGGATGGCTATAAATTCGCTTTGCGGGGCAGAATAAGGTGAATGATTTATCAGTGAATTTATGTTTACGTTTTATCGAATGTTGTATACTGGCATGCCATATTTGCAATTGACCATATTTACTAAAACAAAATTGTATGCTGTCAAAGCCAAAGGATTCGCATGTTTATATTTGTTATATATCTGGTCACTGCGTCTAGCGGGCTGCAAATATCGAAGAATTGACGAGGCAAAGTATAAAATAGAAGATACAGAAAGCAGGTAGATACTGTCAGTATTGATTAAGGTGGTACTGGAGGCTAATTTTGAAAAAATGGAAAAACTCTGAAAATATGGTCTCGGAGAGATATGGTGTAGTACAAGTTGTTTCAGCCACTAAAAAATCATTTTGAGTCCAGGGGGTTGTGGGAAGTGAAATTTGATATCCAAAATGGCAATTTTCAATTACTGACTGTAGCTTTCGCTTTTAATTTTTTGAACTGAAACAAAGCACACTTACTTTCTAATTAATACGAACATTTTGGCCAGAGTCCGCTCTCATTCGAGTATTCGTCATTGATTTATAAGCCTTACTTTACTTTGATCGATAAGAGATATACAAAATATTCTCAACAAAAATGTTTGAGGCGGACTCTGGCGGACCCTAGCCAACTTGTTTATTAGTCTTGTGCGCAATCAGGCCAAATTTTAATGAAATAGGTTGCAAAGAGAGAAAGATATGAGCATTTCAGGTGCTTGTCTATTGAAAATTGCTCAAATTATGACAACATTCCGTCGAAATACAGGCATTTTAGCCGAAGAAGATCGATGCCACAAGATTCCTCTTTATTATTGTGAGCCCACAGCAAAAGGCCAGTGGCCAGCAGCTTGAATTTACCCCCAAATAAGTACTTTATCGCCATATATAGCTTGGATAAACCCAGTAATCCCAAGGGAATTTTACCGCGAAAACAACTGCCTGGCAACGACACCTAGGATCAAGTGATGACAGGACGCCATCTTGGATCACGGCTTGAGTTCGTTCGCTACCGAGTTATTAGTTCACCGGCTGATTTTTCAAGCAACATTGCAATGAATACGAGTGAAACGAATGCGAGAGGCATGTTAAATGTTTCTCGAGGAATTGGATCCTGTTCTAGAATGAAGTTTAGCACCGAGAAGTTTCCCTTGGGTGGACTGTGAACAAAAGAGAGACTTTCAGCGGCGGGTGTAAACGAACAAACGTTTCATTCGTAAATCAAAATGGGAAGAAGTTTAAAACAGGGAAAGACGTGGAAATATATTTAAAAGAAAATGGCCTGTGGGAAACTGTTCAGCACTCGGAAGTAATGGATACGTTAGATGGCCCGGACGAGCAACTATCTGTTTCTAGCGACCGCAATGAAACAACCGAGTCAGATTCGCGAAATCACAGACAATAACGAATAAAGTTTCTCAATTGTTACTTACCAGCCATTCTCGAAATACAGTATACTAGTGTTCCTTTGTCGATGAGAGGAAAGTGAATGTGAGAAAAGCGCAAAATGATCCCATGATTGCGGCATATTATATCAACACCAATCTCAAGGTGTAAAATTCTGTCAAATCTCGCTGTAGGAGAGCAAACACAAATTGGCCTTAATCTTCTGTTTTGGCGCGAACATTCGCCCTTAGAGACGAAAGTTTGATCGCCGAAATCTCGAAAAGTATAGGACGCAACGATGTAAAACGTGGCATAGATACTTGTTGTTACTATATCTCCCAACTGACCAAAAACTGTTAAGATCGGAAGAGTCGACTTTAGCCTCCAGTACCACCTTAATAGAATACCCGTTCGCTTTCCGATTTCCACTTGCGAATAAGCCAGCTGCGCACAATTTACCTAGGGTAATAGAATTGTTTCATTCTTCAAAATTGCCACAATTCAGTGCTCGTCGAATTCGATAAACAACGAATGTGCGATTGAAGAAATTGACTCTGTATGTGTACTGTCGCCTGCAAGTTCAAATTTCAAAAGTGGATTCAAGTATTGCATTAATCTATAATCAACAGACAGTTCCTACCTGTTTTCTGTACTGATCTTTTATTTGATACTTTATCTTGTCAATTTTTTTATGTAAGTATCCCGCTAGACGCAGTGACCAGATTTCCAGGCAAACAAGTGTAAAGAACTTGGTCACTGTTATTAACCGTTTCAATGCAAGCTTTGATTTACTGACATTCCTTCGCATTCGCAAGCAGTTCAGTGTCAGAGAAATATCGAATAGAATTAAACATGCATCATTTGGCTTTGACAGGATACAATTTTGTTTTAGCAAATGCGTGTATACAACATTGCAGATAAAACGTAAACATAAATTCACTGATAAAATCAACTTTCAATTAAACTTACCAATCATTTACCTTATCATGCCCCTCAAAAGCGAATCTGTAGCCGTCGTACTAAAGACCTTTTTCAACTTTCAAGTCGCATTTGCTCATGATTTACGATCCAAATTTCATCGGCAACCGACTCGTCTTCATACGGCTTGACAATGCATTCAGATAATTCGTCTTCAGGTATGGCCACACTGCAAGACAGTTTTACTTCGTCTCGATGTCGATTACGCATCCCGGAATAATGTTTACATCCTAGTCTAGTCATTTTAGCTATCAGTGTTAGAACCAGAGGTAGCTATAGACGACATTACCAAGTCAAGTATATTTCGATATATTCTTGATCAAAGATCGAACGCAAACAATACTTCGACAAAAAGAAATATGAGACTGATGACATGCACAAGTTCTTGTCACTTTCCGGAAAAACACGCTTATTGTTGTCGTTTTGTAATCGCCACACCGACAGATTTTCCTCGTGATAAACTGCTGTGAATCGTCTTACTACCAAATATTCCCGTTGAAACTACTTCGGACAACGAACAGATCACAGAAGTAGATGTCGGCGTTCATTTCACACCTTTATCCTTGACGAAATCGGCGTTCCTTTCACACTAAGCTATCCTTCTTTTATTCGCCTCCCGTGAGTCGGGATAGTACATCGTTATTGTCGCAAAAAAAGAAATGGCATACAGCGCTATTCTAGCGTATCAACTGGGTTCATTCGAGAGTAAAAACACTACGCACCTGTTTGGCATAATTTTTAAAAGCATTTCCGACAAAATAACCTGAATAAAGCCAAGAAAATCCAAGGTGACTCCGTAAACTCCCGATGCAAACACTGTTACTGCCTGAGAAGGTCTTCCTGCTTCTACGTCACTTCCGGCGACTAGAACCCAGTAAATTGTTTCACGGCCATCGTCAAAATCGCCGACTTTAACAGCCAAAAAGTCCATGAAGATGAAATTTTAGGAAAAGAAGATATATTACAAATCTTCTTAAAATGTTCTAAATATCCTAAATATGTAAAATCCCCAACTCTGAGATAGGCACTTTAATAATGCACCAGGTATTATAATTATTACCTTTGCTGCTGTGTCTGCACCAGGTAAAGGCTGATGGGAATGCATTTGTGGGCCTGGTGTGTATGTGGTTCCATGCTGTCTCACAGTTGCTAAGCACGATATTCTCTTATTACGAACAGTACATCTCCACACAATGTTATCTTCAGTATACTTCCGCCTTACAGTATACGAAAATACAATGCTGTCTACTAGTTTAAAATTACCACGTTGAGTAGAGGATTCAATTTTCTCAAAATGGATGGCAGGAGGATATTCATCTGCTGGGATGTTGTTTGGTATAACATCTTCCATTGATTCTTCATCAACAATGGTGGGGACTTCAAAACTGCCAAAGTCGTTTGTAGGTGGAGTAGAGTCAGCAACGGAAGGTGGTTGCCACACACAGGGTGGGGACATTCTGGCTGGTAACATAGATTTAGTATATACACATAGGAGGTAGGTCATTGTTCATGTGGTTTGAACGAACCATCCAGACCTTTTCGAAGAACTTGAATAGTTCTGGCTTGTTTTCTTTCAGCTTCATTTTTCCCTCAGCTTTACCCTTATGAAAAACCAAAAGGCTTTCGCTTCTCTCGGTTGCAGCTTCATTTTTGTCTCCTTTATGCAGCTGTAGGGGTAGTCCCACAGCAGGCCGCCCCATTTACTCTGTCAATATATACATCTGTTGCGATGTCTAAATTCTCTTTTTCTTTTCAGACCATTGGCATGAAAATTGTTCCCTGATAAGATGGATGGAATATACAAATTTACATAAGCCTGGGCTATACAACCGTTCATCAGCTCCACTTCATTTAGATAGGATCCACCACTGTGTCTTCATGAGACGACTGTGCAAATTTTTCGTTTCTCCAAGTGTCTCTCAGTCCACAGAAATTGAACCTCCAAGTGCCCAGGCCCTTCATCGGTGGCACCATGAACTCTAACACAATCGATGGGCTTTTGATCGAGGTGACTAGGTAAGTTGCTCTCTAACATTTCTATGTCGATAAAGTGTTGAGTGGGGCTCTTCGGAAAGATGAAATGGGGTTTCACAACACCAACACACGCCTTCTCTTTGGTGTCCGACTCCATAAACAGGAATGAAGTCGTCTGAAGCAGTGATGAATAAGAGCTTACAAAGTCTGTTCTTGTTGTTAATGCTGGCATTTTCTCTTCCGTTATGCACTTGCCCTGTCTGTGTAAACGTTGTGTCTAATCGGAATCCGGCCTGGTCATCCGGATTCAACAGAACTTTGTCTCTTCCATCTGTATGTGATCAAGAGCTTTGTAGAACGCACTGCTGCAATGTGCATCAGGGTTAAGTTTGACTGAAAAACCCTTTCTGGATTTGCGGCATGTAATTCTAGCAACACCCCTGTATCTTTTCGCCGAGATACTCCGCTTACTTCAAATGACACATAATTGTACGACTGTGCCGTAACCAATCTTGCAACCATATTTTTCTTGGAGGTGCTCTTGTATGCCCTTATAAGTTACTTTTTTTCCTCTGGTGCGATTTCCATAAAACGTTAGTACCCCTGTTCGTCTCCTGTGCGTCAGCGCCAACTCGTTTTGACTTGACAAAATCCTCTATGTCTTTGCCAATTGTGTTGGGTGTTCTTTTGTCACGCGAATTGTTCTTTTACTGATTTTCCGCTTCAGTAGTATGTTATTAGTTGCTACCGTTTTGCAACTTCCTTTTTCGCCTTGTGCTTGAGAGCACTTCTTGCTGCTCTTATCCGTTTCTTTCCTTCTTCACTCAAGAGTGATTTAATTTCTTTAACTACCTCATGACCTTGAAACTCTGTGTCAGAATGTCAGAATCAGACAAAACCTGTTCATCTCCAATCAGTAATGGCTGCCTACTATTAAACTCAAGAAATGCTTGTCGTGTATCTTTGACCAATTTTTCCTCTTCTTGACTAAGATTGGAGTCCGACAAATATTGCGTAAAGTTTAACAATACTTGGTCAAGAACGTTTGAGTTGTAGTTCTTCAGATAATGTGCAACGTCGTGAAAAAACGAAAACCAGTTGAATTTGTTTTCTCTCAGCCATAAGAGCAATGTCTCATTGGATGGTGCTATATTTTCTTCAGCAACATGTTTGAAGAGGAATTTCGGATTGAATCTTAAGTTATCGTTAACGTGTGATGACTGTAACTTGTGGCTCATGTACCTGTGTATCTTCACTAATAATAGTTTTGGCTTCACATTTGCTCCTACTCTGCTCATCGTCTGAAGCACTTTGTAAAACACTTTCTAGAGCACTCTCATCTTCAAAACTCTCTGTGTCTGACTCGACTTCAGCTGCAACACCCAGAGATCGCAATAATGCTGTTTCTTCGAGATGCGCAAGCTTTATAATCTCGTTATGGATCTTTTGAGAATTTGCAATTGCTTCTTTTACTTGGTTTAACTTTAGGGTATGATTGTCTATACCATATGCTTCCTTGGCTTTCTTTCCAGACATATCCCATGTTGCTGCAGATCGTATCAATTTCCTATCAGATTTCGTCAAGGCCAGCTCACAGCGATTTCAAGGTTTGTTTGTCCAGCTTTTTCTGGGTGTCTTTTTCTGGCATAGTCTTCTCAATCCAATCAATCAAAGTCCGGTAGTGTATTCCAGGTATTAGTTCTGTGACATACAGATGTTCTTTCTTCAAAATTACAACTGGTAATTGCATCAGTCTTCTTATAGCCTTGTCTGATTGATATTTACTTTCAGAAAATCGTCTCTTGTAAACTTCTGAGACTTTCAAGATGCCTTCGTAGTAAACATGTGATGCCATGTTCATCAGATTGCCACATTCAGAGCACTGTGAAGTGTGATACCTCTTGCAGTATTCAGATCTGTACATTATATATTCATTCAAAGAGACAGTGTTCACTTGTGAAATATATAATCCATCTTGGCAGTTCTTGCCGGCATCACCTAAATTTAAACGAATATTGCGAACAAACTTACTAAACTTAACCTCGTCAATAGCGTCAGAAACTCCTACTGACTTGCTTCGACATTCTGGGACAAAGTAGCGGGATACATTAAAAATCCTTATTTTCACCTGTTTGTTGTTGCAATTCAATAGTATCACCAGGTGAGATTTGTTGACGATGTTCTTCAAAATCTTGCGATATACCTTCAGCGTCTTCACTAGATGAGCATGCACTTTGACCAGTCGACGTGACTTGTCCTTCAGCGTCTTCACTGGATGTACTTGTACTTTGACCAGTCGACGCGACTTGTACTTTGACCAGTCGGCGTGACTTGTCCTTCAGCGTCTTCACTGGATGTACATGTACTTTGACCAGTCAACGTGACTTGTCCTTCAGCGTCATCACTGGATGATGTGCTTTGACTGACTTGCGTGGATGCCTGATCACTAATTTTCCTGCATAAAAACTGGCGTAAGTCACCTTTTTGTGTAGCCGACCTTGTTTTTTTTTGTCTGTGCACTTCTTCACACGCTTGCTTATAATCGCCTTTTTTTGTAGTAATGTTAACTCCTCTTCATTTTGATACATCTAGTGCCTTACTGAAATTACTCACATTAGCACATCTTTCACGCTGTTTAACGGCGAAATTAAGCTGTAAATCAACCTCTTAAATCTTCTTGGAGCTGCTCCACTCTCTTCTGTCTAACATCTGGCCTAACATACTCTCTTTTTGACTGCACAGAAGAAGCATTTCCAAATTATTTTAATCTCGACACTTTCTTTTTATAACCGAAATCTTCACCATGCAGTTTCAACCTTGCTTGCTTTTGTAACTCTCTTATTACACAAGAGCGACGGGTCTTCCAAGGCAAGAGTAAATGTAGCTTCATTTATCGCCTGATGGTAATCAAACGGTTTATCATCAGCGTTTAGCTGGTATATCTGAGATTCTTTTCGAATTTTTTCAGGGTCCACTGGGACTGCCTGTACACTCTCTTTAAGCACTTCGTCTGCCTTTAAAACAGAAATAGGCCCTGTTTCAGTATCAGGCTCTCTTTTTTAAATTGAAAAAAAACGTTTTCGTTAACTTAGTAGCTCCTTACAGTGACGGAATATCTATTCGGGTTTCTCAAACTAGAATTTAGGCTGTACAGAGCAATTAAGGGTCAATTTTATAGTAAACTAGCAAAAAATAAGGAGTAAGCATTTATGGAACATGTTTAAAGCCTGATGCAAATTCTTCTATGCTTTGTTGTTGCTCAATCAAAAGTGATGAAATCCCATTCCGAAGACTCTTTATGTATCTTAAAGTACCAATGCAGCCAAATTTTCGATGTCTGATTTATTGCTTTAACAAATAAAACGTCAATCTTTCGCGAGTAATTTGGTGTATAGCTGACATTTATCTGAGCAGTAGAAGTTGTTGAATTTGCCGTCCAAAGTTAGCCACTACATGCGAACTTTTTAAGCCGCCATGTTTTCATCTGTGACGTCATAAGTACGACACCTGGACACGGGACACCTGGACACGCAACAAGCTATCGAAAGGAGATAAGTCAGATAAATACATCGCTTTTTAAACACATTCCTGGTCGCTTTATTCTACGATTTTTACCCAGTCATCTTATTGAAAACCATAATATGGCGGAAGCTGATTCTAATACGTCCCTGAGTTCGAATGATAACTCTTCAAATAGCCAAAGTGAAACTGAAAGTGACGCTGACTATGTTGTCGTATCATCACATGCAAACGCTTATGCCGATGAACCGTTTGCACGAACTAGCCAAGAATTTGACATGGACGAGACTGATGAGGATGGGATTTCTCCGCTAACATTGGAAATGAGAAGTGATTGGAGGATCCCTGTAAACGAGTGGTAAGTAAAGTTCGGTAGTAAATATGCGATCAAAGGGTCGAATGTTATACTATTAATAAGCTATAATCAGTAGCGATATTTAGGAACTGTTTTCTCATAAATATTTAGAAACTCAACGTAACATTTAACCGTATTTTCAGGTGCACTTGCAAATGTTGTCACCATGAATTGCTTGTCGATATTCTCGAATACAGATGCTGCAGAGAAATTATGCCTGCTGTCAGACTTTTGACCTTCGATGGTAACATAGAGGGAGTCCATTGTATAACGCAGCATGAGAGTTTCAGTCCTATGATAAACCCCACGGTACTGGAACAAGTTGGCCCATTATTTAGAGATAGAAATGGTTGATCATACCGAAGATGTGGGGGACAAACTAGAAATGAGTAAGAAATTTACATGGAGTTTCCGTTAATATTTAAGCTAACTTACTAATATTTTCAGTACTGTATATATTATATAAATGCAAGTCACTACTGACCATCAGTCTAAAAGGGTGGTTAAAGTTTGGGGTTAGGGCCTACTTAGGTCTGGTTACTGTATTATAATGGTGACTGCCTTCCAACGGTGTGTCTTGTCACAAAACTAGATTGGTCATTGAAGTAATTCTCTTTCCCTTTTAGGTTTTTGAGAGCTGTTGCATATAGATGGCTAATTAGATGGATGTGTGGTATACTTGGTTGGGAGAACTCTAGGCCTTTACAAGCATGTGTTTACAACAAGATACAAACACAATTTCCACAAAAGAACACCGAGGTTATCTTTCAGCTCAAAGACGAGCTTAACCAGAGTACATGTAGTAGGGTTTTTTTTATCAACCAAACAATATTTACAAGTGCAATTATAATACAATGAACTTAGTGTGTCTGTTCATTCCATTGGGGTGTCTGGGCATCTACCACGTGGATGTCCTTTCATCAGGTTATTGCACTTTTTGCATCTAGGTTGCTTTCTTGTTCTCGGATTTTCAGTTGCAGCTGCAACAGTTGCAAGCTCCTGTTGCTGTTGAATCTGTATTTCCACTAAAAAAATAAAATTAAAATAATTATTTGTTGTATAACTAAGGTTTTATTACCAGACAGAGTAAAAAATAAAAAGTGCCAAATGGCACCGATGGGAATGAAAGTGTTAAAAAATGGTGTATGTGCCATTTGGAACTAGCTGGGTTGCAATCTGTTGTCACTCATGGTGCCGCTGTATTGCTGTCTCTTTATCCCGCCTTTCTGGAAATTGACGATTCAGTGGATCTGGATTTTCTTCTTTATACTTGTTCAGTCTTGCTGTTAACGTATCCAATAGACATGTAAACAAAGTATCCAGTATTCCACTGACATATATAATCGTAAAAAAAAGGCAATGTTTCAATATATGTACAGTCGTGTGTTCAAAGTTATGTACCAGTATCATGCATGTGAATTATAATAAACAGTTAGCAACACTTACCATATGTTGGAGGGACAGGGATTTCCCCAACAATTTCCTCCATGTTTGAACTTAGGATACGTCACCTTATAATATGGCTTCCCATCCCTGGTAGTTTTGGTCTTGCGTTGCAAATTCGTATTAAAATGGAGAATAGCGAGGATGTGTCTACAGTAAAAGATAAAGTTTTCAATTTAGATACATGTATATATTTTTAGATATTTTTACATGCATCGATGCATATAAGGTGTACAAAGTCAATACCTGAACCTCATTACCTGCAGTAAGTTCCAAGCCAAGAAAAATGGGTCATCTTGGGGTGCCAGTGGTTTAAGGTGGAGTGGAATCCCTCCAGGCAACTTGTTTGTGCCTCTGGAGTACACCTGCCTACATCCCGGATCGTCCTTTTGTTTAAAATAATTAAACTAAGCCTGTCATATGCAGTTGTTCCTACAAAGAGATCAACACAGCTTATTAACATAATTTATCTTGTATTTTTGTATCATTGGGAAAACAACAGTTGTATTTGTCACAGGGAAACTATATTCAATCAGGCAGTAATGAAGATGGCAATAATATGAAACTGCTTGGCAATAAAATATTAGTAAGGTTATAACTGTAGTTACCCATTTTAACCCAATCTCTGGTTCTAGTTCATCATGTGCACATTCAGTGAAGAGTTCATCTGGATGATCTGCATGTTTGTTTGCAATGTGTCTCACTGCGGACTTCCATTTTGCAGTGATTAGCTCTCCAAATCCAAGCTGAGTAGTCTGGACACTCCAGCACAAGTGGTTGCGGACACCTTTCAACCAATCCTTTAAAATTCCACAACCCTTCTCCTTACTAACTTGTCGCAGTTTTTTTGTTGATGCTCTTGTTCACATGCCATATATCATTGTAGTATCTAGTTCATTTTTCTGATGTTCTTATCCATTTAGCAATGCTCTTGTGGCGATCACTGACAAAAATATCTATCTTAAAAACTCAATAATTCATGAGCCAATTTTAAATATATATCACCTTCATATTTCAAAACACTGTATATCAACAAACGGGCAGTGGCCCGAAAATTTTAGTTGCACTGGTAACTGGTAAATGTTTTTTAATATACTTGGATTTTATTTTTGTCACACTGTGTATATATTAATATTACTATTTACCTGAAGGAGTTCAAAATGCACTAATTTTGATACAGTGTTGCTGAACATGGTATATACACCATACTTGGCACTATGGCCCATTGAATCAAATCGCCCATCTCCTGACCATATGCTACTTGCATCTTTATTGCCTTTCACCTGAGCAATCATGTTGGATTGGTAATTTTCCCAGTAATGGAGGATAGATGAAAACAAGAATTTACTTTGGTGCACAAAATATGTTTTAATGAGATTGCCAATAAGTTCATATGCTGAAACGTCAACATTTCCTGGCTGATATTTATCCCTGATATCAGAATCCCAAACCTCATACATAATGTTCCCAGCCGGGTATATTCCTAAGACAAGAGGTTGGCTTCTCCACTGGTACCATTTTCCTAGTTGACATTCTTTACAAATCTGTGTCACTGTAGCCATTGCGTTTGACCTCAGCTTTTGGGTTGGGAGCTTTACAGTTGAAGCAAAACATCGTAAACAGGCTCATGAGCATACCATAAAATACCACAAACTTTGGCTCAGATTGGAGCTTTGTCCCTGGCTCAGCCCTAAAATAAATAAAAGCTTAAAAGTTTCGGCCTGTTTACAAGGAGGTAGGATTACCCTAGTACCCAGGTCAAAATTAGCCCGAGTTTACAAGCAAAATTCCACAGACTGTAGCGTCACCCTGCTACCCGGGTCAACTTTATTAAATGTGGTCAGTCATAATCAATGCAAGAAGCCTGGAACTAGTAAATAGTTGTCCTGGGTAGGTGACTTGAGTTATCCCTACCAAATGTGTTTCCAAGGACAAAACATAACCAGCTACTACGGGAAACCCTATAGCACCAGGGTTATCCTAGTGTCCTTGTAAACATGATAAACAAAAAAAAACAACCAGGAAATGTACAAGAGCTACTGCAGTAAGGTAAGCTGTGTGCTAGGGTAACTTTGGTGGGTAGCCAAGTTGTAAACAGGCCTATTGCAGAGTTTGAATGCTCTTTCAATTACAATGTAGAAAGAAACAATCAATAGGACAAAGAAAAACCACTTTCGATTTGAATTGGCTACCATTAGAAACGTCTTTTATACATGTATGTACTTACTGCACTGTAGTTAAGTTTTCTTTTTCTTCGTCATTTCCATCCTCTGTCGACATGCTTTCTTCTTCCAGCGAGGACCAGTTGACATCTTCGTTGTTACCATCATCTGTATCGTCAGTTTCTTCAGCGTTGTCGTCGGTCTCCGCTTGTTTCTCAATTCTTATTTAACGGTAGGGGTCTGTATTTTGTCCTTATGAGTAGTGTACTAATATATATCATTTTTTTTTATGTGTTGGAGATTGGGTACTAGTCTTTAACCAATCATATTGTTTTTTGGTTTTTTTCGACCAATCGTAGTTCATTAGGAATAAATTAATTTCGATTTTGGACGGAGGGTGCTAGAGAGTAGGTGTTGGCTGTTCATATATTAATTTATTTTTGGGTGTGGCGTTTTTGAGTGTGTATTTCCCACAGCCGGGAGTCGAACCCGGATTATCTGGTACATTACCACCAGCACCTTTCCACTTTGGTTCCTGTGGGGTTTTTTGTTGTATGTGTGCGAAAAAATTATAAAAAGATTTATTTTTTTTGCAATAGAAAAAAAAACACTAAATTATTTTATTTTTTATAATTTTTTTTTTGTGTTGAAAGTACGTGTTACGTATAGGGTAATAAAAATAAAAATGAAAGAATTATAGAATTACGATGTAACATATACTTTTTTTTGAGTAAAAAAAAAAAAAAAGATTTTCTAATATGGTTAAAAAATGAAAAGGAAGAAGAAAAAATATTTAAGTTTTTTTATATTTGTGAAATTTTTGTTTTTTATGTTTATTTGAAAGACAGTTAAAAAAAAAATGGATGAAGCGGGATGATTTCGATGTATGTGTAAAAAATGTATGCATGAAAAATGTGATATTGAAAAAGCGATACAGTATTTAAATCAAAACCCTTATCTTATTGAGTAAGTGAAATTTTTTTGTTGCTAGATTTATTTATTTTTTTTAAAAAAGTTGTTGTTTTTTTTTCTTAGGAGAATTGAAAAAAAAATTAAAGAGGAAAAAGAGATTGAACGTGCAAAAATGGAAAACGGAAAAAGAAATAAAGAAGCAGTCAAAGTTGTTAATGACAAATTTGGATTACGTATTAAAACAAAATTTGAATAAATGTTTGAAAGAAGAAGAAGTTGAATAAAATGTTAGTTAAAGAAATTGAAATTGATCTTATACCCGCAAAATATGAGTCGCTTGAAAAATTACGTGAACTTTTAAACAATATTACCGATATTAAACTTAGAGTGATTGGTTGGTTAAAAAAAATTTTTTTCAAGAAAATGAAGATAAAGTGGTTTTTGAAGTGATTGATATGTCAGGTGCTGGTGCTTACCCGCATAACTATATATGGACATTATTTAAAATAGGTGAAAATATTTGACGAAGGAAAGATATAAAAAAGAATAGAATTCATCATTAAGTAATCAAGTTTTTTCTTAAAATGAACGAACAAAATAAATCAACAAGATTTCAAGCAGCTGTGTTAGCGTATGCTAAAACAGAAATAATTTGTGTTCCTGCAATTTATTGTTGTGTTCAAAGAGATTTGGGTGAAGATATTAAAAAAATAGCTAGCGACGTGCAACAAATTTTGAATGAAAAGTTAACTAAAGTTGGTTTGGGTGACGAAATTTTAGTTGATGTGTTGGGTGTTTTGAAAAAAGAGATAAATCACGGAGTTCAAAGAAGTTTGGTTAATTTGGGATACAAGCAAATCGTTTCAGAAGTAGCAGAATTTGGAGGTCATTTGGAGAACGTGAAGTTTGAAGAAAAAAATGGACAAAAATTTTTTACAAAGAATGAACAGTTTTAAAAGTCATTACATTTACATTGATGGTTTAATTTTGGATAAAGTAAGAGACGGTGAACCTATTGATTTTAATTTAATAGTTCAACGTGTGAAAGAGGATTTATCTGTCCAAATAGACGAATTTTCGTTTCATGTTCAGTGTTTTTTGAATGAATATTTGACTGAGGTTGATCTTATTGAAGATATTCAACTAGATATTAAAAGTCTTGTGATTGAGAAAATAGAACAGAGTGTAAAAAAGAAGTTGAAAGCATTGCTGAAGAGAAGAGAAGAAGAAAGGTGTAATAAAGAAGAAGAAGAAAAAAATGGAAAAACCGTATAATTTAGATGAATTAGTAACAGAAAGTATATAGTTGAACAAATAATCAAATTAAAAAAGTTAAAATCTTTCAAAGATGTACAAATTTATTTACATATGTATTTGAGAGAAAAAAATGTTGATGAATATTTTAATTGGTCAGCTTATATTGATTTTTTTTAAAAAAAATGTAAAAAAAAAAAAATTTCTCTGTTTTTATATTATTTTTAATTTTTTTAATTTTTTTTTTAGATCATTTTCTATATTGCATTTTTTGTGTGTGTGTGTAGAATTTGATCTGAAAAAAGAATTTAAGGATTAAAAATAATAATAAAATGGAGAAGATAATATGATAAATAATAAAGTGGATAAATAATATGAAAAAACATTTTAAATACAATGATGATAATGAACATGGTAATGAAAGAAACTTTATCGAGTTTAATGAAATATTAATTTTATTGAAACAAAGTCCAGATTCGCGTATTAAAGTTACTTGTGTAAAAAAAAAAATTTTAATAATAATGAGGATATGTTTTTTTTCGAGTTGTATGGGTGTTGGAATTTAATTGCACAGTATAGGTTTTATAGAACATTAGTTAGAAATCTTCCAAAAAAAAAAGATCATGATTTTAGTTTGGATGTTGGAAAGTATACAAATACAAAAGATTGGGAAAAAAGAAAAAATAGAAAATGTGTAATACTATTTTAAAAATGTATAAATGTGGATTCATTAAATAAATAAATCATTTTTTAAAGTTGCTTTTGTGTGTTTTTTTGAAAATGGAAGAAGAAACAACTATGACTCAATATAGAAGGAGAGATTTATATGAAAAAGAAAGAAAATTTATTGCATTTAATGAAGTATCAGATATATTGTTCGGGAGTTCGGGAGTGTGTAAAGTTACTCATGTGAAAAAAGAATATTTTCATAACCATGAAGATGTTGTTTATTTCGAAATAAAAGGAATTTTTCAAGATGGACCTGCGATATCAAGATATTATTGGACATTGGCTAAACGTTATAGATTTCGTCATAACAAAAGAAAAAAAAGATGTGATTTTAGTAAATGTGTTGGAACGACAACAAGAAGAGAAGATTGGGCAAAAGATTTTTACTAATTTTTTTTTTTACATACGCAAAATAACCATTTATTGATACGCGACTTATATCAGCAGTAAAAAAAAATAAATATGATTATCTCGAATGATACCATATTACCATGATGGAAGTTCACGAAAATTGTTGATGATTTTTTTTTTACATTAATATATATATATACTATACATTTTTTTTTATTGGGTAATGTGACACAGTGTAACTTTTACATTTTTCATCAATAATAAAATTGTAAGGAAATGGAAATGGAAAAACCTTAAAAAAAAAAATTATATTAAAAATTATTTTTTTTAAAAATCTACAAGATCTTTTGCACTACCGCCCCATACTATAATATTAAGATTAACACCGTTTTTTTCTTGTTTTTTCTTTTCAACCTTTTTTTTTTAAAAAAAAAATTATATAAGAGTAAATTCTTTTTTTACATTTTTTTTTTTTTACTTTTTACATTAGTGATGTCAACGTAAAAACGAACGAATTCACTACGTACTTCAGGGTAAAGATGATAAACATTAGATAGGAAACTATCTAATGTAAGTGATGAATTCCATACATCACACCACATTAATATGCTTTTAAAATTATTTTCTTCAACTTTTCTTTTCTTGTCAGTCAGTAAGGCGGTATCGTATTTTTTCGTACGATTTGTTTTGGATTCTGCATCTTCATTTTCGGGAAAAAACCCTGCATGATCGATAGAGAAACTGAATTCCCCTGCTACTTTTGGCCAAGAGCGTATGAGTTTCATTAACCCGTTGACAAATCCCACTTTTGCATTAACTAGCGTTGTGGTTGTGGAATTATTTTTTTGTAGAAATCCTCTCCATGCTCTATCAGTGACTTCTCTTATCAATATATTTTCATTTTTACCGTCACCATCGAATCTTACTTCTTTTGTTGTTGTTGTTGTTGTTGTTGTTGTTGTTGTTGTTGTTGCCATTTTGTTTTTTTGTGAAATTTTTTGGTTTAAAACACATCCTTATATAATAATATTTTTTCCAAATACGGATTTTTTTATTTTTTAAAAAAAAAAAATTCTATATAAATGTTTGTGTTGTTTTTTTTTTTATATCAAAAAAAAAAAAAATGATGAATGAAACAGATCGAGCACAAATAAGAAATACTTTAATGTTAAAAAGTATTTTGATAAATGTTTATTATCTACAAACTTTTAATCATGGTTCAATTGGTCTTTTGTACTGGATGTTGGGATTACTACATCATTATAGGGGGAGATTTATTTATGCTATTGAAAGGAAAAACAAACAAGAAGAAGAAGAAGATGATTGGATACCGGAATTATTTTTATATAATGGAATTGTTGATGAAGAAGGAGAATTGATTTCACCCTATGTAACGATATGTTCAGGATCTACGGATTTTCTATTACCGTATATAAACGATAAAGAAAACTGTTACGGTATAGTTTATTCTGAGAAAACGGATCAAATTATGTTACGATGTAATTTTGATTTTGATTGTTGTTGTTCTGTATTTCCTGTAAATGATAAAATTTCACCTGTAGCGGGTGAAATATATTCACTTTTTTTTTATATAAATGAAACATTCGGTGAAATATGTTTAAAAATATGTTTTTTTTATATTCTATTTCACCGTATCTTTTTTACCATTGTTGGGAAAGAGATATACACGATATACTAATGTATCATGATGTTTATGATACTTTTTGGATTAATACTACTTTAGCTTATAATTTAGCTGTAATTTTTACAATGTTTTGTAATTCGCATAATCCAAACGGAATATTAGTTCGGGGGATTAATCATGCTTATAATATGGTTTTATTTGATAAATTTATTAATGACGTCTTGGAAGGTAATTTGAATTTCGATTTTTCTGTTGATCCTAATTTTGTATATAGAGTAAATACAGAATGTAGATTTAAAAATTGTAAAAAAAAAGTAAAATATCCGGTATCTCCTTTGTGTTCTTTAACACAGAAACTACATTATACAAAAATGGATATATTAAAATAAATAACAACAATTCCTTGTAATATTCAAGAAGACAATCAAAGAATTATTTTTACCAGCAGAAAAAAAAATTGTTTTGTAGAAATAAATAATAACGAATTAACGGATATTAGAATTAGATATGTAGCAAATATATATCGTTATCAACCTGTAAATATTTCATATATTTCTAAATTTTTGTAAAAAAAAAAGTTGTTTTTTTAATTTTTGTGAAAAAAAAAAAAAATGAGAATTTTTTTTTATTATATTTTTATGCAATTTCCCATTTGTCAACGTTTTTTTAATGAATGTATAAATTTTTTATGTAAAAATAATAATTTTTCAGAAAAATATTTTATTGAGTGTGTAAATTTCTATAACGAATCTTTAACCTTATATGGGTTAAAATAATTTTTTTTCAAAAAAAAAAGTATATAACTAATCGTAGTAATATTATTCATTCATTCATTCATCCGTCTTCTTTTTTTTCAAAGCGAGATGGAACTCTATCTGAAAGAACATACTCAACATAATTGTGTGTTAGTAAAATATAATGATTTATCTCAAAAAATAGTTGCGTTAAAGAAAAAAAATGATAAAGCAATACTGGCTAAGGTATATCCGACAAGTAAACAATGTCAAAAGTATCTGGTCAACAGTGAACTGGAATTGGATATGGATTTAATTCCTGAATTGACGAATGTTCTTAACAACATGAATGTCAAAGCAAACGATTGGTCAGCACAAGTATTCGTAGTTGTTTCTGAATATGTTAATTACAAGAAAGATCCTATGCGTCTCGTGTTGCGAAATAATGATTTTGGCACAGGAGAACTTGTTATTCAAAAGAAATTAGTGGTTCTTCCTGAAGTTGATTTGACGTTCGTTGATGAAGCTGAAGATGAAAATGAAGATGAAACTTTCAATCAGTTCAACACACTGGAAGAAGAAAAATGGGAGGATCAGTGGGGAAATTTTTCCTTTAAGAAAACGGACAATTTGGGTGATATAGCCAAGCAATTGGGAAAATTTTATCACCTCGTAAGGGGTACAGCAGCTGGTGGTTGTAAAAGAAGAAAGAATAAAAATTATGGTGGTGAAAAGAAGAAGAAGAAGATAGTGATAGAGGATGAAGAATTAGCTGAATGTGAGTTGGATACATTAGTGGAGACATTAGGAAAAAAACCCAAAGATTTCGACGAATTTAAAAAAAAAAAAAATAAATATGAGTGATGCAGCTTTAGTTGAGTTATCATATTATTATGGATGTGGAAAATTAAATTTAGAAGATTGTATTTGTCGTTATAATACGGTTATAAAGGAAGGGTTAAAAGATGATGATAAATTTGATTTTGTTAATACGTTAATTACTGGTGAAGTGGATGTAATTAGATCATTAATTGAAAAAATCTAATTTTTTTTTAGGAAAAAAAAAATGGTGAAATTTTTCAGAAGAATTTATAAAAAAAGCTGCAAGACTACTAAAAGGAGAAACATTAGAAAAAGAAGATTTAGAAAAATATAAACAACATAGAAAAATTAAAAAAATATATAAACAATTAAGTATTCATGTTAATGAATAAAAGGAACAATGGTGTATTGATTTAGCAGAAAATAAAGATTTGTCAAGATTTAATAAACAATATCGTTATTGATTGGTTTGTATTGATGTTTATTCAAGATATGTATGGATTGAACTTTTAAAAAAACAAACTGCTAAAAATACAGCGAATAAATTTGAAAATATTTTAAAAAAAGAAGACCCCCCTATGAAAATACAATGTGATGAAGGGACAGAATTTCAATTAATTCGTAAAGAATTGAGTCAAAAATATGGTTTTACTGTTTTTCATACTTACAATCGTGAAATTAAAGCATCACATGTTGAGAGAGTAATTCAATCTTTAAAAAAAATGGTGAGACGTGTTTTGAAATTAACAGGAGAATTTAATTATCAGAGTTACTTACCAATTATTGTTGAAAGATACAATAAATCACCACATTCAAGTTTAAATGGATTTACACCGCATGAAGTATATCGTGAAAATAAAAAAATAAAAAAATTTAAAAATATAATGTTGCGAAAAATGATTTCACCTATTACTTTTACAAAGAACGTCTTGAAAGAAGGAACTACTGTACGAATTGTGAGAAAAAAAGACAATATTTTTGAAAAAAGTAGTTTACAAGGGTGGACCGATGAAAAATTTAAAATAAATAAAGTATTTGCGACCGATCCAATTACATTCGAATTAAAAGATTTTAATGACGAAAAAATAATTGGTATTTTTTATTTGGAAGAATTACAGAAAATATGAATTTACAAATTTTAAGTAATACTGTAAAAGAAGGAAGAACTAATTACACAAACGATTTTGAAATGAAATTATTTCAACCTATCGATGGATTAAATCGGGAAGCATTTTTTGAAGTTACATCTGTCACTTACCCTTCAACAACAAAAAATATTCCTGACGATGAATGTTGGTTTACATTAGAAATAAATTACCGTGATTTTAGATGGTTTTTTCCTAATAATGTTTATAAAGATTGTTCTTTACAATTGGTGTTGGATAAAATTATTATTGAACAAGGATTTTATACTTTAAAAAAATTACTGAATTATATAAATAACGCTGTGAACGAATATATTTTTTTTATCTGCGATAATAACGGAAAAGTAAAAATAAATGTAAATGTATACAGTGAATATTGGATAAGGCAGGAATACACACACCGAATTGAGTCTGATGACGGTGTACAGCTTAATTGGTCTCATTTATCCAAACCTTCAATAAATAAACAAAATCCAAAAAAAATTTTTTTATCGATATTGAATTAAATTATTCTACAAAATTAGCATTTATGCTGGGTTTTTCCGAAAAAAAAACATCGTTTTAATCAAAATACGGATCAAGAGAAACTTGATAGTACGAATTATACAATTTCTGCTCAATATTTACCCGATATTTCTGATGCTTTGGATAAAATATTTGTTTATTGTGAAGAATTAGAAAGAAGTTTTATCGGAGATACATCATCTGAACTATTAACTACAATTCCGATTCGTTGGAATGAACAAGGAAAGGGAAATGGGGAATTAATTGTTTATTCTCCTCCATTAATTAAAAGAAAATTTAAAAAAATTAAAATTCAGTCATTACATATAACATTAAAAGATAGCGTAGGAAAAAAAATTCCATTTGATTCAGGAACTGTTAGTATCGAAGGATTAATTCATAATGCTTAAAATAAAATTAAAAGAAAAAAAAACTATTTTATCTATTGAAGAATATGAACTTACTAAAGTTGATTTAAAATTAGATTCATATAATAATGATAATTTATTCTGGAATTTACATTTTATCGAATGTAAAGGAATAAAAGGAAATTTTCGTTTATTATTTTCAAGAAAAATTGATTTTTCAAATTTTAAACGAAATTTAGAAGAAAAAAAAAAAAAAAATTTAAAAATTGTGAATATAAAAGATTCTCATATAACACGAACAGATCTTAATAAATCTAGTCAATTTTTTTTATTCGCAAAACGTTTTTTATTGTATATTAATGAAAAAAATTTTTACGGTACGAATAATAATGATAAACGAAAATTACCTTTTTTTTTATTATCGAATTTAAAAAATGCAAAAGAAACAATTCAGTTTTTTATCGACTATGAAGATAAATCTTTTAAATTGATCGATGAAGAAATCACGCTTTATTTGAGCTTATATGAAGAGCAATGAAAAATAAAAAAGTTCATAATGTTTTTTGAAATAGTAAAGTAACATCTAATTTTTTTTTTAAAAAAAAAATTAAAAAATGGTTGATAAAAAAAAAAAAAAAGATGGAAAATTAACTTCACAAGACTATGTTGAATTAATGAATGGAACAAGATATGGTGGAAATTATGAAGAAGGTCATTTTATAATTTCAAAAAGTAGATCGACTAAAGAAGAAATTTTATTGAATGGAAAAATGGGTTTACCTCAAAATATAGATGAAGATCATGATAAAAGAATTAATAAAAAAAAAAGAAAAATGATCGATCCTGTACTTTTACGTTTAACACGTTAAAAAAATCTTTAAATATATGTTTAATAAAAAAACTTAATCACTTTGTTATGACATGTTGTTGTTGTTGTATGTGTAAAAAAATAAATTAAAAAAAAAATTTAAAAAAATGGGGAAAAAAAGTAGAAAAATGGAAGACGAAGAAGAAGAAGAAGGAGAGTACAAAAAGGAGGTGGTTTTGGGGTGGGTATGGCACTTGGAATGTTTCTTCCGCAAGTATTATCAACTACGGGGAAAATATTAAAAATTAATGTTTAAAAAAAAATTTAAAATTTAAAAAAAAATTTAAAAAAAATATTAAAAAAATGGAAATAGATCCTTTACAACAAGAAGTTGATCAACATGACACATTATTTAGTAAACCTTTAGAATTTTTTAAACCAAAACCGTATAATGATATGTTTAATGGAAATAGTATTGGTTTAATGAAAACAAGTCATGCTGAATTTTCAGCAATTCTTACAATTTGTACTGATGCAGGAGCGATTGCAGGTGCAGGTGCAAATCTTAACCCCCCACCTATTCCTTTACGTACAATGTGGAAAACAAAAGAATTATTATTAAATGAGAATTTAGTCACACCCGCTGATAATTTTGGTTATTATTCTTCATATGTCAATTTTATATTACGCGAATCTCCAACACAATATAAAAATTCTAAAGAAATAAATTGTTGTTATCTTGATACAGCGGGCCAGATGCAAACTATACGCGGACTAAATACGGGTATGCTTGCTAGAACGGAGCTTTTAACTAATAGAGACGCTCATCTAATCGATCATATCGATTTACCTTGTTTCAGTAAAAACGGAGGAGAACAATATCTCCCAAGCGCTTTTAAAGTTGAAATAAAATTATCAAGAGCGCCGGTTCGAGTGGTGTGTATGCAAGGTGATCACGCTGATTTGAATATAAATCATGGTAAAATCGGATTGGAAAATTTTAAATTGAATATTCCATTTTTTAAACCCAAAGATCAATTAACAGACGCTTTAAATACATCATTTGTCACGGATCAAAAAGAAGCTAAATATTATACTTCAACATTACGTACAGTGACAGAAACTGTCCCCGCTCGAAGAAGTTTAATTGTGAACGATATATTTAACGGAAGTTGTCCCGTACGTTTATTTATGATGCAGCTTCGTGAAACTAGTTTTAATGGAACACTTGCAACTAACGCATTTAATTTTCGATGGGAAAATTATTCAAATGTAAATATTTCAGTAAATAACGTTAGTGTAACAACTATAACAGATCAAGTGGAAGCGTATAAATTATAACGTAAAGTACTCAATAAAAGATTTTCAGAAATGCCATTCAGTTATGATTTTTGTAACGGTTATTCAATTTTGGGTTTTGATTTAACATCAAATCATGATACTCATTTAAAAGTATTACCTAATCGTCCCAGCGGGGTAGTTAACGCTCATATTGAATACAGCGCAGATACAATTGCTGGAACGATGATGTTTGTTGGTGAATTTCGTAACGAAATAAAAATCGGAATGAATACCCCAGCTCGTTTATTGTATAATATTTAATCTTACAACAAAGCCCGTATAAATCTTTTTATTCTCTGGAAAGGAAAGAGAAAGGATGGGTAAAGAAAACAAGGAAAAAAAACGTATAAAAAAAATAAAAATTGTTGATCCAAATCAATATTTAAATAAAGGACATATCATCGTTTATCCGCTTATTTCAAAATTTAGTTTAAAAAAAATGGAAAAACGGAATCTGAAAAAAAAGAAGAAGAAGAAGGGGAATCTGACGAAATTTCTGATTATTATTCTGATTATTCTGATTCTGAAAAAGAAGTAGAAAAAATTGAAAAAGAAGAAAAAAAGTTAAATAAAAAAAAAAAAAAAATGAAGAAAAACAAGAAGAAATAAGTGACAGAGAAGAAGAAGAAGAATTGAGCGGTATGAGTAGTGAAGACAAAGAAGAAGATGATAATGATGATGATGAATCACAAATATTAAAAACTATTATGTTATATAATCAAATTTAAAAAAAATGAAAAAAAATTTTTTACCACAAATTACTAATTTTCTAAAAGCAAATATGAAAAAAAAACATATTCTATACAATAAAAGTTTACAAAGAAAAAATTCGATTTTATCAAAAAATATTATAAATAAAAAAATTGCGATAAAATGTTCACGTGAATATTTTCAACTTCTTAAAGAAATAGCGTCTAATAAAATTAATTCACTTGATCTTGAGTTAATGATATGTGAAGATCATTGTTTGGGAATCATTCTGGAAAAACCTTGTAAATATATTAATTCAATTAAAAATAATGAATAAACTACAATTGGTTGATTCCGCTAAATTAAATTAAATGTTTGAACATATAAAATCTGCTGGTGAAGAAAAAAGATTTTTACAAGGAATAAAAAATCAAGACGAATTTGAACTTAATGAAAAAAAAAAAAGATTTGGAGAATCTTGTAAAAAATTCAGGGAATAAACAATATGTTGGGGAAAATATGGTTCAGTTTTTAAAACAAAAAAATTATTTGAAACGAAAAAGTGACAGCGAAAAAAAAGAAAAAAAAGATGATAATGATAATGGTGGTGCTGGTGCTGGTTCTATTCCTTCAGTAAACGAAATTAAAATAAAACATTTTTTTAAAAAAAATGGAATGACTGAACAAAATATAAAAATGGGTGATGAAACCATTAATAAAACAGATTTAATATACGATTTATCACATAATGCTAGTAAAGAATCGTCTTTTAATTTATCAAGTAAACAGCATACAGCTGCATTAAAATAATAAAGAAAAAAAAAATATGCCGGCAACTTTTATACGAAATACTTTATTAAAAAAAATATATATAAATAAACCCAAAAAAGAAATTGAATACGACGGTCTGGAAAATTTGTTTAAGGAGAAAGAAGAAGAAGAAGAACAAATTTTCCTATAAAAAAAATTAAATTAACACCATCACCATTTCATTATCGTGAAAAGTTACGAGGTCGAAAATAATGAATTGTGAAGATTTATGTTTTTTAAATCGTTTTCTTTTTACAAATGAAATTAATGAAATAGCAATTCAAAATTGTTTTTTAAAAATAATTTTCTTGGGTACATTTCCTGCTGATCAGTTTCCAAAAAATATTAAAGAAAAACAAAAAAAAAATGGTTGTTGTTGTTGGATATGGAATACAGATGAAACTCATGAAGATGGGCGACATTGGGTGGCTGTATGGTTAAATAATAATAATGAAATGTATTTTTTTGATAGTTTTGCAAAATCTGTAAATTTTTATAATAGAAATTACTGGAAAGAATATGCAAAAAAAAAAATATTTTAATCTTATATATTCTCAAAAAAAATCTTTACAATCAATCGTTACTTACACTTGCGGATATTGGTGTTTATTATATTTGTATAATAAAAGTAGAAATAAAATTGAAAATAATAATAAATGGAAAATAAAAAATATAATTACACTTGCAGATATTGGTGTTTATTATATTTGTATAATAAAAGTAGAAATAAAATTGAAAATAATAATAAATGGAAAATAAAAAATATAAAATATAAAAATAATAAACGTATAAATAAAATAAATAATGATTTATTTTTTAAAAAAAACATGGATTTAAAATACGGAAAAATTATTAATAAAATTATATTTAAAAAATGTTGTAAAAAGAAAAAAAACGAACAAAAATGTTGTAATTTTTATAAATCTTTTATTAAGAAATAAGAATTTTTTTTTGTTTATTTACACGTATCCCGTTACATCTTACACATTTTTTAATTTTTTTTTTTGTTTTTATTGTAAAAAGTTTTTTTAATTTTTTTTTTTCTAAATTTAATTTTTTACCAAACTGATCCTAATGTAAAATGTGTATCACGTCGTGAATTTCTATTTTTTGATCTTTTATATATTCTTCCTCCTCCTCTTTTTCTTTTGAAAACTCGTTGATTTTTAGGAACCCTATATACGAATTCGCCACCGCGTTGTGTTTTTTTTCTACCTGCTTTATGCAATGCTTCTAACATAGGTCCTATAAACATAAAACCGCCTTTTTGCTTTTTCCGAGTAGCTCTTTTATGCACTTTACTTAACACTCGATGACTAAAATTACCAAAACGCTTAAAGAGTCCTCCTTTTTGTAACCCCATTTTTTTTTTAATACCAAATAGTACCCCACCTTTTTCTTTGTTTTGGAGGAACGTATGTAGTTGTACCACCACTTTGAATTCTCTTATAACGACGACGACGATAACCAACTTTTCTTTTTTTTTTTATTCTTTTTTTTATACCCCCTCCACCCATAATACTCCCCAACCCTAACATTCCTAGGGCTGGTGCTAATAATCCTAAAAAACCGCCTTTTTGACGACGTGACTTCATGACTTTTTTTTTTGTACTAAAAAACTTTTTTCCTCTTCTTCTTCTTATACTCTTTAATTTTTTAAAAGTAAAAAAAAGGCAAAGTCAAGATTTAAAAAATTTTATTCGCATATCATAAATTACAGTATTTTCACCTGGGAAAATATTAGTTCGAATTCGTGAATTTTCATAACTATTTGTACAATTATCAAATAACAAATAACCATACGGGTTTTTATTAACATCGTCTAATACATTATCAAATACATTTCTTCTTAGTTTTTTATTATCAGCAATAGTATACATATTTCGTACATCGGCAATGTTTTTAAATATTACATGATATTGACTATTAATACGCGAATTTCGTATTTTCCATCACCGTACATTAAATTTTGACATATAAAAATTACACTTATATTTTTATGATGTGCATCACGCGAAGCGTAATTATTTAGTTTATTTAAATTTTCTTTTGAAGATGTAATAGTAGTCATAAGATCATCTAAAATTATTAAAGTATTATCGATTAAATTCGTTTGTAATTCATCAGCTGACGGAATTTTTTTATTACAATCGATAAAATTAATTTTTATTTATTTTTCTTTAATCATTTTTTCCATAGTACCATATATTGGTTGTTGAGCCGTATAAAGATAAATAATTTTATTAATTTTCGGTTCAATCATCGCTTCGATAAATTTCAATAATTTATATATCCAAAATGTCTTTCCAGATTGACTAGGCCCACATAATGTTAACATAAAAGGATGTTGAAATGGTATTACTGCACTGTTCAGTTTATCCAATATTTTCTAAAAAACCATACGGAAAAGTATAGAAATTTTTTTTAACAACACGTTTATTAAAAGTGAAAGTAAATATTTTAGTTTCATCTTGCATGAAAACAAGGTTTAATTTATCTCTTGTTATTTTATCGTTATATATAATTGTAATTTTTTGATTTTTTTTTTCAACACATTTAGATAATGATTCAAAATTTAATATCTTTTTAACATTTTCATTAATTAAACAAAAACCCTTAATATGAATAACTTCTTTAATTTTATCATTATTATTTTCGTCTTTTTCCTTTAAATTAGTTCGATAAGAATAAGATTTTGGACCTGTAGAACAAAATTGAGTAACCCATTCATTTTCTTTCAATTCATTTGTTAATTCTCCTAAATAATTTCCTGTTTTAACACCGTCTTCGTTATTTTTTTTAACATAAAAAACAGAATCAGTATCGAAATATAAAACACGTTCGCCTAGTTCATCAATTAAATCGAATAGTTTTAAACGAGCATAAGCCGTAACAAAACAAGCGATAATTACATTTCCTGTTTTTAACGGAGCTGTCATTTCATCTGTTTTTATGTAAGTAACTCTTAAAATTTCTCCATTAATAAAATCGATACTTGTTAATTTTACATTTGAATAATTCGCTAATTTTAATAATTCGTCATACTCGCTTAAAAAATCAACTTTCGTATTATTCTCATTTTGAGCAAATTTCCCCCAAAGTGCGTTTAATATTTGTTTAGCCGTACTACGTAAACCAGGATTGTAAGCAATTTTATTTTTATCAAGTAAAATTCCCTCATTTTCATAATAATTTTTAATATATTCATCTATTTTACTTTCGATTAAATTCCCATCAATATCGTAACATTCTTTCGGATATCCCGATGCTTCTTGCTTAATTTTTAAAAAACAATTTACATAATCTTGAAAAAAATTTTCTTTTTGAGAAAAATCATAGATTTCAAAAATTTTTATCATTCGATACCCTTTTTCAATAGCTTTATTTATTTCAATACTTGTCCATGTTCCCAACATACTTCTTTGATTTTCATTGTGAAAACAACGTGTTAATTGAGTAGAAGAAGCACACGTATAACATAAAGGAAATAATAATTTATCATTTATTTCTGAGGGTAGTACAGGAAAATATAAATTTTGAGGTGGTAAAATACTACCGCATTTTACTAACCCGAATACTTTTCACATTCGTCTTCAATGTAAATTGTTGGATGACCTACAGGAAATTTATTACTTTTTTGAACGAAAAGGTATAAAGAAGTAAAATCGATGTACAAAATTTTTTCATTTTCATCAATAGCTCTAAACAAACAAACGGGCGATGTTCTCCCGCCGTAAAGCGCCTCACGAGGTTCTAAAGGTGTGTGTTCATAAAAAAAATATTTTTTTCATCAAAATCATTTTTAGTAATTTTATTTTCCTCTAAAAAATCACATTCCCATTTTTCTACTACTTTAAACCCGTTTTTTTCTAATTGATGTGTAAATTTTTTAGTAGCTGAATAAAGATTACAAAATTTTTCATTATTTATTTTATTAATTTCATACGGGTAAAAACATTTTGGACAACCGTGATAAAAACACCCGTGAAATTGATAAACTGTATTATCACGTTCAAAATATCCGTCGACATAACGATTTAAAATCATTTTTTCACCATTTTGTGAGCATTTATATTCCAATTCTCCGTTACATTGTGTTTCATTAATTTGTTCTAACCAAATTAACGCTGTAATACTTTGTTTAACTTTCCCCCTGTATCCTGTTGGTGGAATAATTCCGACACATTTTTCTCTTAAAAAATTTAAACGAAATACTTTTAGCGCGAGACTCGCGATTGTAATACATGACGTGTCGTAAAAAGGAGATACTCCGGATGTTTTGTATATCAAAGAAGAAAACTTTAAACATCCTTTTCTTAAAATAGTTACGTCGGAAGTGCAATAATAAGATAATTCATCTTTAAATACGTATTGATTTTCTTTTTCTTTTTCCAAATACGATCAACAATACTACCCACGTAATTTAAATCGTAAAAACGATATGGATGAAAACCTTTACTCTCATCATCGAGGCCCATTGCTTCGGGAATTTTTGATCATCGCATATGTAAAAATGAAAAACTATCAAAAAAAGAAATATTTTTATCGGGAATTTTTAACATCATTACTTTATTTCCGTTCATAATTGTTTCAGGATAAATTTTCTTTTCTTCCAATAAAAATTTAAAAATAAAAATAGTATCGAATCGTCCACCATTATGAGCTAACCAAACAGAATTTTCTTGTAGTAAAATAAATTCACATAATTCTTCTACCACGTTATCGCCTTCAAAAATAAATTCACGCTCACCACAACAATCAAAAATTTTTTGTTCATTACTCGAATATTTTTCAAATTCAATATTATCGCATTTTTGAACTACACAATAATAAGGAATCATTAATTTATTTTCATCATTACGTGTTTCAAAATCCAAAAAAAATAATCTATTATCTTTATATTTTGTTTTGTTTTGTTTTAATACACTCATGTAACAGCGATGTTTTTTATCTTTATAATCATTACAATGAAAACAAAATAATTTTTGACAATTATGCATTTTTACATTTTTTTTGGAAAAAAATAAAAAACGAGGAACAATTTTTGCACAAGTATTGCAATAAAAATAATATTGACACGGTGTTAATTTTTCATAATTAGATTGTTTTGGTTTAAAGACTCTATTTGTAAGATGGTTTGAAAAACATTCTTCGTTAAAAAGTAAAATATTACAATTAGTACATTCAATTTTTGTTTCTCGCGCACATTCGGTTTGTTTAAAACATCTTTGACAAGTTAAATTAGTATTACACATATGATTATCTTTATGTTCAAAATGTCTAAAATAACTCGTACATTTTACGCAAAAAGATGAAGGGTTAAGTTTAGAAAATTTACACATACTTAAAACAACATCGTAATGATGATTATTTAACCACAAACAAACAACATTATTTGTTAATTTTATTAAATTTCCATCTTCATCCTTACGAGAATCACAGATAATACAATCATCAAACTTATCAGAATACACTACCAAATCAACACCTTGAACTTTAAGAAATTTCTCATAAACATCACGAAAATGATTTGTTTTCACTTCACCTTCAAGAATTCCGCATTGCTGATAAATATTACGAATTTCATCGATAGTATAAAGATCGTCTACTCCTTTATGAGGGTTTCTTTCCATTTTTATGTACTTATTATCTTTTTTTAAACACGAAATTCGGACTAGTAAACTAACTACAAAACAACAATTCTTAATAAGACGGTTTAACTTATCGCATATTACATAAAAAACACCTAATCGATAATTACGATTATTTTTCTCAATTGCTTTTTTCACTCCTCCTCCATCACTATCATTTCCTAATTTTCTATAAATATTTTTTTTTCTTAAATTTTTATTCTTTTTCTTATTTCTACTAAAATTTCGCGAATATGGAAATGTTTGTATAACAACGTTCGTTTTCCATCCATTAGCTATTAAAAATTTATTACTCTGCATCATCTTTTCAAAAATATTCAATAAAAAATTAACATCGAATTGATTTATCGGTAATACAACTGTAGAAAAATAAGTTTTCGGAGCATGACTAAAAATTAATCTAACATAATCATTTTCAGATGTAGTAGATGCTCTAGCTACATTAAGTAAATATGAAAATACAATTCTTAAAGATTGAATAAAAGCAATAAAATTCATATTAGCTTTTCTAGAAATGGAAATATTTAATGTTTTCTGTTTCATTTTGAAACGATCGTTATAGGATTCTTCTAAAATACTTGCATTAAAATCCTCTTCATCTGTAGCTTTTTTTCCTTTTTTCTTTCTTTCTTCAAGTAATTTACTTAATTCGTTAATTTCTTCATCCGTATACTTATCCGTCATTTTTTTTTTTCTTCTAAAAAAAGGAAAACATTTTTTTTCTTCTTCTTCTTCCATTATTTCTACTCCATCAGTACGATCGACCACCACATTATCTGAATCACGGACAGATATACATGTGAAAGTAATAAAAGGTTTATCTTTTGCAAAAAAACTACCCATTTTTTTAAAAAAAAACCTAAAAAAACTAAATAAAAAATGACTACCGTTCATATAGAAATTTATTTAAAAAATTAAAAAAAAAATGAAACTTACATTGGTTATGAAATTGTAGATAATGACGGAGATATTTTATTTTCTTCTTTTATTCTAAAAGATGCTCTACAAGAATTTCAAAAAACCGATGAAATATTATTTATAACAAATTTTGAATTAAATGAAAGATTTAAAGATAGGCAAAAAAAAATTCCATATATTCCAGATCATATCTCATACAAAATTACTTGTCTATTAAATTTTATTAAAAAAACCCGAAAAAACCCAAAAATACATGGGTAAAAGAACAATTTATTAAAAAAAAAATTAAAAAATGGTAAAAACAAAAAGGAAAAAAATTATAGAGGAAGTTATAATCGTGGAGGAAGAAGAATGTGTACAATTTCACAAAGTATTCGCGAATCTCTTCAATGTAAAAGTAAAACATTAAAAAAAAAAGATGTCGTAAAAGAACAGCACATACAAAAAAATGTTGGATACATTTAGCAAAAGAAGATAACTTACGTGTTAAAAAATCAACAATTAGAAATGCTGGTGAAGGTTTATATAGTTGGAAAAAACCTTTCAAACGAAACGAAGATATCGGATTATATTCAGGTGTGCAAACAACTGTGAAGGAATTGGATAGAAAATACGGGAAAAAAACAATCGCACAATATGCGATTTGTGACGGACCCCGCGATTGTGTCGACGCTTTTAAAACAACTCATAACGCTGTACGATTCACAAATGACGCAAGAGGTTCAAAATTTTCAAATAATTCTGATTTTATTGAAAAAACACAAAGAGTACCTCATTTTAAATTACGCGCTACTAAAAAAATAAACCCACATCGTGAAGTATTAGTTGATTACGGAAGTGAATACTGGCCGAGAGGATATTTAAAAAAAAAAAAAAATGGTAAATAAAAAACGTCAAAGAGGAGGAAATTTCAGGGGTAAAAGAAGACAAAGAGGTCGCCAAAAAGGAGGGGAAAAACCGTTTTTTAATTCAGCTATATTACGTGATTTTGTAAAAACAAAAAATTTAATTAAAAAAAAATTAAATAATGCAGAAAATAATATATTTCAAAAAAAAAAAAATCAAGCAATCCGGAGGAAGAATGGTAAATTATAGAAATTATCCTGAATGTAAATGTAAATGAAAATTTAAAAAAAAATTAAAATAAAATTAAAAAATAAAAAAATTGTTTTTTTATTTATTTTTTATTTACAAAAATTCATCAGAATAAACTATATAAATTTCATAATCTACATAGGGTTTCAGAGCTACACCATATTTTACATTTCCCAAAGTTTTATGAGGTGTTTTATGAAATGAAACAGATTGAACCAATGCAAGATCTTCATCATGTTGTAATTTATATTTTAAATCGGTAAATTCAATTGATTTTGAAAACATTTGTTCATTTTCAGGTAATGTTACTAGTTGTCTTTCAGTCTTTATATTAGGTCTTTCCACATCCGAACCCTTAAAATTTTTCAATAAGTGTTTCTCAAAAATTTTTTTTTTTACTTGTATTATAGAAAAAGTTATAGCGTTTTCATACAAAGCTTCACAATTTTTTTTAATATCAATTTTAATACTATGAATAATTTTTTTCTTCTTCCATTCGTCTTTCAAATCTATTGTTAAAGAAGCATCTGAAAAGCTAGTTTCAGTATAAGTATAAGGCGGGTAAGGTGGTGTTGTTGAAATGGCGCCGTCTTTTGCGATAATCTCTTCTCTAATAACACCTCTTCTCCACGATTTTTCCCTAAAATTATAAACTCCGTTTACTACTTTTGGGATAATAGGTGAAAAACTTGTTAATTCCAAACGCCAAAAACGATAATTTTTAAAAATTATTTTTTTATTTTCCATAAATATTCAAAATTTTTACAGATTCAGGAATCTTAAACATTTTTTCATACACTCTCGCTGCAAAAAGAACTCTCGCTGCAAAAAGAAGAACCTCGTACAAGGCGCAATGACAATTTGGTTTTACATGTTGACTACATCTCTTTATATCCTTATTAAAATACCTTAGTAATTTTTCGTATTTTTCTACATTAAAATGTTCTAAATTTATAGCGGGAATACAAAATTCTTTACATAAACTAGATTCAATATTACCCCCTTTATAACCAATTAAAACATTCTTCGTTTTCTCCATTTTTTCTTTAAAATATGTAAAAAATTCTAATTGACTAAGATAATATTTGTTTTTTCTATAATTGTATAATTTTAATCCATGAATTGAAAATTGATGTCTCACACAACTTTTATTTCTTCCATCCAAATAATTATATGGATTTTCACCAAAAAGATCTTCAGCAAAACAATGAATTAAATCATGTCTTTTTGTTTCCATATCAAAAATAGAAACTTCTCGATAGTAACGTTTGCCATTAATTTGATAACATTCACAATCCATGATATGTGTTACATTTTCAAAAAATTTTTCTCCTTTTTCTTTAAATAAATCTTCATGCTCGTCTATTTGATTAAATTGAGTATCATAGATTGAATACATGTTGAATACTAAAAAAAAATACAAAAATATTTTATAGTCATACTTTTTTTTTTTACCAAAAAAAAACTATATAAGAAAACACTGAAAAAACAGAAAAACAGAAAAAATTTTCAAAATGGAGACAATGATAGGATTTCATATGGATTCGAAAAAAAATAGTCAAGAATTGCTACGAAGATATATAGAAGAACTAAAAAATATGCTTTTATTGATGAAAGATTGGGAGAAAAAAAAATTGATGAAGAAAGCCAAAAATACTTGGAATGGTGGTATTACAAGATTATGAATTACATTCATCGTGTAGCAACTGTGCGAGGACATCTTCAAAAATAACTTTCACAAATTAATGAAGAAGAAAAAAAAGAAATATTACCTATTTGGAAAGTGTTATCAACAGCAATTAACATTTACAGAAAACAGAGGCTTCAACGAAATATAAATGAACCACTAGATAATTCTATTATTACATGCGTGATTATGATAAAACATGCATTATACCGATTAGAAAAAATTCTATCTCCACAACAACAACCAACCTTAATGAAAGTACATCTACTTGATAGTTACTTAATTACCTGGGAAAATTGTCTTGAACTAGTTCAATAATATTTGTTTAAAATATTCATAATTCTCTTCACAAATTAATCTTTTATGACATGGGCAATTTATTTTCTTTTTCATCTCTTCAAATTCTTTGTCATAATTTTTCACATATCGATGCTTGTATCTTGTAAAATCTTCATTAAATCGTTTGCAAACTTCTTCATTATCATTTTTCAAAATATCCAAGGTGATGGGTAGAAATAATTCAATCATCTTTTTATGATTAACATAAGCGCAACATTTTTTTTTCCATATTTGTATTAGTTCTTCACTTATCACTTCAATATAAATTGTTCTTAATAGTTCAGCACAAAAATTTATATTTCTATCATCACAACTGTATTCTCCAAAACAAGAGAAGAACAAATGATTTTGAGAATTCTTTTTTTTTTTTCAATTCATTTCAACCCTTATATATTAATAAATTTTATTTTTTTTACTTTTCACTTTATATGGTAACATTATTTTGTATAAATTAAGCGTTAATTATTTCAAAAATTACATTCATTCATTCATCATGAATAAGAGATCATCTGAAAATCTTTTTGATGAAAGAACTGATAATAAACGAATAAAACAAGATGATATTACTTGGAAATGGATTTTCACAATGATTCCATCATTCCGTAATTTTCATAATCGTTATTTTGGATATCTCTACTGGTGTATTGGTTTGTTTCAGTTATATTCTGGTGGATTTACAAAATTAATTCAAAGAGAAGAAGAAGATGAAAAATCAGCACATGGATGTGGAGAACCCTACCCGTTTTGGTTGTTTAATGGAACTCCTAATAAAATGTATAAAATTGAAAAATAATTTTTACCTTACGTGACTATATCGAACGGTGTTAATTACTTTTTAGTACCTGACATTAACGATAGTGATGATAAATGGTGTATAAAATACGTTCGAGATCTAGCAGAATTTATATTATTTCGTGACAATAGATTTCTTTTTTCTTTTTTTCCAAAAAAATCCGTAGTTAATGAATATTATTTTCAAATGCTAACATGTAATTTTGAAAATTTTGAAAACCTCCAATGATAAATACACCCTTCACAGCATGTTTATACAAAGGAAGATGTTTGGAAGAAAAAACATTTAACATCTATACATTATTATACAATGTTATTTCAAACAAAAATTATTTGAAAGTTTGTTTTTTTCTATTTTCTCTAGCTCCAAATCTTTTTTATCAAACCGTTGAGTGTTTCAACTGTGAATGTAATATAAACGAAGTATATAATTTAGTATTGTGTTTCTTATGTTATTGTGATGCTCATAATCCAACCGGTGTATTAAAACGAAATCGAAAATACTCGTACAATTCTCAATTAATGGTAACACATATACGACTATTTGGAGGACTTGGTAGTATAAGTTGTAAATATAAAAATTGCCGACAACAAGGTAAATCTCCTGAAATAAATAAAGCATACGAAATGTACGAAATTGATATGCTATCTGACGAGCAAATAGAAATAGAAAAAAAAACAAAAAAGAATTTACTCGCGCGAACCGCAAACTTATCATCATTGTAATGAACATAATGAAAGCGTTGACAGAAATGAAATCGAATTTTTTACTCGTAATGATGATAATTTCTTTAAAATCATGGCATTAGCTAATTTTGATGACATTTATTTAACCGTTAATAGTATGATTCGAAATTTATCATCAAAAACTACTGATCAATTCAAAGAAGATTTTCAAAAATATAAATACAATAATAATAATGATTTATTACTGTAGCATATCATTTAATTTATTAAATGAAGAAATGTAAATACCTCTATTTTCAAATACAAAAACACTATTTTGTAATAATTATAATTCTTTACATAAATTTTTATGTTGATTAAATGTTTTTATTTTACAAGATAAATTGTTACTTAATATAGCAAATAAAGTCTTTCCTACACGTCCATTACTGTCCGAAAACGGATGGATATATTGTAATGAAAAATATACACGTGTTATAATATTTTTACTTAAAGAATTCTTAATATAAAATTCGTCCAATAGTCTCATATATTCATCTATATATTCGGGTAAAGGAGGGCAATGATTTCCTATTATTCTTCTAAAATTTGAATATTTACCACCGTTTTTCATACAATATTTATGTAAAAAAATACATATTTCACTTATTGCATTTTTTCCATTTTTTCTTTTTTTTTTAAATAAAAAATATTAATTGCATTACTCAATTTTCCACAAGAATACCAAAAAAAAACATCACCCTCGTTTTCTTCCATTTTCACTACATCGTAAGCAAAAATTTTAACTTTCAAATGAAATAATAATTCTTCTTTTTTCATTTTTTTTTATTGAAAATAATATGTTGTTATTATCACCGATGACGCTAACAATGTCAAAAAAAATAAATCTTTTTTTAAATATTTTCTTTCTCTTCTTCTTTTAATTTCACGTTCAAAATAGTCTGTAGCTTTTAAATCTTTTACTGTCAATTCCACAAGAAATTCTACTTCTTCTTTCGATATTTTCCCGCTTTTTTCACAAGTTAAAATTAATCCATAAAAAACGATAATTATTCCCTCATTCAGTTCGTCGTTGTTAAACCTTCGATAAATCTGATGTAACTGATTACAGTCGAATTCCATGTGTCTTACTATTGTTTCTTCCATTACCTTCAAAATTTGTTTTTCCAAATATCGATTTTGATAGATAATCCCCTTATCTTTAAGTCGAGTAATAATAACATTCATCTTACTTTCTTTTTTTCTGATTTTTTTAATTCGTTTCTGTATCTACTCTCCATTAACTCAATATCATTTAAACATTCTTTTATAACAGTTTGTTTATCTATATATTTTTTTAATCATAAAAAGACGTCTTAATTCTTTAAATTTATTTTCTGCAGCAACTATAATATCGCTATTTGTTTTTGTATATATTGGAAATTCTAATATTTTAACTTGTTTTTTAGTTAATAATAATTTTCTAAGATAATATTTTTCTTTTTTTTTCTTGTCTTGTTCGAAGATTTCATCATCTTCTTCTTCTTGTTCTTGTTCTTCAAATGCAGCCCTTAACAAATCTAAATTTTTACCTTTTTTTGGTATTTTAAATTCAGTGAATACCGAATCACTCCCTAAAGGATTAATTACTTTATGGGGTATAAATCCCGACGGTGGATGTTGAGGATGAGGATATGGCGGAGGTGAGGGACTCGTTTCTAACTCTTTCATTAGGGTATCAAACGATGGAAGTGGAAGTTCCTCTTGAAATGTTTCCATTCTTAACTCATGTTCGATTAATCTCTGTCGTTCTTCTACTTCAAAATTGTATTCGATTAATTTCTTTTCTCTTTCTATCTCTTCTTCTTCTTCTTCCCGTCTTCGCACCTCTTCCATACGCGAGCCTCTTCTTCTTCCAGACGACGACGTTCTCTTTCTTCTTCTTCCAAACGAACACGCTCCTGTTCTCTACGCTCTTCTTCCAAACGAATACGCTCTTCTTCCAAACGAACACGCTCTTCTTCTTCCAAACGAACACGTTCCTGTTCTCTACGCTCTTCTTCTAATCTTTTCTTTTCAACTACTAAAAAAAAAAAAAATAATAATAAAATAAATAAAAAACTATTTCCAAAAAATTGCATTTTTTTCTACATTACCTTTATCTAAATCTTCAGCGGAATAACCTGATAACATTGTAACAAGTCTATCAAAACTTGATTTTGCTTTATTTGGTTCCATCACCAAAAAAATCTTACAACTAAATAAATAAAAATAATTTTCTTACTTTTTTATTTAAAATAAATCTCCAAATACGTCATTATTTTTTTTATTATTTTTTTCAAAAAAATTTTTTACACCATATATGGTATCAACTTCTCAATTCTAGTTCCTTCTGAATAGATTTAAAAACGAAAAAAAACAAAATACGTAGAAATCAATCACTACTTGGAAATCAATTAGTTGGATACGAAAATGAAAAAAAAACACAAATACTTGGAAATCAAACACTACTTGGAAAACGAAAAAAAAAAAGGATAATATTTTAAAAGAAGCAGAAAGTCATTTCAACAAAGAACAACTGATCAAATCAAAAGATCATTACTGGTTAATGAAACGTTTACAAAAGACTACGATAAAAATATGGGAGCACGGTGCAGACAAAACATTCTCAAGATTTTGTAGTGTAGAATTTTGTTTACGTGATTCTGAATTTTGTGGATTTTGTCATGACGACTGCAATAAAGATCAAGTTTGTTTATTTCCATCGTGTTCAACGTGTGTGAAAGAAATAATTAAAAAAACCGTTTTTCACTTAGAACTAGCAACAGTTCTTATCGGAACAGAAATCAATCAACTATTTTACTCGCCGTCGGTCATACCAAGTATTGATTATGAAACAAAATACAAACAATTAAACGAATTTATAAAAAACTAACTCCATTTTCTAACTCAATTAATAACCGATGTATAATAAGACCAGTTAAACAACAACAACGATGGAATCATTGTCAGTGAAAGCCGATAACCAATGTAATATTTTCTTTAAGTTCTTAGCTAGTGTATTTTGAATGAACGAACGAATTATACAATAAACTTGTCCTGATTGTAATCTTTATTACTTCTTCTTCGTTCCGTTTTTTGAATATGAGAGTAAAATGAATTATACAATAAACTCACCCTGGTTGAATCTTTATTACTTCTTCTTCGTTCCGTTTTTGAATATGAGAGTAAAATGCTGCTTCCAAGTATTTTTTTTTAATTCTATCTGATTAAAAAAAAAACACCTTATACTAAACCGATTAAAAAACCTTCCAGAATTCCATTTCCAAGTACTAACCCGATAAAAAAAAAACCTTTTTAACGCTCTTTCCAAGTATTTTTTTTTAATTCTATAACTAATCCGATTAAAACATAATACTTGGAAATAGATACTTAGAATGGCGTAAACAACATTCCAATGATCAAAAATAGAATACTTAGAAATCAAATACTTAGAATTAGACCATTTTTGAGTAAACAACATTCCGATCATACCAATCATTAACCTTTAGACTTGGAAAAAATATAATACTTGGAAATAGATACTTAGAATGGGTAAACAACATTCCAATGATCAAAAATAGAATACTTAGAAATCAAATACTTAGAAATAGATCATTTTTTTGAGTAAACAACATTCCAATCTTAGACTTGGAAAATATAATAAATAGAACACTTAAAGCGCTTTTTTGAGTAAACATCGTCATTAACCTTAGACTGTTCATTATAAAATAAATAAAATAAAATGGAGAACTACGACGACTATATTATCTACTACAACGAACTATGGGAGGAGGATGATACAGTCAGAGAAGACTGGGTGGTAAAAGATGAAAATACGACAACAGATGGTTGGTGGGTTATGAAAATAACGAAGAACAGAACGATTAAAAAGATTCGATGTAGCAGAGATGCACGAAACTTTAAAGAAATCTACTTTCTTCTTTCCGAAGTTTGGGAGGTGAAAAAACCGTCAAGAAATCAAGAAGAAGAACAAAATCAAGAACAATAAACATGATTTCAGACAGACATGATTTCAACAAATAAACTGATTATAGTTTTATTTGTTATATATATATATTTATTTTTTTTACATTACTTTTATTTTTATATCTCTTAGAAGAACTTCAACACACTCGATATCGCGAAATGTTTTTTTACTATCCTAATTAAATCTCATTTCTACTACAACTAAATCATTTGTTCATTATTGTTGTTGTTATTCAGTTTTATTTCTTTCTTGAATTGTCTCAATTTATTCTTGTTTGTTTGTTCTTCTGTCCCAACACCACTTCCCGACCATCTTTCAAATGCACGACAGTTTTTTCATCATAGTCGCAATAACAACAACCGCCATCTTGCTGTTTAGCTTCTTCTCCGTTCACTCTTTTGTTCAGTTCATCGGCGTTATGCTCCTGAGAATAATGTATAAACAAACAAAAAACAATAATTGAAGCAGCATACAGATACACAAATTTCCACATATTGGTTTGAAATATTTCAAAGAAACACGCAAGCAATGTTAAAAACATAACAAAGTAAAAAACCAAAAAGCATTCACGCTTTTATAATTTCCAAAATCACTTAAAAAATGGTGTACAAGCCATCAGGACGTCATGCTCTATTTTTAACAGAAAACTTCGATGAACACTGTATTCAACTATCGACACAAACATGTCTTAAATGGATTACTGCTGCTGTAGAACGACAACACAGTATCTTAGATTATAATCTTACACCCGGATCTGAACGTAGCTTTTTAATTGAACTAGCAGTACAAATAAAAAATAAATATAAATGTGAAAAAATTCTAAGACTTATATTTTCACTTTCATGCAAACACATAAATAAAAATAATTATGAAAAAGCTATAGCGAAAAGGAAAAGAAAACGTGAAGAAGAAGAAGAAATTATCATTGAAAGTAAAAACAAAATACTTTTTTTTACCTCTCTTTCTCTTCTCAAAGCAATAACTTGCTCAATTACATATTTCTGTTTTTTTAATAATTCGTTCTGTTTTTTTAATAATTCGTTTTCTTCGCTATTTAATTCCTCTAAATTATCAAGCAATTTTTTTTCCTGTCTCTTCCACTCAACCATTCTCGTAAAAATAAATTACCTTCATAAGCTCCTCGAAACTTATAGTTTTCGTTGAATCTTCTTTACATCTATATTAAACAATTCCCTCATAACTTCAGGGTTATTATTCAGATAAATAGCAAGATTAGAAACAACAGCTCTCTCCATTTCTTCAAAGTAAATATTTTTTTTTTATTTTCCCACTCTTCTATATATATTCTCAGTTTGTTTTTTGTTTTTCTCCTTTTATAGATGTGTGATCCTTTCTGTATTGTCTGTTCCCGCGAAATTACACACAAAAATCGACAATGCTTTTACTGCTGTCCTGAATGTGAATATTCCATCATCTTTTGTAAAGATTGCAAAGAAAATTATGATAAAATCAGAACTATGGTATTCGATAGATGTGATTTTACTGGAAATATGAAATGTAGAAATCGACAACTGCGCTGGTGGCGAAAATATTTTTCAGACAGAACTGCAGAATATAAAACTTTAGATGAAATTAAAAAAAATTACTTTGGAAACATAGATGTAGAAATAAAACTTGTAAATAAAAAATGAAATAATTTTTTTTTACCTTATTAAAGAAACGGAGTTTTATAATTTTTTTTACACATAACAAAAAATGGAGACCATCGAAACATCATTTAACAAAGAGAAATGTTCTATTTGTACAAATAATTTTGAAAGACTACCGGCAGGACAAATGCACAAATGGTTGTATACTTATCAACATTATCTATACGGTTTGACAAATGAAACAACACATGCATATCCGTTATTGAAGTATGCTATAAACTTCCCAACTAAACTCGAATTCAGAAATTGGTGCATAACAAAAAGATTTCCTAATTCAGAAGAAGAAAACTACGTTACGGTCTATAAAGAAGATCAAATACATACTCTATTTACAACGAAAAACTACGATGTCGAACAGAGCATTGAACTGAATACATACGTTTGTCTTCGATGGATTATGTATACTATACAAACTGAAGGAGCCGAATTTGACTATCAACTTACAACGCAAGTTGAATATAGTTTTTTAATTGAACTTACAATAGAGATGACAGATACAATAAAATGTGAGAAAATTCTAAAACTTTTATTATCAATTTCATGTAAACATGAAAAAAACTATGAAAGGGTTATAGCAAAAAGAAGAGATAAAAGGAAACAAGAAACAGCAGAAATCTTAGCAACTAATTGATACTTAATCTTTAAATGTAAATGAAATACAATTTTTTTTTTTACCTCTTTCAATTGTAATGTATAATCTTCATAAAACACAACTTTTCCCAAAAACTTATCAAAATCATTTTTGGTCAACTCATCAATAGCCCAAACCCCCCCCCCCCCCCCCCCAATTTATAGAAAATGGTTGTGGACGGATGCGTTTTCTGTTGCTGCTGCTATCAACAAATTCTTTACGAATCTCTTCAACGATTCTATTCATGTCATGAATGTAAAATTCACATTTCATGTAATTTTCACATAAGTATACAAAACATAGTGCTTAATAAATGTAATAATATTGTCAACCAAAAATGTGTAAATAGACGAAAGCGATGGATGAAAATATTTTTAAAATGAAAAAGTCTTTAAAACGATGTGATAATTGTATTAAAAAGTCTAATTTTCTAAAAAAATGCAAATTGGTGTAAAAGATATTTTTTGTTAATAAAAAAATAAAAATATATATATATTGTTTTTTTCTACCGTTTTAACTAAAAAATTTAAAAAAATTTTTTTTAAAGTTTTTCCATATATGGAAAAACGTGAAATTTCAAAAAAAACAAAAAAAAATTTTTTTATTTAGTTTTTTTTCTTAGCGGCATCCAACCTTCACGGTATCAACGTTCACTACTTCTATACTTCAAAGAAAAAAAATAACACACAAAAAAAAATACCCGACCACCCCGAACACAACCACACCCATGAATTTAAATAAAAAAAAAAGCAGCCAACACCCACTCTCTAGCACCCTCCGTCCAAAATCGAAATTAATTTATTCCTAATGAACTACGATTGGTCGAAAAAAAAATAAAACAATATGATTGGTTAAAGACTAGTACCCAATCTCCAACACATATATTAGTACACTACTTTATGTCCTAAAACAATATACAGCTTCACGTTTTCGTGCTTTTCCCTTTGCTCGTCCAAACCACAAGTCAGCTTAAGTAAAGCTAACTTAAAACACTATTTTAGGCATGTGGACGTCAAACGCGTCACGTGCAAGATGGCGGTGTATTTTTGAGCTCCGCTAAAATTTTGAATGTGACCAGTTTTATGTCAATCGTTTTTGTTTCTTTGTGTATTGTATTCTGTTTAAAGATGTCACGTATTACTGTAGAAGTCTTAAATACTGTTTTAGAAGAGAAACTAGCACCACTGAAGGAGAAAATTGACGAAACAATTCAGTCGATCACTTTTATTAATCATAGATATGAGGAAATTTTGAAGAAATTGGTGACTTTTGAAGAGGAAAGAAAAGAGCTTATCAAGGAGAACAAGTCTCTTAAATCTGAGCTTCTTGTTACCACGAAGAAATTAAACGATGTAACTGATACGTTAGATAATCTTGAACAGTATTCGAGACGAGAATGTATAGAGATCAGAGGCATTCCGCTTCCTACCATTCAGTCTTTCAAAGAAGATACCGATAGTATTGTCATAGCGGTTGGTGACTTGACTGGCGTCGAAATTAATAAAGAACACATTTCTATAAGTCATCGCCTAAAGCCTAGTCAATCTTATAAGGGAAAGAGTAAGGAGGCACCTCCAATTATTGTCAAATTCACAAGACGAAACACCAAAGAAAGCTTCTACAAAGCTAGAAGAAAGTTAAGTGCATTATCAACCAAGGATCTTGGCTATATGATAGACCAGAATATCTTTATCAACGAGAGTCTTACACAAAAGAATAAGGAATTATTTAAGCAGGCTTATAAAGTCAAGAAAGATCAGAAATTCAAATTTATATGGACTACATCAGGGAAGATTTTCTTGAGAAGAGATGAAACGAGTTCAGTCTTTTCAGTAACCAATGCAAGCGATCTCCAAAAGATCAAGTCATGAAACAGCTAAGTATAGCAAAGATATATGTGGTCAGTGTACAAATATATTTATATATTATATTTATGTGTGCTCATGCAATACGTTGTATGTGTATGTAGACAGTGTAGTGTGTACTCCTTTCTTCAAAACATTCAATGATTTGTCCAAAATGTAATCAAAGTGTTTACACATTGGCTAATAATAATATTCAGGATTATAACTTGCTACCTCTGTTAGATATAAATTCAAATATAAGTACTATACCTCATTTAACTAACTCTGATGTTGATTTACATATGCCCAATGATATTAACTTCAATTATTACAACACGCATGATTTTCATAATAATCAAGATATAATTGATTGCTATGCTAATAATAATTCTTTCTCAGCACTCAATTGTAATATTAGGAGCTTAACTGCAAATTTTGACTATCTTTCGGATATGTTATTTGAGTTACATTATCCATTTTCTTTAATTGGTTTAACTGAAACTAAATTAAAATTTGACCAAGATCCTTTAATAAATTGTAAATTGCCTGGCTATCATTTTGTATCTCAACCAAGCTATTCAAATGCAGGTGGTTTTGGTTTATTCATTAAGGATGATTTAATGTTTACACAACGTACAGATTTAACAATCTCAACAAATGAATTTGAGGCTTTGTGGATTGAGGTGCAAAATGATACCCAGTGCAATATGGTATGTGGAATCCTATATAGACATCCTAATGGTAATATTGATGTATTTCAAGAGTATTTAAACTCTTTTATTGATAAGATACACAGAGAAAATAAGTATTGCATAATAATGGAGGATTTTAACTTAGATCTTTTGAAGTTTGAATCTCATTCTGCAACAAATGATTTTATGAATTCCTTGGGTACATCATTTTTCCAACCACACATATTACAACCAACTAGAATTACTAACCATTCTGCAACTCTCATTGATAACATATTCTTTAACTCTCTTGAACATTTTACCATTAGTGGTAATATAATATATGACCTTACAGATCATTTGCCAAACTTTCTAATTCTTAATAAATTTTCTACACTATCAACCAATGTCAAAATTTTTAAAAGAGATTACACTAAACTTAGTGAGTCATGTTTAATTAATGAAATTCAATCAGTTGATTGGCAAATGCTTCTTTCCTCAAATAATCCCAATTCAAGTACATTATTTTATTTATTTTACACGAAAGTATCAGAGATAATAGATAAGCATATTCCAATTCAACAACTTTCTAAGAGAGAACTAAAATTACAGTCTAAGCCATGGATAACACCTGGTATTAGGAAATCTATACATCTAAAAAATAAATTATATAAAAAATATCTTAAAACTAAATCTTCTTATTATTACTCTAAATTTAAATTTTATAGAAATAAACTAAACCATCTTCTGCGAATAAGCAAAAGTAAATATTATAATGATTATTTTATAAAAAATGCACAAAATAGTAAGTTAGTTTGGAAAGGAATTAAACAAATTATTCGTTTAAATCCTAAAACTTATAAAACACCTACAAAGATTGTAGATAATGACCGTGAAATAACTGATACAAAGGAAATTGCTAATGCTTTATGTAGAGATTTTGCTAATATTGGGGACAAGCTTGCAAGCACTATACCAAACGTGGATAAATCACCACTAGATTACATATCGGTATCTAGTACTGATAGCTTTTATATTCATCCTGCCACATCCATGGAAATAGAAGATGAAATTTCAAAATTGAAATATGGCAAAGCATCTGGACCTTTTAGTATACCAGTAAAAATATTGAAAATACTTAAATATGTCATATCTCAACCTCTTGAGATATTATTTAACACTTCTTTTTCCATTGGGGAGGTTCCAAATAGTTTTAAGGTAGCAAAAATTATTCCAGTTTTTAAAAATGGATCACAAAGTTGTCTAAATAATTAGCGACCAATCTCACTTCTCTCTATATTTAATAAACGTTTGGAAAAACTTATGTATAATAGACTACTTGATTTTCTTGAAAAGAAAAATATCTTGTATAATAAGCAATTTGGTTTTCGTGCCAACCATTCTACTGATCATGCAATTTTAAGTATTATTGATAAAATACAACTAGCAATAGAGGAACGAAATTACTCCTGTGGAATATTCCTTGACTTCAGTAAGGCTTTTGATACAGTCGATTATGGAATTTTAATTAAAAAATTAGAAAAGTATGGCATCCGAGGAATAGCAAAGGAGTGGTTTGTTTCATATCTTAAAAACAGGCAACAATTTGTTTCTTTAAATAATATTTTGTCTGATTTAAATATAGTTTCTTGTGGAATTCCTCAGGGTTCAGTTCTCGGTCCTCTATTGTTCTTATTATACATAAATGATTTTAATAAGTGTTCAGAGCTCTTAGATTTTCATCTCTTTGCAGATGATTCTAACTTATTTTATCAACATAAAAATATTTTGGTTCTCCAGTCAAACTTGGACAGAGAACTAAACAATATTCATGTTTGGTTGTGTGCTAACAAGCTGTCTTTAAATGTAGAAAAGTCAAACTTTGTTATATTTCATCCTCCACAAAAGAAAATAATAAATTATATAAAATTAGAAATTAATGGCAAAGAATTAAAAAGACATTATTGTATTAAGTACCTTGGTGTCTTAATTGATTCTCATTTAAACTGGAAAAGCCAAGTTGATTATATTGCGAAAAAAATTAAGAGAACTATTGGTATCCTTTCCAAACTTCGTTACTATGTAAATTTAAATACTCTTATCAACCTTTATTATGCTTTAATATATCCCTTTCTAATTTATGGTATACTTGCTTGGGGTAATACTTATTCAACTACTCTGAGTCCATTATATATTTTACAGAAAAAAGCAACACGTATAATGACTTTTTCTAAATTTGATGCGCACTCTAGCCCTCTATTTAAATGTCTTAAAATAATTAAGTTTCAGGACATTGTTACCTTACATATTACAATATTTATGCATAAATACTACAATAATACATTGCCAACTGTATTCAAAAATTTTTTTACTCCTGTCAGTAAAATACATAATTATAATACTAGACTTGCATCTAAACAAACTTATTCTATTCCTAAAACTAGAACTAATTATGGAATTTTTAATTTGAGATATCAAGGAGCCAAAATTTGGAACTCCCTTGATGAAAGTAAAAAAAATTTAATCCATTTCTCAATTGAAAAAAAAATTAAAAGCTAGCTTAATTAATAATTATTAAATTCCTTCCAATATATTTGCTAAATAATTTTCCTTTTCAAATATTTGATAAAAATTATATCTAAGTAAATCTCCTGGTGGTGTGTAGTAGTTATTTTCTCTGTCTGTGTTTGTGTTTTGTATATATGTGAATACCCGCCATCTCAGTGAAATCTCTAAAATTATCAATGTTGTAACTATTTGACTGCCTGATATTATTAGCCCTTATGGTTATTACAGGTAGTCAGTACCTAAACTATGTAAACTGTAAAATTTGCAATTGCTTTTTTAATGGGTAAAATAAATTATTATTATTATTATTATTGTTTTTCATTGACTTCGCATGCACTTTTTATTATTGAAAATACTCGTGGGCTTTGTCGGTTTTCTTGCCTGTATTTCCAAGTTTTCGACTGAAAGGTTGGCCTGTTTAATACTTCTTTCTGGAATCAGATTCAACTGAATTGTTTTTATCTCAGACTATTATAAATGTAATTTATGAGTTGTTACTGTAACTTTTAATTCTGCCTTTGCAAAATGTACATGCATAGAGAAGCCATTTAAAGGCTTGCTAAAAATAATCCGTTTTGAAACCTCCCAAAAACAATATACAACCAGAATTTAGTAATGAAATATAAGTTTTGCTTTGATATTTTCAACTTTCATTAAATTATTTAAATCAGTTTTGTCATCCTATCGACCTATCGATAAATTCTATAATTATCCCAAGGATTTCATATAATTTGTTTTTATATCTGTTTGTTTTTTATAGTGGCTGTATATCAGGAGTGCTTATTTTAATCAGGGGTTCGTGGGTGGGTGGGTGATGTGTATTTCAAAAAAGCATGTAAAAGCGGGTTGTTGCATTGATGTATTTCTAGTTCAATCTCATTGCAAGGTGTATATAAAAGCGAATTCACTTTTATATACAATTGTATCTCTTTATTATAATATGCACTTGCCAGTGTTGAACTCATTATACAGCTTCGCAGTCTTCGTGTCCTTGTGTGAGAAAATAGCCGATAAATCTAAATTATTAAACAATAGGAGATATTTTATAAGGTTTTTTACATTTTAAATAATGATCTCCGCCCACTTTCAAACATGCACTTACTGGCACAATAGCTTTTAAAAACAAAAGATAAAACCTTACATATCCCTTGCTTCAAACTGATCCAAATGATGTTTGTGCAGATCGCCATACGAAGCACTCTGCACTTCATGCTGCACTTCTATTGCTTTATTTTCAACATATGGAAATAGTGATCGTATATTAAACGCAGACATGCATGAATTGAATTCAAACGATTCAATCTTGGCGCGATCGGTATTACAATAAAATTATAACAAAATTCAAGATGTGAGGGATCGCCAAGTCTCAATAATACCGTTTAATATACAAACTTGTCAACCACGAGGCACAAGATCAGAAAACGATAAACAAATATTGCCGGCGAATCGACGAGGCGTTTTTTTTGGGCGAAAGTATAAAATACGTAAAGCGGTGAAATCGTCAAATTTCCGATTTATTAATCACAGACTTGTTCCAATTTGTTGTGACAAACGAAACACGGGTTGTTAATATCAAGTACGCTGCAAGATGATGAGCTGTAGTACAGCGAAACACTGTGTCTGTAGATTGAACTATATATATACACTTGTTGAAAGAAATTCTGAACAAAACCAATATATATGTATATGCATTGTATTTTGTTGTAACTGCTGTTGAAAGAAGCTTTTGTATTATACAATACAGATAAAATAGTGACTTAAAGATCTGTTGTATGAAAAAAGCTCCTGTCCATAACTTTTTCATATAAAAATAATACAGCTATGTATATACATGTATATCTTGAATGTTCAGAATATATTTCAAAGAGTGTATATATATATATACAAATACAATTCAAGAGGTAAACGATGTAAGAGAAATTTAAATTTCACTGTTTTTAGCAAACATTTCGTATTTACAGGAAGATGGAATGAAAGTATTTTCAAATCAGTTAGTTTGTATAAAAGGGAGTTTGTAAGCACGTTCGCATCTTAAGTTATATTGTCATGGTCGAAACAAGTCAGTGAACAATGCGCAAAGTCAAACAGGATGCTAGGTTTCGTCAGACGGAACACAAAATTCAATAGCATACTTGTAAAACGTACCATCTACCTTGCACTAGTGCGACCTCATCTGCGTTACACAACACCATACAACAAGTGTGGTCCCCTCAAGCAAAAGATCTGATACGACAGAACGTGTGCAGAGAAGAGCCTCACAATATATAGTCAACTTTCCGTTTGCCTGTGAAGAAACGTGTAAAGATAGACTGTTACAACTGAACCTCCTCCCGCTATGTCTATGGCACGAATACTTGGACATGATTTTCTTTTTCAAAATAACCAAAAATTTAATTAACATAAATTCTCATATAATACCAGTTGTCGGTACCTCATCAAGATCCACCAGTAATTCCAGCTCCACTCAATATTTAGTCCGAAAATGTAAAACAACCACCTTTCAGAAGTCCTATCTTAACAGAACAACTAGAATTTGGAACACTTTAAACAATGAACTCAATAATCATGGATCACTACAACTGGCCACCTTCAAAACTACCTTACTCCTGTACCACTTTACTGCGCTCGCAACATCTTGCGATCCTCGTTCATGGAAGACAATTTTTTGCACACGACCAAGTTTTCCTTGACAAGTTTTGTCTTGACAAATTTTATTTGCTTGTGTGCACAGCATAAATTAACAAGCTTTCCCTTGAAAAGGAGCCTTGTTAATACGTTAAAACTTGTTCAGTCGTACACACGAGAAAATAAAAATGGTGAATAAAAAGTTGCCAGAAAAAAACTTGTTCATTGTTTGTTCATTGTTCATTTATTATTGATCATTTAAACAGTTTTTAACCTAGGTGTCTGTGATCCAGATTTAAGCCAAGCGCACGAGTGTTTAACTACGAATTTGGCCTCTGAGGAATTACCGCATATTAGCGAATGCCAAATGCTTTTATTTAATGATAATCCTTCTGATATTTTACAAAAATTGAAAGGATTTCGGCTTGGGCACTTAAACATCACCTCTCTCACAAAATATATTGATCAACTACAGTCATATCTTCATAAAGAACCTCTTGATATTTTGAGCATTAATGAAACTCGTTTGGATAAAGATATCACAGATTCAGTTGTAAATATTAGTGGATATAATGTCATTAGAAATGATAGAAACAGAGAGGGAGGTGGTGTTGCTATTTATTACAGAAATTGTCTCAATGTAAAATCAAGAGACGAACTTATACCTAAAGGATTAGAAGCCGTATGTATTGAGGTATTACAAACTAAATGCAAGCCTTTTTTAATTGCATCTGTTTATAGACCTCCTAATGCGTTGGTTGATATTTTTGAAAAAATTGAATTCTTAATGCAGAATTTAGATGAAGAAAATAAAGAAGTAATTATATTGGGTGATTTTAACTGCGATCTTCTACCGGTAGTAAAAGGTCATCAAACACGTAAATTTCTCGACCTAATTAACATATTCCAATTAAAGCAACTTATAACACACGCAACTCGCACCACTGAAAACACCGAATCCTTGATAGACGTGGCCTTAACGAATATGCCCGAAAGGATAACAAATTCTGGTGTTTTACATGTGGGAATTAGTGATCATTGCTTTGTTTATGTTTGTAGAAAGATTTCGTTCTCAAAAAATCAACCAAAGATAGTTGAAACTAGAACTTATAAAAACTACATTATTGATTACTTTAATAGTGATCTTAACTATGTACTTGGAGAGTGCAATTGGGAAAGTGAAGACCCTAATACGTTGCGAATATACGGTGCGAATTTAAAAACGCATTTAATAAAGTAGCAAATATACATGTCCCCATCAGGACACGCAAAGTAAGGAGTGAATATTCTCCTTGGTTAGATGAAAGTATAAAAAAACAGATGAATTGTCGAGACTACCTGAAGAAGAAAGGAGTTAAAACAAAATCTAATTACTTCCATAATGCTTATAAAAAAATGAGAAATCAAACTAATAAAAACGTTAAGAATTCAAAAATTCATCATTACCATAAATGTATAGATGAAAACAAGGGTAATCCAAAAAAGATGTGGAAAGGTATAAATCAACTAATTGGTAGAAGGTCTAAGACGACACATATTACATCCTTAAATATGGGTGATGAGGATATAACTGACGAAAGTAAGATTGCGGATACACTGAATACGTATTTCACTCGTGTTGGACCTGATATTCCAAGCCAGATTCCTAAAACAAATCTTGAACCTGAAGCATATATGACAACTGTTGAAAGTATTTTCACATTTAAAATAATATTGGTTAACCAAGTCTCTGGCTCGCTTGGTAAGATTAAAACGTCCAAGTCTCTTGGACCTGATAAAATACCAGCAAGACTACTTAAGGATTCAAGATTTGTTATAGCTCCCTATTTGACACGAATTTTTAATCTGTCGTTAGCTTCGGGCATCTTTCCACAAAATTGAAAAGAGGCTCGAGTTTCACCTATTCATAAGTCAGGCGATAAAACGGAGTGTGGTAACTATCGACCTATATCGGTGTTACCAGTTGTATCAAAATTATTTGAGAAATTGGTATATACACAGTTAAATGATTACTTAACGGAAAATAATATTCTTACAACACATCAATCTGGTTTTAGAAAAGGTCATTCCACTTCTACATCAACGTTAACTACAACTAATTCATGGCTCATTAATATGGATTCCGGTTTAATAAACGGAATAATCTTTTCTTGATTTGTGCAAAGCTTTCGGCACAATAGACCATGAAATCTTAATTAGAAAATTGTATTTATATGGTATTAGAGATTCTGCTTTAATGTGGTTTTTAGATCATATCTTTCACAACGCACACATATTTGTAAAATAAATGGTGTAACCTTGTCACCCAAATCTATTGAATGCGGTGTTCCTCAGGGGTCAAACTTAGGACCCCTTCTCTTCTTGCTATATATTAATAATCTTCCAAATTGTTTAGATAAATCTGTCCCGGCCATGTATGCCGACGATACAAATATAACTACAAGCGGAGAGACTATTAATGAGTTAGAAGATAAGTTAAATTGTGAATTGAATAAAGGTCACAATTCGCTTCTTGTTAATAAACTAACAGTTAATGTCGGTAAAACAGAATACATGATAATTGGCACACGGCAAAGATTATCACGTAACAACCATGACCCAAAAATTCAAATAGGTGGAATAGATTTAAAACGGGTCTCGGTTACAAAGAGTTTAGGGATTCTAGTTGATGAAAATTTAAACTGGAATCAACAAATAGACAACATCAGCAAAAACGTTTCAGAGGGAATTGGAATTTTAAGACGCGTGAAACAATATATTTCACGGCAGTCTTTACAGACAATATACCAATCGCTAATTTTACCTCATTTTGATTATTGCTCTATGGTTTGGGGGAATTGCAACCAATCATTAAAAAACAAGTTGCAAAACAGAGCTGCTGGAGTAATAACAGGGGACACATATGATGTTCGTTCATATGAAATATTAGCCAACTTAGGATGAAAAACTTTAGAAGAAAGAAGAGAGGAACAAATTACATCCTATGTAAGCAAGGCTTTAAACAATAATTGTCCTCCAAATATTACATTTATGTTCGAAATTTCGAATAATACTATAACCTAAGAAGTAATAACAATATGCTGATGTTGTCTAAACCAAAAACCAATGCTATGAAGAGAAGTTTTGGCTACGCTGCGGCTAAAATCTGGAACAAACTCCCTAGTTTGACAAAGAAAAATGTTTTAGAAAAATGTAATTAGCAGCAACTTGATAACACCATTATTTTTTGTCACTATTTTTATATATATATATATATATATATATATATATTTTTTTTTAATATTTACATATAACATTCAAACATGGCCTAATGAAAAGCAACCATTTTTATGTTTATGCCATTGTATTTCTATTTATTGTATTTAAGGTTGATTAGCTACCGTGTATAAAGATTTTTAAATAAATAAATATTAAGCCCTAATCAAACGAGAACGCAAGTCATCGCAAGTTGGCAGTCACGCTATCTCAGCCAGCCGCTCTGAATAGTTTCCCGGAAATATCATGTACCGTGGCAAAGTTAAAACTTGTTTAAAACACTCATGAAACCTTTATTTTTCTTAATGTTATTTTTTTAAACCTTTATTTTGTTAATGCTTTCAATGTCTCTTATTTCGCGCCAAAATCCAGTTTTGGAGACCTAACCGGAAGTCGCTACCTGTATCTGTTTAGCAAAAATTGTAGCGGATTTAGATGGTGTTTTAACTGAATATCCTGCCGAAAAGACAGCGAACTGGTGAAAGGAAAGACAAATACCCAAGCAAAGAACGAGCAAGAAGGCTTAAAGAGAGTATACAGCGTATAGGCTATAGTTATAAGCAGAATGCATTTTAATTTAAAGTATAAAAAATGGCTAGAATATTATGCATATAAGCTTAAGCCCCGCACACGACCAAGGTTTCTTTGACAAGTTCCTTGGTAGCTTTACTTGTCGTGTGTACAATGAACAAGTTTTTCCAGCTAGCAACGTGTCCCTTGACCATTTTTATATTCTCGTGTGTACGCCTGGACAGGTTTTAAGCCCCTGTACAAACGCGTGAGCAAGTTTTCTCGTGACAAGTTTTATTTCCTCGTGTGTACAGCATAAATTGACAAATTTTTCGTTGACAATTTTCCTTGTTCAAAAGCTTGCATAACAAGGCTCCTTGACAAGGGAAAACGTTTTAATTTATGCTGTATATACGAGCAAATAAAACTTGTCAAGAGAAAACTTGTCGAGGAAAGCTTGGTCATGTGCGCAGGACTATAATTTTCATTGACAGTTTATCACTCATTGAGGGCCACCCTCATTAACCGTACATACGACCAAGTTTTCCTTGACAAGTTTTTCCTTGACAAGTTTTATTTGTTCATGTGCACAACACAAATTGACAAGTTTTTCCTTGACAAGGAGGCTTGTTCAAAAGCTGGTCATGCCGAACTGACATATAAAAGTTCGACAAAGTTCGACCTTGGTTTCAAACGTAGAGCACATGGAAGGTTCGACATTTGAAACAGGCCTTAGATCGGTGTTTTCACTCATTAAATATAGTTATTCATTCATTCATGAAGGCAATACACTGTACTTCACTTGTAAGCTTGCTTTTATCCATAATTGTCTAATATATATATATATATATATATCTATATAGCTGAAGAAATTGATGCAGAAACTCTGGGACTTATTACAGAAGACATGCTGGACAAAATTGGGATCAGGTAACAAGACTTTTGGGATTTTAAAAAGTCCAAAGATTGTAGGAATCTTCTTGAGATTTGTAAGGGATTTTCCTATAATACATATCAAGAGAAAATAATGGGACAGAGAGGAAAACTCCAATTATAGGCCTTGGGATATGTTGTGAATCTCACAAAAGTTATTTTCAGCCTTTTTATAGCCAATGGCAATAGCCAATGAATTTTCCTATGATTTTCAATTTTTAAGGGGTCCAATTTATTAGTGAAATGCAAAAAATTTTGACTTTTGGCCAAAATGCAGAAGATACATACATCTTGACAAAATTTGAAATATCAATAACTTTTTGTTGCAGAGATATTTGAATTGTAAAATCTTGAGTTTGAAAAAGTTTGTGACGTCACAGTTGGTGAGATGCTTTTAATTCTTATCTTTATATAAGAAAAAGATCAAAATCTCTGTTTTGCTTTGGACAAAATGTGCAATACACGGCCAATATATATACCAACACACGAAAACGAGGATCACCAACTGTGACATCACAGTCTAGATTTTCTCTCTAGCAGGCCAACAAATAAAATGACATTTTTAAGCCTTTTTGCTAATAAATACAAGTATGAAGAATCGTTTATTAAGTGATTACATTTCACCTTTAAGCGATATTTTAAATTTTTTGAATATTTTGGATATTTCAAATTATTTACTTAAATCACATATACATTCATGTAATAATGGCCAACAACCAATGAAAACACGCATAGCAACCAGGGTATTGTATAAATGGCTATAGATATATGTACATGTTAAAGTTGGTTATAAGAATTTACAAATTAGGTGTTTCTTTTTAGACCATTGGGGAAACGTTTAAAAGTAATTAAAATACTATTAGATGTGAAACAGGTAATATTCTATAGAGAAAGACTCTATAAGATGAAATATTTAATTAACTTTAGTTTCAATCATTAATTAATTAACTTGCCTGTAATATTATTATTATTTATTTTACTGCTATGCAGTTAGTTCTAAGATGCAAGGCCATTCTGGAAGGCAGAACATTAATTAAGAACATTATCCCACACTTATATAGAAAGTAATTTCAATTGATGATTACCCTGTACCTGGAAATGTTGTAGATTTCTCACAAGAAGTAAGAATGGTTAAATATGTTAAATATTATATTTTACTTTTGTCCAGTAGTAATGGATTAAATCCATTGAAATCTTGCTTCTTGATTGCTTAACGAGCAGTCCGAAATTCTAGAGTACAGACCTTGCAGGCTCAAAACACCCAGAAATTAGGCTAAAAACCTGCAGAAAATGTTAAAATTTAGACGAAGAGAGGGAAAAATAAATACATTATTTACCAAACATAGTCGGTCAGTACTTGGAAAATCTTGCCCACAGTCTGACTGCATGGACAAGACTTATAGTCAATACTTCGGGCAACATTTTATCAGGATGTACCTCCAGTTTGGTAAATAATATATATATATATTAGTTCAATCTACAGACACAGTGTTTCGCTGTACAACAGCTCATCAGTGTAGCTTGGAACAATCTGAATGAATTTCACCAATTGCTTATACACATGCGATCGTCGGTGACAACCACATGTGGGAAAGCATCGGTGAGATACATTCAGATAACGTGAAGTGCGCATGGGCCCAGAGTGCTCAAACTTCCACATGGGTAGTGAGCGTTGCATTATCGCTAATAGGTACCCACGGCAACATCACAGAGTGCTCAACAACACCGAAGTGAAGGAGCATACATAGTTCAATCTACAGACACAGTGTTTCGCTGTACAACAGCTCATCAGTGTAGCTTGGAACAATCTGAATGAATTTCATCAATTACTTATACACATGCGATCGTCGGTGACAACCGCATGTGGGACAGCATCGGTGAAGTACATTCAGATAGCGTGAAGTGCGCATGGGCCCAGAGTGCTCAAACCTCCACAAGGGTAGTGAGCGTTGCATCATCGCTGATCTATGCGACTCGTAAAACCCATTATGAACAAGGAGCCACACGTATTATTCAAACACGTGTTTATAAAATTTTTAATAAGGACGGATTCCTTTGTGATTTATCACAGAAATCATGGGGTGATGTCCATATTCAAACAAATCCGGACGATATGTGGAACCTCTGGAAAAAAATGATTATGGAAAGTATTGATAAATATGCACCATATAAGAGCAAACGTGTTGGCAAAAAGAACTCGCCTTGGATTACAAATGACTTAATGCGAAAAATGCACAAACGAGATTATCTTAAAAAGCATGCAGTAGCCAAGAATGATGCATTGTCATGGCAACAATACAAATATGCGAGAAATCAAACAAACAATGCAATTAGAGCGGCCAAACAATGGTATTTTACAGAAAATCTAGAAGCTACTAAAACTAATCCTCGCAAAACTTGGAAACTCATTAATGAGCTGAATTCTCGTAAATGTAGCAAATCACAAAATATCTCTCAAATTAAACTTGGAGACCAAATTATTAATTCTCCTACTACAATGGCTGAGACCTTTAATGAATATTTCACGAATATAGGTCCAAATTTAGCTCGGCAAATACCGCCAATTGATGTTGAGCCTCTTAAAACGTTCCTTAAAACTCCTTCTGTGAGTGCAGTCTGCAGATTATTGAGTAAACTTAATGAAAAAAAAGCATCGGGTCTTGATAGGATTCCATGCAAACTTTTAAAGATGGCTGCCGGCATAGTTGGACCCTCACTTTGTGGAATATTTGAACAATCAATCACTACGGGATTTTACCCAAATGAGTGGAAACTTGCTAGAGTGACACCGGTCTTTATAAAAAAAGGCATAAAATCAGATGTTAATAATTACAGACCAATTTCGATTCTACCAATTGTCTCGAAAATATTTGAGAAAATAATATATGACCAATGATTACCTTGATAGTAACAAACTTTTAACTAACTGTCAATCAGGTTTCTGCTCACTCCATAGCACACTTACAGCATTACTTGAAGCCACTAATAACTGGTCAGTTAATATAGACAGGGGCCTTCTTAATGGAGTTATTTTCATTGACTTAAAGAAGGCCTTTGATACTATTGACCACGAAATTCTACTTCGTAAACTTGCAAATTATGGAGTCGATATAGATGCCCTCAGGCGGTTTAATTCGTATTTAAGCAACCGGAGCCAAAAAATGCAGTGTAAATGGTTGTTTGTCTAATGCTAGAGAAATTAGCTGTGGGGTACCTCAAGGCAGCATTATTGGCCCTTTGCTTTTTTTGATTTACATCAATGATCTGCCGAACTGCCTCTGTAAGGCCTCAGCTAATTTATTCGCAGATGACACAAATATAAGCCTCTCTGCTGGAAGCCTAGGTGAACTTGAGCCTGAAATAAACTCGGAATTACACAATCTTAACTGTTGGCTGAAAACAAACAAACTAAGCTTAAATATAGCAAAAACTGAGTTTATGGTTATAGGCTCAAGGCAGAAGCTTCGCACAGAGGAAAATAACCAAATTCACATTGAAATCGAAAGTGAAAGGATTGAGAGAGTTGGTCACACCAAATCATTGGGAATTACTATTGATGAACGACAGTAGTATTATAGGTATCGATCGACCCCCTTTTTTAAGGCGGCGCTAGGCGGCACTCATTAACATTCAGGCGGCGTTCTCATTAATGTTCAGGGCGGCGTTCTCATTAATATTCAGGGCTGCGTTCTCATTAGTATTCAGCCCCATGTGGCTACGGAAGTAATTAGTGTTCAGTGTGACGCACGGTGTGACGCACGGTGTGACGCACGGTGTGACACACGGTGTGACGCACACTGTGATGCACGGTGTGCATCACAGTGTGACGCAGGAGGAATATAGAGAGTTTGGAGCAATCTAAATGTCTGAATCTGCTGAGATAACTTAACTCGAGTATATTATCTGAATAAGCTATGAATATTATATTAGGGTTAGAACCTAAATGGTCAACCACAGTAAGTCATCCTAGAATCATTACTAACTAAACTCTCGTTTATAAAACAAGTCAAGATATCGTAAGAAGAACTTAAGACATATTTTACATGAGGAATCACTTCGAGAAGTCATGAAAAGAACGATTTTAAGTGTCGAAATATAAACTAAAGGCAAAGCGATTTATTACTTTGAAAGCGTTGCTACGCTTTCTGTTACTAAGTGTGATATTTGCATATTTATCCTCAGTGCACGTGCAGGAGACAAAAGAGAAACTAATTAGGGGTCATTAAGAGGATTAAGCGCTTGGGCAAGTCTAGTCAAGAGAGTCATTAGCAACACGCGTACATGTAATACAGAATTTAAAATATTTTATTGAGAAATATATCTTTACACAAAAAACTCTTGATTATTTAGTGATCTATCGGTAACACTAGCATATGGGCATACAGTACATCTTATAATCCGAAGCCATGGATCATGAGCCTTGAATTCTGTACCACAAACATTACATATCAGATTTCGATTAACGCATTTGTTAAAATATTTCCACAAACACTTAGGACACTCAATTACATGTGTAAAATTAACAGGATTCTGACAACGTTCGCAATCAACAGGTTCGTCAATTATATAATTTTCTGATTCTATTTCGGTGTAATCCTCATCGTTTTCTGAATCTTCTTCGGAGGAAGTTTCTTCGTTTTCGCTCTCTGATTCTGTTTCTTCTTCTACCTGCGCCAACATTGTTAGCACTCGAACATTTTCGATAAGGTTTTTGTCAATGTTAATGTCGGCGAGTCCTTTTACAAATACGTTTAAACCAACTGGTTCGGGAATTCCTGAGAAGTAAGGTGATACACAGTATTCTACCAATTCGGCTATTTTTGTGTTTGGTATAGTTCTTCCTTGATACACAATTTCTCCTTTGGGATTCCATGTTAAGTTGACATAGGATGCGAGTAAACTATTCAACAAAGAGGACGCGTTCTCTTCATCGACTCCGTAGTCAAAATGTGACAGTATTTCTTTAATAATGATTTAATATAATGATTTAATATTTCTATTGCGCAAATTAACATGTGGATATGATCAAATGCGCATTACAATGTTATGGGTGGCTTATCAGGCAATTTAGAAATTTTCACCGTGGCCGTGTTGAGGCATATCAAAGGCGCTTTATGCTGCCGCCAACAACACAGTTCAGACCACGGATCTCAACTAAGACCTAGGTGTTGATTTTACGGAGAGAGGAAAACCGGAGAACCCGGCGAAAAACCCTCGAAGCACAGGAGAGATCAACTAAACTCTACTCACATGGTCCAAGCTCGAGAACGAGGTTATTCCCAGACGGTCACCCATCCAAGTACTAACCCCGTCCGACCGGGCTTAACTATTGGTGAGAGGCAGCGCGCTAACAGCACACGCCACCTGTGCTCCCGTCAAAAAATCATGTAACCTTTCTCCCATAGTGTTCAGGGTTCGAATGATGGTCTTTAAAAAATATCGTTCTTTTTATATTAGTTCTGCGAGTCCTTCTAAAACTGGACCAAGTAGGACATCAATAAATCCTTAACCTTTTGAACCAGTATCTCTTTTTTTCTCATAAAACTACTTCGGGGACTAGCCAAAGTTGATATGTCGTCGCTATAAGGCCTAACGACTTCAAGCAAAGCAGGTGATAATTGATATTGCGTTGACCAAAAGTTCAACATACAATCACAAATGCATCTAATTTGCTCAGGGCTAGCAGTCTCCAACAGACCTCGCTGTTGAATAGGTTCACTTGTACATAAAAGTTCAAGAAACGGTTTGTGCTTTTTGATCAACATCTCTATTTGACAGTCAGTGTCTAAATGAGGAAAACGCTACCAAAACACATATTTTAAGAGGGGGAGGAAGAGGAGGAGGAGGAGGAGAAGGAGGACGAGGAGGAGAAGGAGGAGGAGGAGAAAGAGGAGGAGGAGAAAGAGGAGGAGAAAGAGGAGGAGGAGGAGGAGGAGGAGAAAGAGGAGGAGGAGAAAGAGGAGTAGTAGGAGGAGCAAATAGACACACACACATACAAAAGCATTGAGTTTAAAATATTTATTTCGGTTTTCGCTCAAACATATACATATCAAAATTTTTAGTAAGGTCTGCTTCTTAGATTATATTTAGGCGTTTTTATTTTAAAAGTAGCGTGATAGTCTTTCTTGTCTTCTGGTGATAATTGTGATACATCTTCTTTTGTCATGGGTAAATATTTTGATCTAGTCATCAATAGATGATGTTCATACTCTTCTTTATCATCTGGGGTCATCTTTGCCAAGTCGCTTTCTTTCCAATCCGAAGAGCTTTCCCAGTTATGAAAGAAATTATGTTTAAGCGTTGGTAGTTCAACGGTAGGAGGCGGTGTTACAAAATAGGTTTTAGGTGTAGCAGGAGCTGTAGGGAAACTCCACGGAAGATCGTCAGTTTCTTGCTTTATCTTTGGTGTCAAATTTTCTGACGTTTTTCGTGGCTGAGTTTGAAGATTAGTCAGAGGTTGAGACTGATTCTGCAGTTGGTTTTGAAACGTCAGAAAACGTCCTAACTGATTGGAGTAGAGTATGCTCTTTTCTTCAGGTGTTAACTGTGGCGCTTGTACAATATCTTGCATTTTTTGTTCTGTATTGTACATGGCATTAACGATCGGAGGTAATTGATAGGATTGCTTTTGTATGAAACTACCCAGCTGTTGCTGCAGGCTGGAGCTATTTTCTCCGGTAGAACATTGGTGTTGAGGCGGTGATCGTCGTCCGTAGTCGGCTTTAGATCAAGCATTAAATAACCATGAGGGCGACTTGTGGCTTCCTCGGAGGAGAAAGAGGAGGAGGAGAAAGAGGAGGAGAAAGAGGAGGAGGAGGAGGAGAAAGAGGAGGAGGAGGAGGAGAAAGAGGAGGAGGAGGAGAAGAAAGAGGAGGAGGAGGAGAAAGAGGAGGAGGAGAAAGATAAATATATAATACGAAATTCTCTAGAAGTATTTATTCTGCTCATGCTCTTCAATGAGTAAACATGTCTTATGTTTGCAGCACTTGTGGAAAAACGTTTTCAACACTATTCAACATGCAACGTCATATAAAAAATTCCCATAAAAACAGTACTTATTCAAGACCAGCACATCTTCTCACTGACGCAACAGTCATGCAGCATCCGTTCACATGCATTGTTGCAGGGTGTACTCAGAGCGGCAAAACAGTATGGGTGAAGACACTTCTGGAAAATGCCAAAACTACGATTAATCCTCCTCCCGAACGTATCATTTGGTGTTATGGACAGTGGCAGCCTATGTATTTAGAAATGATCATGACAATACCAGGCATTGAGCTTAACGAAGGCATACCCTCTGATATAGACTCTGATAATTTTCTTGATGTTTCTAAGTGAAACCTTATTGTTCTTGACGATCTGATGGATCAGTCAGGAAGAGATAAACGTATTGCTAATTTATTTACTAAGGGAAGTCATCACAGGAATCTCTCCGTGATCTATATTGTTCAGAACATATTTCACCAAGGAAAGGAAACCAGAAACATCAGCCTCAACGCACACTATATCGTACTATTCAAGTATCCGAGGGATAAGCAACAAATTTCTGTCTTGGCACGGCAGGTGAACCCAGGTCATGTCCAGTTACGAGGAAGCCACAAGTCGCCCTCATGGTTATTTAATGCTTGATCTAAAGCCGACGACGGACGACGATCACCGCCTCAAGACCAATGTTCTACCTGGAGAAAATAGCTCCTGCCTGCAGCAACAGCTGGGTAGTTTCATACAAAAGCAATCCTATCAATTACCTCCGATCGTTAATGCCATGTACAATACAGAACAAAAAATGCAAGATATTGTACAAGCGCCACAGTTAACACCTGAAGAAAAGAGCATACTCTACTCCAATCAGTTAGGACGTTTTCTGACGTTTCAAAACCAACTGCAGAATCAGTCTCAACCTCTGACTAATCTTCAAACTCAGCCACCAAAAACGTCAGAAAATTTGACACCAAAGATAAAGCAAGAAACTGACGATCTTCCGTGGAGTTTCCCTACAGCTCTTGCTACACCTAAAACCTATTTTGTAACACCGCCTCCTACCGTTGAACAACCAACGCTTAAACATAATTTCTTTCATAACTGGGAAAGCTCTTCGGATTGGAAAGAAAGCGACTTGGCAAAGATGACCCCAGATGATAAAGAAGAGTATGAACATCATCTATTGATGACTAGATCAAAATATTTACCCATGACAAAAGAAGATGTATCACAATTATCACCAGAAGACAAGAAAGACTATCACGCTACTTTTAAAATAAAAACGCCTAAATATAATCTAAGAAGCAGACCTTACTAAAATTTTTGATATGTATATGTTTGAGCGAAAACCGAAATAAATATTTTAAACTAAATGCTTTTGTATGTGTGTGTCTATTTGCTCCGCCTACTCCTCCTCTTTCTCCTCCTCCTCCTTCTCCTCCTCGTCCTCCTTCTCCTCCTCCTCCTCCTCTTCCTCCCCCTCTTAAAATATGTGTTTTGGTAGCGTTTTCCTCATTTAGACACTGACTGTCAAATAGAGATGCTGATCAAAAAGCACAAACCGTTTCTTGAACTTTTATGTACAAGTGAACCTATTCAACAGCGAGGTCTGTTGGAGACTGCTAGCCCTGAGCAAATTAGATGCATTTGTGATTGTATGTTGAACTTTTGGTCAACGCAATATCAATTATCACCTGCTTTGCTTGAAGTCGTTAGGCCTTATAGCGACGACATATCAACTTTGGCTAGTCCCCGAAGTAGTTTTATGAGAAAAAAAGAGATACTGGTTCAAAAAGGTGAAGGATTTATAGAAGGACTAGAAGGACTCGCAGAACTAATACAAAAAGAACGATATTTTTTAAAGACCATCATTCGAACCCTGAACACTATGGGAGAAAGGTTACATGACGATTTTCGTATTAAAGAAATACTGTCACATTTTGACTACGGAGTCGATGAAGCGAACGCGTCCTCTTTGTTGAATAGTTTACTCGCATCCTATGTCAACTTAACATGGAATCCCAAAGAAGAAATTGTGTATCAAGGAAGAACTATACCAAACACAAAAATAGCCGAATTGGTAGAATACTGTGTATCACCTTACTTCTCAGGAATTCCCGAACCAGTTGGTTTAAACGTATTTGTAAAAGGACTCGCCGACATTAACATTGACAAAAACCTTATCGAAAATGTTCGAGTGCTAACAATGTTGGCGCAGGCAGAAGAAGAAACAGAATCAGACAGCGAAAACGAAGAAACTTCCTCCGAAGAAGATTCAGAAAACGATAAGGATTGCACCGAAATAGAATCAGAAAATTCTATAATTGACGAACCTGTTGATTGCGAACGTTGTCAGAATCCTGTTAATTTTACACATGTAATTGAGTGTCCTAAGTGTTTGTGGAAATATTTTAACAAATGCGTTAATCGAAATCTGATATGTAATGTTTGTGGTACAGAATTCAAGGCTCATGATCCATGCCTTCGGATTATAAGATGTACTGTATGCCCATATGCTAGTGTTACCGATAGATCACTAAATAATCAAGAGTTTTTTGTGTAAAGATATATTTCTCAATAAAATATTTTAAATTCTGTATTACATGTACGCGTGTTGCTAATGACTCTCTTGACTAGACTTGCCCAAGCGCTTAATCCTCTTAATGACCCCTAATTAGTTTCTCTTTTGTCTCCTGCACGTGCACTGAGGATAAATATGCAAATATCACACTTAGTAACAGAAAGCGTAGCAACGCTTTCAAAGTAATAAATCGCTTTGCCTTTAGTTTATATTTCGACACTTAAAATCGTTCTTTTCATGACTTCTCGAAGTGATTCCTCATGTAAAATATGTCTTAAGTTCTTCTTACGATATCTTGACTTGTTTTATAAAGAGAGTTTAGTTAGTAATGATTCTAGAATGACTTACTGTGGTTGACCATTTAGGTTCTAACCCTAATATAATATTCATAGCTTATTCAGATAATATACTCGAGTTAAGTTATCTCAGCAGATTCAGACATTTAGATTGCTCCAAACTCTCTATATTCCTCCTGCGTCACACTGTGATGCACACCGTGCATCACACCGTGCGTCACACCGTGCATCACACCGTGTGTCACACCGTGCGTCACACTGAACACTAATTACTTCCGTAGCCACATGGGGCTGAATACTAATGAGAACGCCGCCCTGAATATTAATGAGAACGCCGCCCTGAACATTAATGAGAACGCCGCCTGAATATTAATGAGTGCCGCCTAGCGCCGCCTTAAAAAAGGGGGTCGATCGATACCTATAATACTACTAACGACTCTCTTGGTGAAATCATATTGACGAAATGTGTAAGAAAGTTTCCTCAGGTGTTGGTGCCCTTAAACGAGTAAGCTCGTTTATCTCCACAAATACTGCAGTTCAAATTTATAATGCATTAATTTTACCATATTTTGATTACTGTAGTCCTGTATCGGATGGCATATGTAATCAATTTAGTGATAAACTGCAAAAATTACAAAACCTTGCTGCCAGAGTGATTATGAAAACTGGTTACGAGATTAGCTCAAAGTGTGCTTCTAAATACGTTGCATTGGGACACGCTTGCTACTCGTCGTAAAAAACAAAAGGCTACAATAATGTTTAAGTCTCTAATCAAACAGGCCCCGAAATACCTGCAAGATATGTTCATTCCTCGGAGCACAGTTTATTCTTTAAGAAATTCGGAAAGGTGACTCGCATTACCCTTGCCACGTATAGATTATTTAAAAAGAAGTTTTAGCTATAGCGGGGCTGAGCTATGGAATAATCTGCCTCAGCATGTAAGGAATATGACCTCGTTTCGTCAGTTTAAAAAGGAAATAAATTACTTATTCTGAACATCGGATTTTCACACGGCAATCACGTAAAACAGTATTTTTTGTTTAAATTCTTTATCTACTTCTCTAGTGTAATATATATTGTAATATGTGGTTCTTCTTAGGTAAGATAATCGGGAATTTCACGTCTTTCGACAGTTCGTCTGCATTTCGAAGTCTCGTATGTGATCGCAAAATTCCGTTGTCTAACGTTGGATTAAATGGCAGTAGAGGGCTTCTTCTTGGTACGAACTTTCCTTTCTTGAGCGCCACAACTTCTTCTTGGAAGATCTTTTGTTGCATTTCTTTGATGATTTGTTCTTTGCTACTCTTCAGTTCGATCGGTGTCAATTCTCCGGTTGCTCGGTTCTCTGGAAGTAGTCGACAGTTTTGAACAAATCGATTCACCCAACTTCTAACTCGCACAAGAGACCGTCCTAATTTCAAACGACCTGGTCGATTCACAATCGCCACGTTTCCTCTGCCGTTGATACGAAGATACTATTTGAATAGTTGCCACACTGTTCGAGTGTAGATGAGTGCTCGTCGAGTCTTCGTCGTCTTCCCTCGGATCTCAGTCTTCAATTCTTTACTAGCCTCTGCGGGGTGGGAAAATCTACGATCTGGCCAATTATCCTCGGTTGTAAGCAAAAACTTTGGTCCATTCCACCAAAGTTTGTTCTGGGCTAGTTCCGAAACAGCTAAACCTCTGGTGCCATGATCTGCGGGATTTAATTGCGTAGGTACGTAACGCCATTGATTCGGGCTTGAGTGTTCGTGTATTTCGCCAACTCGATGGGCGACGAAATGTTTGTAGTCTCGACTTTGGCCTTGGATCCAATAGCCAACCTTGAGACTATCCACCCAATACGTGACTTTGTTCGAAGGTACGTTTATGGCTGAGCACACTTGTCTAACTAATCTCAGTCCGATCACTGCTCCCATGAGCGCGAGTCGTGGTATGCTAATTGCCTTAAGGGGTGCTAGACGGGTTTTCGATGCGATCAGTCTTGTAACAACCCCTCCTTGGGATTCATGTCGACTATAAACGGTTGCAGCGTACGCTTTTTCGGAAGCATCTGTAAATGTGTGTATAGTTAATGCGGTTTCGAGTTGATCGGTCGTCTTAAGCCATCTGGGAATCTTGATCTGCTCGACTTCACTTGATTCATGGAACCATTCCTTCCACTGTAGCTGTTGGTGTGTAGTAGGGAGCTGGTCATCCCAGTCCACTGCCTCTAACCACGCTTGTTGAATTAGCATCTTGGCTCGGACGATATACGGAGCTAGTAACCCGAGAGGATCGTAGATCGTCGCAGTTCTCTTCAACACATTACGCTTTGTGAATTCGAAATCATCTGGTGGTGGTGTACAGCGAAAGAAAAAGGAATCATCTTCTGCTGTCCATAACACTCCTAAGGCTTTGGTTACGGGAAAAACACTCTTGTCTAAATCGAGCTCCGATGCTCGATCAGCCGCTGGAACATCTTCTAAAACATCGGTTCGATTGGATATCCATTTTCGAATATGGAATCCCGCTTTGTCGCCGAGCTCTGACAGTTGCTCTCGTGTTTCCTTTGCTTCTTTCACCGTTGGCACATGGATACTCGCTCTTATTACTTTCAGCGTGCATCTGCCAGGCATACTGTGCACAAAACGGGCAATAACAACCTCCGAATATAAACCTCAAAAATTCGTACACTTGTGGTTTTCTCGACTGGTCGCAATCACGCCACAGAAATCGATGAAAGGGTCTGTCCTCTGGGATCAACACAAGCTGGTGGTACATTTGAATATCACCAAAGACGACTACAATTTCTTGCCGAAATCCCACGAGGATATCGAATACCTGACTTTGAAGCTTTGGGCCAGGTAAAGATTCCGTGTTTAAGCTCTTTCCTTCCCATGTTGCAGAACCATCGAAGATAACACGGACTTTCGTTGTAGATTTCTCTAGTCTGACCACTGGGAAATGCGGTAGATACCACTCACCTTCTGGCATAGCCTCGTCCTTCAGCAGCCGACGAATGTACCCTTTCTCGAGATAATCCTCGATTACACTTTGGTAGGCTTTGTCTAATTCATGATCTCTTCCCAACTTGCGTTCTACTGACCGAAGTCGTCTTTCCGCCATTGGTCGATTATTCGGTAACTTGGGCCGATCGTTTTTCCAAGGAACTGCGATCTCGTATCGTTCTCCATTGAAGCGTAGCGAATCCTTTGCTTTCTCCCACGCTAATTTCTCTACTGGAGTCATTCCGTCCCTAGATGAGGTGATACCAACTGTTTCGAGATCCCAGAAGCGTTTAACATGTCATTCAATTCCCCGTCAGCTTGCTGACACTCCACGTGCTGGCTGTAACTCGAGGCGATGTGCGTACGGAAGGTGTGTGAATACCTGGTGTTGCTTTCTTGCGATTCATCTTCTCGGCCTACTCTGCCTATCGCTGTCCACGCCAATGGACAGAGTCGTGCACTGGGCTCATCTTCTTTTCCCCGAATCTCTTTCATTGGAAACATGAAGTTGTAATAATCGGATCCAAGAAGCACGTCGATTACTTTCTTCTGTGCAAGCTTTGGAAATAGAATGTCCTTCATGTAATTCCACTGATGCTTTATTTGTACCCAGCTTGTTGGCTTCATACGTCCACATATCTGTTGTGATGTCTTCGCAAAGATGGTGCTATCTACTTTTCCATCAACGCTCTCTATTACAATCTCTACTGTTGTATTTCAGTGTATTTCTTTCCACTCCCGGCGCTTCGATCACATCTTCATTAACATAAGTGGTATCACTTCCCTCATCAAGAAAACAGTTGACTAGCAATCGCTTTTTTCCGTTCTTTAATATGACTGGTACTGTTCGGAGTGCAATGGACGTATCTTCATGTTGCTGAATGGTCTCCAAAGTAATTTTATGGGCATTAGTATCCCCCTCCGTGCCAATGGCTGGTGTCGTCTGTTCCTACTTTCTGTCACGCGTTTCATGTAAGAGTGGATGATGACTCCTCTTGCATCCTGCTGCGGTGCAAGTTCGACTTCTTTGGCAATCTTTTCCAAGATGATCCTCTCCAAGACATCGGTAACAAAGTCTAAACCGTTTCGCTGTTTCCCATTTCTTGTCGCCAGGCCATTCTTTAAAAACCACACATCTCCAAACCGGATGTTTTTCTCCGCACGCAACACAAGGTTTGTCCATTTTTACGTCATCACTCGAAGTCTTCGTGCCAAAAGATTCCCGTCGTTTTCTTTCATCTTTCCCGCGTGTAAACCCACGCTTAATCTCCGCCGCGTGTGTTTGATATTCCGCTTCCTCGCTAACTCAACGATTCAGTGCTTCGAGTGACTCTACCTGTTTATTATCCTTTATCCACCGATAATACTGAGCGAGTAGAACTTCAGATATCTTCTCCAGAACAATGTTATACAGTGTTCCTGCTTCCAGATCCGATTTTCGGTCGTTTTCTTTTAACGTGACGACTGTTCGTTCCAAAATGTCCGCAAATTTCTTTAGCTCGATCGGACTTCCTTCTGAAATTGATTTCATCCGTCGCAACCCCTATAAATGGGCTTGAATCTTTCGTCGATCCCCTCCGTATTTTCGAATTAGTCTTGCTTTCGCTGCTTCATATGCAATTTCGGAGTACCCAAGACCTTTGATCGTTTCCGATGCCTCGCCTTCCAAACAACCTTCTAATCTTAGCATCTTAAATTGAGGCGTTAATGGAGTATCGTCGACCCAACTTGTAAATGCTGCATACCACTGTTGGAACTGCAGTTTATCACCGTTAAACATTGGAATTAGAATCCGCTCGAGTTGTTGTGAGTGTTATTACTGTTTGTTGCCCTTGTCTCATGCGAGCCGTTGTTTACATTAATATTCTCATGACTGACTTCCAACGTCGTTGTCGCTGTTTTCGATGCTTGCTGAAACGCCGAACTACTCAGATATGCACGAACTTGACTAGTTTCACGATCAATTTTATCGTTAAACTCCTCATACTCTTCGCCGTATTTCTTTGCCATCTCTAAATCGTCCGCTTTTTCGCAGTTTGTTACGAGACTTCCAAGAATATCCAACGCCTCTTGCCTTTGTTCTTCGATACGTTCCAGAATAGCTTTCACTTTCGATTTGTCCGTTTTGTCATCAGACATAACAGTAGCTAACTCCGTTAACCGCGAAATACTAGTCTTCGCAAGGCGTTTCTTCGCTTTCTTCAATTCCGTGGGCGATGACATTCTCCGATTTTCGCTTTCCGCACAATACTATATATAGTCTTCGTATTTAATATTAATCAAGTCGAAGTCTTGAAGCGACGGTATCCTCCAATTTGACTTTAATACCAATTTTCGATTACGTCGATCCGGCTGCGAAGGACCATTTGTTCTTTCTAATTCGATATGCTGATTCACACGATAAAATTCACCCCGATGTTAATTCACTCCGAACCAAACACACATATTCTCATATTACAAACTTAATAGTTAATTAATATTAACAAGGTAAGAATAAGTTAACGCTTCTCTCGAACAACTACAGTACATCTCAATCTTAAATCAGCCTCGGAAATTTATTCTCCTGTGTATTACAGTGTTGTTAAGTTCAAAGTGAGTATATTTCAATGCTCTCCCATTTAACTCTCTCTCCAGAACTTTGCACAAATAAAATAATATTTAAAGAGCGCCGCCTTCAAATAAGCGCCGCATCCGAAACACTAAAAATTTAAAGAGCGCCGCGGCGCTTAAACGAGTAAATACGGTACTTTTTTTTATAAAAACGCAATCGCACCGCGATTTGTGAAGCGTTAACGCGATAGCAAATGCGCCGCGATTCTAACCGCGTTTCCTCCATTTGCGATCGCGCTAAGCCCAAACGCGATCAAGTTTTAGTCGAAAAGAATCGCGTTTTAATGAAACGATAAAAGCAAAAAGAGAAAAAGGTTTTTTGGTATATAAATATTGCGTGTATATAATCTGGCGACAATCAGTGACAAAAGTATTGGGACACTCAAAGCATGGCTAAAAGTAACAACATATAGGATCCAGAAAGAGAATCTTAGAACGATGCCTTAATCGCGATCGAGCAACGCTGTGATTTTGTGACACATATATTCCAATGTTCTCGGTTTATTAATTCTTTCAAAAGAAAACATGCTGGCAGTATCACACTAGAAGCCTAGAGTTGGGTTGTTGTTTGGGTTGTTAAAATTCCCGTACTTTCTTCTTTTAGTTTCATATAGTATGCCAATACCGTTTCTCATTGCATATCTGCCGCGTGCGCGTGCGTATGAAACTAAAAAAAGAAGCCACGGGAAATTTAATGACTCAAACAATCCAGCTTTGGACGTCTAGCTCTGTATGTGTCTATTATTATCTAATGTCGTGAAATCGCAGTCGGAAGCATTTGCGGTAAACAACCTCGCTTCACATCGATGCCGGGACTTCGATGTGAAGCGTTCAGAAAAACAGCTTTTAACACTTTTAATGATCAACAAATAAATTCCCGACGCAGCCAGGTAAAAAATCAGACATGGTTTAACGCTACGTTTTTTGAACGTAGCTTAAAAAGTTACTGTTCATGACCCAACGTTTCAACACTCCAATCTAGTGTCTTCATCAGGCGGGTGATCGTTGTGAAAACAGGTGAACCATATTTATACTCTCATCGAACCGTTGATGACGTTCTCTCTCAACAAGATGCAAATAGGCTTCTGGCAATAGACTTTTAATGTCACTGTGTATGAGTTAATTATTTTAATGCACTGCACTGTATTGTATTGTACTGCACTGCACTAGAAATTTTAAATTGCTTTTCTGATAATCCTACAGTTTAGGTTTAAGAAATAGAAAACATTTTTCCGTGTTTACATAGTGACAGTTATAGAAACACGAGTGGAAGTTTCGGAGAACGAGAAATTGAGGTTGGAACACAAGCCCGCAGGTGAGTGTTTCCACGCTATTTCTATTTATTCTAAACTTTCACGAGTGTTTCTAACTCTATGTAAATACAGGAAAAATGTTTTCTATTTCTTTTATAAAATACCATTTTGAAAACAGGACTTTCCAAAGACGGGAAATTTCCACGTTTACATACAGTTATAGAAACATGGCTCTTAACCAATCAACACGCGGGTTTTATAAATGTTATTTTATAAATAATAATTATTACAACTTAATATTTAAGTTACTTCTGATCATGAAATCCCTGAAAAAAGATAACCATATAGTAGTGTAATGCAATGCAATGCAAAACCAAGGAATCACATAGACAGTAATGGCATTTTCATAATTTACACTTGTAGGAATATGGAAATACTCAAGCTACTGTTGTCCAACAAGTAAGAAAATACTGTTGTACTGGGATGTATAAAACCAAAAAATTCAAAATTATTATTCCGCACGTGTATGGTATTCCCTTTTCTCTGTCCTGAAGCTCTGTCAAATTACAACGTTGCATTCTAATATATTTTTGTAAATATCTCCACTGCAGACTGGTGCTAACTGTCTAGAGCTGCTGCCCTCTCCACTGGCGTATCCAAATTTTTCCAAAGTTATCGCAGATGCGGAACAAAATAACACTATCCTGTTAGTAAGGGCAAGATTAATTAAAGAATCTGCAAGATTCTACATGTCGATAAGTCATGATCTGTCTCACCATTACCATCAAATATGTCAACATCTTATAGCTCGATTTCCCGCCTTAAAGAATGCCATTGTTTTGCCAGGTGCGTCGATAAATTATGTGAGTAAATGGTAATAATAATAATAATAATGAAAACTTTATTGAATTTTTTTATATACTTACAACTGCAAATCTCACTGTTAAAGGTAATAATAATAATAATAATAATAATAATAATAATAATAATCATAATTTCTGCACGTGTATGGTTTCCCCTTTTCTCTGTCCTGAAACTCTGTCAAATTATAATTTTGCATTCTAATATATTTTAGTAAATATCTCCACTGCAGGCTTGTGCTAACTGTCTATAGCTGCTGCCCTCTCCACTTCCGTATTATCACAGATGCGGAACAAAATGACACTATATTGTTAGTAAGGGCAAGATTAATTAAAAAATACGCTGTCGATTTATCAGAATTTATGCCACAAAAATGAAATAGATATCGTTAGAAAGCTACTAATTTGTAGAATACAATGTTGTATTGACTTATTTTGTTTAAATGTTGGTCGAAAAACAGCATTTTCCACTTTGGTCATCAATAAAATCAACAAAACTCGACATCTAAAAAATCCCTGACACCGTTTTGTAGCGAAAATTGTGATTGACCAATCCTGAAAATTTAAGTAAAATGAGTAAATCTACAAAAAACTGTCCGAGTTGAATCGCTCCGAGTGAAACTCTATAATTTTGCTTAAAAAATCACAAATATTTTTGGTTTGTGTTTATCGCAAAATGAAATACAATATTGTATTCAACAAAGTAATAGTTTTCTAACGATACCTATTTCGTTTTTGTAGCATAAATTCCGACGAATTGAGAGCGCTTTACCGAAACGACTTTGCAGACCTTAATGAAGACCTTAATCCGTACGCCTTAAAACGCTATTAAAGAAACGGTTCATGCATGGTTTTGACTGCTCCATCGAGTTATGAATGCACACGGTTTCTCCTTATGCCGTGCTCCATGGAGAAATGGAGGACGCACGGCAACCAATCAAAAACGGCGTTATATTAAATCTATGTTATAAATTGTTTTGGGCTTCATCCTTGTTCTACATGTCGAGTCTATATATACTGCATTACTGTAATATTATATTTTTTAGACAAAGGTGAAAAAGGACCTAGCACAAAGTGTGCGTAACCACAAAAGGCCTGGATCAACCACACCGAAAGCATATGTTGCCCAACAATGTCATGGTTGTAATTAAAGAGGAGATGGCCAGAGTCGATGATAACCTACTTCCAATGAACTTGGCAGAACTCTGTAAAGAATACAAAAAGAATGTTGTTAAATCAACACCTAGATCTAGTGTCCATAATAGGCCATTTGCACGATGACGTGAGATGGCGTTGGGTGACTACAACTACCAGAATGCTTTGCCAATGTTCTAGGGTTTCGGCTAAAAGGGATGACTCAAAAGGACTCGTCCAAATCTTTCGCGGCTTTTCCAAAATATTGTTTTTTTCAAATTTGTCACCAAGTTTCAGCGACTCTCAAGATTTTAGCGATCCCTAACCATAACATAAACCGAAACCAAATCAGATTACTGAATTTCAATCTCGTTTAACCCCCTAGGTTAAACAAATTTGACCCCCTAGGTTAAACAAATGACATTATATTTTGGAAAAGCCCCGAATTAACTGGATGGGTCACGGGTCCCTTTGAGTCATCTTTTAGCCGAAATCCTAGAATACTGACAAAGCATTCTGTTAATTGTAGTCAGCACGCCATCTCACGTTATCGTGTAAATGGCCTATTAGCTGTAACATTGGCACTTGAATAAAGTTATTTAATCTAATCTAATAATCACAGAAAATTTATGTTAGTTATATATATATATAAACCGCGCAAGAGAGCTCTATATCTGGTTTAAATGACATGGTGATAGTCGAGTGTTTTGGAAGCAATAAAGCCTGTACTGCTATTAGTTAACAGCCAGGTTCTCGGAAGTTGCAACAAGCCTGCCCAAGCTTGTTGTAACTTATCATTAACAAGCCGATATTAGGATGCGTTTGCGACAGCGTGCTCCAGTTTGCTAATAAATATGTTACAAGTTGTCCACTTGTCCATAAGTTGCTGTTATAGTTTGTGACATACACTATTTTTATTTTTATTGTTCTGTTCATGCTGTAAATTGACCTAGTCACCATTCCATTCCCTCATTAATTCATAATTTTTTGCTAAACGATCATATAAGACGTCTGCTTGGTGGATCTATTGGCAATTTTAGAAGTTTGATTGAGAAAGATGTGCCACCAACAATAGATCAAGTGTTAGAACACTATCCTGTTCTAAATTGCCCTGAATGGGTAAGTGTTTAGATAACCCATTTTAGTACAGCCTTTATTATTTTATTCTGGCTAATGCCAGACGATTTTATTCAGCAAGAAGTGGGTAGAAAACTACAGCATATCCTAGTTTGCCAGGTTTATAAACCTGTTTAGGCATTAAAATGTTTTATTGTTTACATTTGTACAATAATTCAAATGGTCGCACGTTTTTATTGGCCGATAGCCATGACCTGGGCTATCGACCATGCAATATACCATGAAACATAGCTATGACCAAGGACAGAGACAGGTTACGTCACTAACGTGGTGTGATTTCTGTAAACCAATCGCGGATCTCACTGCAATATCACGAGCCAATGACGTTGCTTGATTTGTATACAGATTATGGGTCACGTCAGATGACGTATATATATATATATATAACTGAGTTTTGGTTCACGAAATGTTAGTGCTCAATACCGTATATAGATAGAGCAAAATACAAAGCATGAAGTATAGTTTACCTTAAAGTCTTCGCTACCAGAGGTTTCACCCTAAACGGGATCATCAGGCGACTGAAAAATATCGGTTAGTGGGCTGCTTAAATGCGTTGGTTGGGGCGTGGGTGTGGGCGTCCAAACGTGCGGCGCATTCCTTTGGAGCCTGGGTGTGGGCGTCGAAACGTTGCGCGCGTTCATTTCATTGTTTAGGTTGTTGATCCGAAATCTGTTTTTGTGCCGACAGGTCGAAACTATTTCTGATCTTTTGTTTAGTAAAAATTGTTTGTCTGCCTTCATGATGAAAAGTTTTTCGTCCAAACATAAATTGCATCTTTTTGATCCTCCCGTGTAAGAAATTGAGTGTTTTAGTATAGACCAGGTTATGTCGAAACTTTGTTTTTTTTTCTTTTAGATTCCAAATGTATTTCGAAAGTTCCGTCTCATTTGAATACTTTTTATGCTGGAAAGTTTAGTATGGTTACGATATCGCTCTTTAAATGTACTTGCTGTCATGCCAATGTATTGCTTAGTGATGTTCGCGTTGCTTATGGAAATAGATGCCTTGTATACTATGTTGTTTGTCATGCATTGCCCACGTAGGGGGGCAATTGTCCTTAACCCTGCAATTGCAACTGCTTGTAACTATGCTTAGTGGCTTGCTTTTCCTGATTGTTCGTGAATTATGTTTCGTGATAATAGACTTGACGTTGTTCATGCAACTATAGCTAATCTTGACTGTGTTTCTGTTAAAAAGTTTGTGAAGCTTGTGTCCTGGTGGAAAGTGCTTGTCAATAAGGCTAAGAAAGCTGCGTCCTATGTTTGTTTTGACATTTTTGTTAAATGGAGGATTAAACCAGATGATATTGCGGTGTCTATTTCTGCGTGTTTGCTGTGGTGCTTCTTGTGTGTAGTTTAGCTCATGGTTGAAATTGCTGCACCTTAATGCATTTTGGTAAATTGGTGCGGTTTCATGGAATGTCCGCTCGTCAGACGAGAGGAGGGAAATGCGCTTGTTGATTGATGTAGGCAGCTGTCTTAAAATGCTTGGTGGGAGGTTTGATTGCTTGTTTATGAATAATGGATCGTCATTGGGCTTTCGAAAAGGTTTGTATTTTCCATTGCTTAGGTCGAAAGTAACGTCTAAAAAGTTTACTGAAATTAAATTTGCTTCTGCCGTGATTTTTAAGCCAAACTGTTCGAAACTTTTGTGAAGATCTTTTCTTGTTTTTTTCTGCCAATCGTGCGGTCTTATTTTTTAGTGCTGCCAATCTGTCGTCTCTATATAGGCCAATATTTTGGTTGCCAAACTTTTCCCCTAGGTCGTTTAGAATAAAAAGGCCTACTAGTTCGCATACTTCAGCACCGTCATAGCTACCCATGGTAACATCAAATAAACTGTTGCTGTCTTTTTTTATCCACGGTTTTTCGTTGTTGAAAAGGAGCGATTTTCTAGCGTGTTTTACTATTGAAATGTCACTTTCGGTAATGATGGCCAAATTTCTGGCCCAAGATAATGCTTGGTCCAGAAGGTCTTCAGAAACCGAAGTGTAGAAATTAACAATGTCAAACGAAATAAAGGTATGTCTGCTTTTCTCTTCAATGCTTCTTGTGTGTTTCTTCATTGATTTACGTTCAAAATGTTACAACGTAAATCGATGGAGAAACACACAAGAAGTAATCGAATGGTTTGGCAACATTGAAGAGAAAAGCAGACATACCTTCATTTAGTTTGACATTGTTCATTTCTACTCTTCAGTTTCTGAAGACCTTCTGGACCAAGCATTATCTTGGGCCAGAAATTTGGCTATAATTACCGAAAGTGACATTTCAATAGTAAAACACGCTAGAAAATCGCTCCTTTTCAACAACGAAAAACCGTGGATAAAAAAAGACAGCAACAGTTTATTTGATGTTACCATGGGTAGCTATGACGGCGCTGAAGTATGCAAACTAGTAGGCCTTTTCATTCTAAACGGCCTAGGGAAAACGTTTGGCAACCAAAATATTGGCCTATATAGAGACGACGGATTGGCAGTACTAAAAAATAAGACCGCACGATTGGCAGACAAAACAAGAAAAGATCTTCACAAAAGTTTCGAACAGTTTGGCTTAAAAATCATGGCAGAAGCAAATTTAATTTCAGTAAACTTTTTAGACGTTACTTTCGACCTAAGCAATGGAAAATACAAACCTTTTCGAAAGCCCAATGACGATCCATTATACATAAACAAGCAATCAAACCATCCACCAAGCATTTTAAGACAGCTACCTACATCAATCACCAAGCGCATTTCCCTCCTCTCCTCTGACGAGCGGACATTCCATGAAACCGCACCAATTTACCAAAATGCATTAAGGTGCAGCAATTTCAACCATGAGCTAAACTACACAAGAAGCACCACAGCAAACACGCAGAAATAGACACCGCAATATCATCTGGTTTAACCCTCCATTTAACAAAAATGTCAAAAAAAACACAGGACGCAGCTTTCTTAGCCTTATTGACAAGCACTTTCCACCAGGGCACAAGCTTCACAAACTTTTTAACAGAAACACAGTCAAGATTAGCTATAGTTGCATGAACAACGTCAAGTCTATTATCACGAAACATAATTCACGCACAATCAGGAAAAGCAAGCCACTAAGCATAGTTACAAGCAGTTGCAATTGCAGGATTAAGGACAATTGCCCCCTACGTGGGCAATGCATGACAAACAACATAGTATACAAGGCATCTATTTCCATAAGCAACACGAACATCACTAAGCAATACATTGGCATGACAGCAAGTACATTTAAAGAGCGATATCGTAACCATACTAAATCTTTCCAGAATAAAAAGTATTCAAATGAGACGGAACTTTCGAAATACATCTGGAATCTAAAAGAAAAAACCCAAAGTTTCGACATAACTTGGTCTATACTAAAACACTCAATTTCTTACACGGGAGGATAAAAAAGATGCAATTTATGTTTGGACGAAAAACTTTTCATCATGAAGGCAGACAAACAATTTTTACTAAACAAAAGATCAGAAGTAGTTTCGACCTGTCGGCACAAAAACAGATTTCGGAACAACCTAAACAATCAAAGGAATGTGAAAGTGAGGAATTAAATAAGTCTGACATGGTGGCAACTGTTCGTCATTTATTAACGCTTACCTTGTCTTTTCATTGGATCTCCTTATGTAATTTCTGGTTTGTTTTATCACTAAGAATGTCGTAATCATATTGTGGGATTTTGTGGAGCGATTTATTGTAACCTGTGGTTTTTATTTTGGATTATTTAATTGACCATTTGGCCTGTCTGGTCCCTGAACTTGGTGATTTTGTATATTCGTAGTTTCCCGTCTTCTGAACAGTTGGTAAACCAAAAATATCTCTATTCGCTTGGTTTTGTTGTTCCTTCCCTATTGTGCAACTATTACTTCGAAACATTCAGTTAATTTAGAATTATTCAACGTTTCGTGTTTGACCATTGGCTTTGTTTTGACTCACCTGACGTTTCCTAGCAACAGCTAAATTTGAATTTCATGCGTGAATTTTGGTCTCATCGTTTCAAAACTGATATTATTCTCACCAACACGATTTCTTCTTTCTAATTTTATCATTTTGGTGGATCTCAATCTTATAGATTTTGAATTTTTAACAAGTTTGCTTCTCACTATCTAACCGTTTATATATTTGAATATCTAATTACTGGTCTTGGTCGATACCGTTTGTTTACTTCCTCGCTACGCCGTTTCGCTGTTTTCTACGTTATTTTTAGTTTCATTTTAATCTCTTGACGTTTGTCTACATATTGTACATTTTTTATACATTTGGTCGTTTGTTTTGGAGGATTTTTTGCTTTGTTTGGATGTTTCTGTTATTGCGTGTTCGGGGTTTTCCCGGACAAGCTTATGAGTGCTGCAATTAAATAAATCCATCGAACTGTGTCGTATTAACCCGTCCGACGAAAAGTATACTCTGCTTTAGACATTTTAAACCTTCATGGCAGTTACTCGTGGAATCGTAAGCTCTCAAAATTTGTTATTTTTTCCCTACCTTTTTATTCTAGTAAGTGGATTATCGCATTATGAAACTAATGTGAAGCTTCTGTTCGTAAGTAAAGATGTTACATCGCCAAAAATCTTCTCCAACGGTCGCGCTTGCAAGAAAAGTGTTAAATTTCAACCACTGCCAAACCAAGCCAAAGTTGTTATTGGATGTCGGATTTTTCTTCATGCCTCTATGTCGATAATTCTTATCAGATTGTTTGGTGACGTTGAATCTAATCCTGGTCCTGCCTTTGACAAAAACACGACGAAAAATTTATCTCACCATTATTCAACTATCCATTCTCAAAACTCCATGAATCCAACTCAACGGAAATCGCCTGCAGTATTTGCACCTTCTTCAAAATTACTTACATGTGGTCTTCTTAATTCTCGACCAGTGTGCAACAAACTTGCTAACCTACAGCAACTACTTTGGTGTAATGATTTGGATGTATTTGCGGTAACCGAAACATGGCTAAGTTCTTTCATGTCGGATAGTGAGATTGTCGTAGAATTACCTTACACTTGTTATCGCAAGGACAGATTTGATGGAAGAAAGGGTGGTGGTGTATTACTAGCTGTTAAAAATAACTGTATTTCCCGCCGCCGCTTAGATCTTGAAGTAAATATTGAAATGGTTGCCATTGAACTTGAAATTAAAGACAGACCTAATATTGTTGTAGCCGCCTTCTACAGACCTCCGGATTCTTCAAATAATTTCCTCAAAGAATTTTCGATTTTTTACGTAAAACTGATGTCTTACGAAGTAATAAGGAGATTATTATTCTTGGTGACTTTAATTTTCCAAAGATTAAATGGATCGCCCCTTCTACAATATCTTCTACGTCTGACGAATTTATATTTTGAGAAACACTACATGATTACTACTTAACTCAATTGGTTCAACACCGACACGACAGACAAACAGCGTCCAAGAAAGTATCCTTGATTTAATTATTACCAACTATCCTGATTATGTCACAAATGTCCAGGTGGTGCCGCCGGATGAAGTACAGTTCCACACAGATCATTGCCTTTTACTTTTTGAATATAATGTCAAGCCTAAACACCAACCAAAACGAGCCCGTTTTGTATATTGTTACAAGAGAGCTGATTTCGGCGGTTTACGAAAGTCACTAAGAGACACACCTTTTGACTCTTGTTTCAAAACGAGGACATTAACGATAACTGGCAGTGTTGGTACAATCTTTTTATCACCGCAGTAGAGCAGCATGTCCCAAAGTTAAAAATCAGAAACGTTAACAACCCTCCATGGATCGACGGGGAAATCCTACATCTTCTTCATCTAAAGAATTCTACTAGGAAAAAAGCGCTATCTCGTAATGTTAGAAACACTATCCACCCTATTTGGGAAAAGTATCGCGCTCTTCGTCGCCAGATAAAATCTGCAATCAAGAAAAAACACAAAGAATATGTTGATTCTGTTTCCGGATCGTTGAAAGATAATCCAAAACGTTTTTGGTCATATTTAAAAGCTCGCACTAATCTGGATCGATTACTAACATTGTAAAATCTAATAACTTGCGGTACCAGGATCCAAAAGATAAAGCTGAAGCTTTTAACAACTACTTTTTCTCATCCTCTACTTCTTCTGCCGACGATCTTCCTATTCCAGACTTTACAGTAGACAGTGATTCTGGAGCAGCTTCTTTAGAAGATATCATTCTAACCAGCGAAGAAGTTGCAAGAGCATTGAGTCAGCTTCAGTCTTACAAAGCTGATGGGCCTGACGGTATCCCGACAAGAATACTAAAGGAATGCGCAAATGAAATCGCTCCTTCATTGTGTTGTTTATTTAACAAATCCCTTGAACTTGGTTGCTTACCATCGCAGTGGAAACTTGCTCATGTTGTGCCGGTTCACAAAAAAGGTGATAAAGAACTCGTGTCCAACTACCGACCTATATCTCTTTTATGTATCATATCTAAAGTTCTTGAACGCTGTGTGTTTCTAAACGTTCTTCCGCATGTTTCATCCAAGATCAACAGTGCTCAGCATGGTTTTTTGAAAGGCCGATCAACAGTCACGCAACGTCTATGCTTCCTACACGATATTGGTTCTGCACTTGACAAAGGTTTTCAAACGGATATAGTATACCTTGACTTCAGTAAAGCCTTTGACAGTGTTAACCATAAGCTGCTCATCCACAAATTACGGGCGTATGGTATTGGTGGAAATCTTGCTGCTTGGTTCTCCAATTACGTAACAAATCGATTTCAAAGCGTTATAGTTGATGGTGCAGTTTCTAGCGCTCTTCCTGTTTTATCCGGTGTACCACAAGGATCGATCTTAGGTCCTCTACTATTTATGATTTATGTGAATGAACTACCTGCTATAAATTCAGAAAGCAGCTCCCTTTACCTCTATGCAGATGACACAAAGTGCTATAGAACCATCCACCAAACAGCTGATGCAATCTCTCTACAAAACGATCTCAAACTTCTCTACGACTGGAGTAAGAAATGGCTTTTAAAATTTAATGAACTCAAATGCAAGTCTCTTTCTGTTACAAGAAAGAAAAACCCAGTGTGCTTTGATTACAAGATGGGTAGCCACGTCCTCGGTTCTACATCTACCCAGAAAGATCTTGGAGTGATGGTGACTTCTGATCTCACGTGGAAATCACATACGTCCCATGCGGTTAGTAAAGCGCACAGAATACTTGGACTATTGAAACGGAACACCAAGTCATTCAGTGTTAGTTCAAAGAGATTGCTTTACCTGGCCCTTGTTCGTCCTCATGTTGACTATGCTAGTGAGATATGGTCTGGCCAATCAATCAATCAGATGAGAAATATCGAGGGCGTCCAAAGGCGAGCTACAACATATATCCTTGGCATACCAAAGTTGTCCGTCAATTACAAAGTCAGATTAATAAAAACCAAACTTCTTCCGCTTTCGTATTGGCACGAAATTAAGGACTTGCTTTTTCTTCATGGTTGCGCAAATGGAAAATACAACATCAATTTATCTCACTACCTTCCAAATCTACCGGTTAACCATCTCAGACATTCAAATAGACATAATTTCAAAATACCAAAACCTCGGACAAAACATTTTCAAAACAGTTTTTTCATAAGATCATCTAGACTTTGGAACACACTTTCAGATCAAACAAAAGAAATTAACACATACAGTCTCTTTAAAAAATATTTAAAATCAAGATACTCTGTTGCTCTCCAGAACACATTCAATACTGATATTATATCTACCTGGCGCTCAATATGTTTAAAATGTAGTTCTGTTAGAGATCTTGAATTGCAGAACTTCAGAATTTGTTGTTAATATTAACTGTGTGTGCGTACGTGAGTGTGTTAGTGTAATGTATTTGTGAAGTCAGTATTTGTAATAAGTGATATACAGTAATAAGCGATATAGTAGTTCAGTAGATGTGATATAGTAATATGTATATGATAGCATATATGTAATTTGATATTTGTTAATTTTTAGGGCAAGACACCATGACTAGGCCTGAACATCCCTGTTGTGTCTCGCCTCGTGTGCGCAAACACGAAAACCAAATAAATAAATGTGGAATGCGCGCAACGTTTCAACGCCCACACCCAAGCTCCAAAGGAATGCGCCGGACGTTTCGACGCCCACACCCACGCCCCAACCAACGCATTGAAGCAGCCACTAACCGATATTTTTCAGTCACCTGATGATCCCGTTTAGGGTGAAACCTCTGGTAGCGAAGACTTTAATATATATATATATATATATATATATATAGGTTGCGTTTTACGCACGCTGTGATTGGTCAGTTACCGTGTTTATATCAGGCTGTACAAATACGATTGTGACGTCACGGCGCATTTCTTAGTCTTATTTCATAAAAGAAATAGAAAATGAATGCCGAATACTCACATAAACTTTCGAATTCTCCCAACTCACTCTCGTGTTTGCAACAGGTTATATAAACACGGGCGGTCATTTTCTATTTCTCATATATATACCAAGATTCCATTTTTCGTGGACCATTTTTTTTTCTTTTACCACGTTGTGTCGTTAGCTGTGCATCTATATATCTGAACAGACGGCGACAAAATGGAATCTATTTGTTAAGCAGATGCGTGTGTTTATATGCCTTTACTAGTGAAGAAATCATGCAATGACGCTGTTTACCGCTTTTTGTATTAAATCTGTAAAATGAAAGATTACGATTTAACTTCCCAAGGTGAAAACAATATTTCATTTGCTATGCTCTTCTATAAAATATTGTTTTCACTACTCGAAGGAAAAAAATCATATATTTGTGCCACTGTGTAATAATATATCCTCTAATTTTGTTAGATAAATTTCCAAGCTGGTCTACTCTTAGAAGTAGAAGATATTACCAATCAGATGGAAAAGAAGCTAAAGAGATTTTTTCTCAGGTAATGAAAAAGTGAATGAGTACTATAGTTACGTGATAGCCTATAGTTACATTATGTTTGCCTGTATATATGTTTGTGCAAAGGTAAACTTGATATAGTATATATATATATATATATATATATATATATATATATATATATATATATATATATATATATATATATATATATATATAACAATTTTATTAAATTTGTTTTAGTGTCGACAAGCTAAGAAAACTTGATGGACAGTAGTTATGCAACCTTGACATTTATGGAGTCGTGTCTCAACACAAAAAAATGCGCAAGCATTTTGTTGATCACAGAGGTGAGGAAATCTGTTCTCCATATATGTTGTGCTTGCATGGATTGAAAGGTTAAAATGTTGAAATTACATACTAGGTAGATACAGCGGGCTAAAGTGTTGAAATTCGCCCTCCCCCTTTAAATAAGATTCGTCCTAGGGTGCCCACTAAGCGGAGCTAAGACCTTGAAAACGAGGTTGCCTTTTCAATACTTTAAAAAAAAAGACTAAAAAAAGGCTATTGATACGATGAGAATCATCTTAATATCCAAACTCACCTGTATCAATATATGATATAGAAAATCCGAGCTTGTCAGACTATGGTCAGACAGAAGACAATCGAAATGGTGGTCGGTCGTTGCCTGGGAGATGAAGTGTCTTGCGGCTCACACGTGCATGTAAATGAAGCATTATGATTGGGCAAACAATTACCTGCATGTGATTGGAGCGGCCGCATCAACGCATTCCATGCGGTCGTAATCACCCGGACAACAAATCGACTATATGTTCCGAATAGTAAGCAGCAAAAATGTTGTTCTTTCTTGATTGAAGTTATTTCTCTATAGTGCAGTATTTTACATATTATTTATGTATTATGTAGGTTGGTTGTGAGCCGTCCAAGCCAACTTGTAGCACCCCAACATTGGTCGTGGTGAAATCCGGCCAGGAAATTAGCCAGGCTTTTCTATTTATCGACAGGAGTCTTGTCTGCGAAGTATCTAAGCCAATAGTCCACTTCGTTAAAGAAAAGTTGGACGTCAGTATAGACGAGAAAGATATCGATCGTGCACATCGCCTTGGTCCAAAAGCTTCAAATGGGACAAGACCGGTAATAATAAAATTCAAATCGTATGGTACAAAGGCAGCAATCTGCAGACAACGCAAGCATTTAAAAGGTACACGGTTCTATATTAATGAAGATTTGACTAAGTTTAACGTTAAATTGTTCAACTACGCTCGTGAACATAACAGTCGAATCAAATCAGTTTGGTCTACAGATGGGAAAGTTTTAATTCGTAATTTAGATGGTAAAATAATACGAATTCGTCAAATGGCTGATTTTGTTAAATTTAATTTTGTTTGACTTATCAAGTGATTCAGATGCAGATCTACACACGCAAGAACTGTGCGGTAGATGGATGACTTTATTAAATTATTTAACCTGGTGGTATGAATTCATCAAGTGATTGATGAGCGGGAACAGTATTTTTTAATTTTTTCATCGTATGACCGTACCTATAGTCCTCCTATTCAATCTCCTAACTTCATTCCTAACTTTATTCCGAACTTCATTAATATTAATTATATATATTTATGTATTTTGCGAGAGTCCGTTTGAGTTCCCGTTGTCTGATTTTTGTTTATCTTAAGATTATGATAGGTGGTTTTCGAGTAACTGTGCAGAATGGTAAGTTTGTTTATTTATTCAATGGAGGTTAGCCTCATTATTTATAGAGCAGCTATCGGGATGTTTAATAACAGAAAATATCGCTTCTTAAGATTCGAAGTATCACTAAGTTGTTTAGTACGTGGTTTAAGTTTGTGCATTTTGTTTATTCCCATCCTAATGATTTGGTTAATAATGGCAGGAGACGTTGAATTAAATCCTGGACCAAAAACATCGTGTCTTACAATAGGACACATTAATGCTAGAAGTCTTGTAAATGAAGATAAATTTGACGAAATTTCCTCGTTTATTTTGGATAAAAGCTTTGATTTATTTGCGGTATCTGAAACATGGTTGACAGTAAAACTCCTAGTGAGTCTCTGTTTACACCAGGTTATTACACAATTATAAGAAAAGATCGATTTTATATGCGAGGTGGAGGTGTCGCTTTATATGTAGCACAATCACTTGCGTGTAAAAGACGCGATGACTTAGAAAATGACAATTTAGAACTGCTCTGGGTTGAAATCAAGATGCATAAAGCCAATTTAACTCCTATATACAAAAACGATAATCGCCAATATAAAAATAATTATCGCCCCATATCGCTTCTTGCATCCATTTCAAAAATTCCAGAGAAAATTGTATTTGCATGATTGTATGAATTCTTATTAGAAACACGATATCTCAATGTTTTTCAGTCCGGTTTTAGACCTGGAGATGGCACTGTTAATCAACTCACTTATATTGTCCACATGATTTACCAAGCTCTAGAAATGGGAAAAGAAGTACGTATGGTTTTTCTCGATTTTAGTAAAGCATTTGATAAAGTATGGCATAAGGGATTACTTTATAAACTGAAAATGAAAAGAGTCACTTCTAAGTTGGGCAGAGCTCGAGCTGGTTAGATATTGAAGCTGGTGTTCCACAGGGTTCTGTACTCGGGCCATTGCTTTTTCTTATATATATTAATGACATCAGTGAAAATGTTGTATCAAATTGTTTTCTTTATGCCAATGATACATCTTTATTAGATGTAGTTGATGATCAATCAAACGCCGCTTTGAGATTAAATATGGATCTTCGTAACATTAACCGGTGGTGTAAGCAATGGTTAATGGAAATTAATCCTACTAAATGTGAAAATATTATATTTTCGAAAAAACTTTTTAAACCTTCACACCCTACTTTATATTTAGATGGTATTAATAATATTTTTAAAAATATTTATTTATATAGCGCCTATCCAGGTCTGCTCTAGGCGCTTTACAAAAGCTCAAAACTAATTAAAGACAGTTAAATAGATGTGTTTTGATTTTGGATTTAAAAATAGAAAGACTTGGGGAAGATCTGATGATTCTAGGTAAAGTGTTCCAGAGTTCAGGAGCGGCAACGGAGAAGGATCGATGGCCATAAGAGAGTAGATTAAAATTAACACGGTTGAGAAGAATTTTGGATGAAGAGCGGAGAGTTTTTCGTGGAATGTAGCGTGTAATCAGGTCGGAGATGTAGACAGGAGCTTGGCCATTAAGAGATTTGAATGTAAGAATGAGGATTTTAAACTTGATACGTTCTGCAACCGGTAGCCAATGAAGATCCATAAGGATAGGAGTGATGTGATCACGTTTGCAGGAAAAAGTGATAAGACAGGCAGCAGCATTTTGTACAGATTGGAGGTTTTTTATAAGATTTTTTGGAAGGCCGTATAGGAGAGAATTGCTGTCATCGATTTTGGATGTGACGAATGCATGGATTAAGGTTTTGGTGGTCTTTACAGATAGGAATTTCCTTATGCGAGCGATATTACGAAGATGGTAGAAGGCAGTTTTACAAACAGAGTTTACATGGGCATACATCGACATAGTGTTATCAAAAATAACGCCAATACTTCTTGCGGAATTAGATGGTTGAATGAGGTCGGGTCCAAATCGGAGTGGAGTAAAGGTCTTTTGGGGGCTATGCTTGGAATAGAAGTAGAGTAATTCAGTTTTTTCCTTATTTAATTTTAGTTTGTTCAAAGTCATCCAATTGTTAATATCTGATAAACAATTCTCAATGTTCATCATAGTGCGTTTGAGGTTGAGATCATCATTGCAAGAGAAGGATACGTAGAGTTGAGTGTCATCAGCATATAAATAAAACAGCATGTTATGGCGTTGTAAGATGTCACCAATTGGTGAGGTATACAACAGATATAGGATTGGTCCAAGAACAGATCCTTGAGGAACACCACATTTTGAATAAAAAATTTCAGATCTTTTACCATCAATAGAAACAAACTGTGTTCGGTTAGAAAGGTAAGACCTGAACCACTTAAGTGCATTACCACGGATACCAAATTTGGATTTTAGACATTCAAGTAGAATGTCATGATCTACAGTGTCAAATGCAGCAGACAAATCAAGAAGGAGAAAAACCACACAGCATCGGTTGTCAATAGCACGTAGTATGTAATTTTGGACACGGATGAGAGCAGTCTCACAGCTATGGAATGTTTTGTAAGCAGACTGGAGAGGTTCATGTAGGTTGTTGATTTCAAGATAACTATTTAGTCGGGCAGCCACAACTTTTTCGATGATTTTAGAGATCACTTTCAGGTTGGAAATCGGCCTGAAATTACCAAAAACTTGATGGTCAAGAGAAAGTTTTTTAAGTAATGGAGCCAGAACAGCTGATTTTAAGGAAGTAGGTACAAAACCACTTTCGAGGGACAAGTTGACGATTTTGCAGATAGTAGGTAGAAGTGTATTGAACAGATTGGGAAGGAGACTAGCGGGAAGTGGATCTAGGCAGCATGATTTGGATATCACTTTTCTTGTAATATCTGATCGTTCTTCTATTGACGTCTCAGATAGAGTGGTAAGTTCAGAGTTCAGTAACGGGGTATCTAATAAGTAAAAATAATTTGAAGAAGTAGAACAGTTAAGGAATTGACTTCTAATTGTGGTGATTTTGTGTTTGAAAAAGTTAACAAAGTCATTGGCCAGGTCTGTAGTAGAAGAACATGATGGGAGACGTTTCTCAGGCTTTCTGTGAAGAACACGATCAATAGAACGAAAAAGAGCATTGTTGTCAGAATCAGCATCAGTAATAAGGTTGGAATAATAATTCATTTTAGTTTCAAAAATAAGTTTCTTAACAAGGACACATTGATCAACGTAGGATTGACGATGAATCTGAAGACCAGAGCGACGAAATTGTCTTTCTAGATTTCGACGAATTGTCTTATTTTTCTAATGTTTTCAGTATTCCAGGGGGCTTTGGGACGCTGGGAGATAGTCTTGGTAAGTCACACCATCGTATTGATTACAAAGATCTGTTAAATCAGACAGGAGATTGACATAAGGACGAATTAATAATATCATGACAAAAAAACATCAAGATTTATAGAGCGTATTTTGCGGCAACAGACAACTTTTTTGGGATTGGGTATTTTGTTGATATTCAGGTTACAGTGAACAGCATAGTGATCTGATATGACAGGATCATAAACAGATACGTTGAATGCAGTTGTCTCATCTGACCTTGTGATGATAAGATCTAGAACATGATCGTTTCTGTGAGTGGGAATCGTGACATTATGAATGGTAAGATTAAAATAGTGTAGAATATCCAGAAATTTTGATGCCATACTATCAGAATTATCTTCTACATGAAAGTTGAAGTCGCCAGATATAAAAAGTTCACCAGGTGAAGAAATTACACTTTCTAGAAATGATGGGAATTCATTAAAGAATAAAGTGTGCGTGAGGCCGTTATTTGATGAAGGTGAGTAGATAACCCCCCCCCCATATAGCGTATCAAAGGGATGCCGCCTCATTAATATTCACCGTGACTCATGCACAGTGACTCACGCATGACCCACGCCTGTGACATGATTGGGCAAGATTGGATTATATTTTTAGGATCTAGATATTCAAACAGAGTAAGTCATCCTAGAATTATTGCTAACTAAACCCTAGTTCATGAGCGAGGAAATTGTAGGAAGATAGAATGAGGAATCACTTCGAGAAGTCGTGAAAAGAACGATTTTAAGTGTCGAAATATGAACTAAAGGCAAAGCGATTTATTACTTTGAAAGCGTTGCTAGGTTAACTGGAGTACAAACAGAGTAAGTCATCCTAGTGATTACTGCTAACTAAACCATTGTTTATAAGCGAGTAAATCGTAGGAAGATAGAATGAAGAATCACTTTAAGAAGTCATGAAAAGAACGATTTTAAATGTCGAAATATAAAGGCAAAGCGATTTATTACTTTGAAAGCGTTGCTACGCTTTCTGTTACTAAGTGTGATATTTGCATATTTATCCTGAGTGCACGTGCAGGAGACAAAAGAGAAACTCATTAGGGTCATTAAGGAGATTAAGCGCTTGGGCAAGTCTAGTCAAGAGAGTCATTAGCAACACGCGTACATGTAATACAGAATTTAAAATATTTTATTGAGAAATATATCTTTACACAAAAAACTCTTGATTATTTAGTGATCTATCGGTAACACTAGCATATGGGCATACAGTACATCTTATAATCCGAAGGCATGGATCATGAGCCTTGAATTCTGTACCACAAACATTACATATCAGATTTCGATTAACGCATTTGTTAAAATATTTCCACAAACACTTAGGACACTCAATTACATGTGTAAAATTAACAGGATTCTGACAACGTTCGCAATCAACAGGTTCGTCAATTATAGAATTTTCTGATTCTATTTCGGTGTAGTCCTTATCGTTTTCTGAATCTTCTTCGCAGGAAGTTTCTTCGTTTTCGCTCTCTGATTCTGTTTCTTCTTCTGCCTGCGCCAACATTGTTAGCACTCGAACATTTTCGATAAGGTTTTTGTCAATGTTAATGTCGGCGAGTCCTTTTACAAATACGTTTAAACCAGCTGGTTCGGGAATTCCTGAGAAGTAAGGTGATACACAGTATTCTACCAATTCGGCTATTTTTGTGTTTGGTATAGTTCTTCCTTGATACACAATTTCTCCTTTGGGATTCCATGTTAAGTTGACATAGGAGGCGAGTAAACTATTCAACAAAGAGGACGCGTTCGCTTCATCGACTCCGTAGTCAAAATGTGACAGTATTTCTTTAACACGAAAATCGTCATGTAACCTTTCTCCCATAGTGTTCAGGGTTCGAATGATGGTCTTTAAAAAATATCGTTGTTTTTATATTAGTTCTGCGAGTCCTTCTAAAACTGGACCAAGTAGGACATCAAGAAATCCGTCACCTTTTTGAACCAGTATCTCTTTTTTTCTCATAAAACTACTTCGGGGACTAGCCAAAGTTGATATGTCGTCGCTATAAGGCCTAACGACTTCAAGCAAAGCAGGTGATAATTGATATTGCGTTGACCAAAAGTTCAACATACAATCACAAATGCATCTAATTTGCTCAGGGCTAGCAGTCTCCAACAAACCTCGCTGTTGAATAGGTTCACTTGTACATAAAAGTTCAAGAAACGGTTTGTGCTTTTTGATCAACATCTCTATTTGACAGTCAGTGTCTAAATGAGGAAAACGCTACCAAAACACATATTTTAAGAGGGGGGAGGAGGAGGAGAAGGAGGAGGAGGAGAAAGAGGAGGAGGAGGAGAAAGAGGAGGAGGAGGAGGAGGAGGAGGAGCAAATAGACACACACACATACAAAAGCATTTAGCTTAAAATATTTATTTCGGTTTTCGCTCAAACATATACATATCAAAAGTTTTAGTAAGGGCTGCTTCTTAGATTATATTTAGGCGTTTTTATTTTAAAAGTAGCGTGATAGTCTTTATTGTCTTCTGGTGATAATTGTGATACATCTTCTTTTGTCATGGGTAAATATTTTGATCGAGTCATCAATAGATGATGTTCATACTCTTCTCTATCATCTGGGGTCATCTTTGCCAAGTCGCTTTCTTTCCAATCCGAAGAGCTTTCCCAGTTATGAAAGAAATTATGTTTAAGCGTTGGTTGTTCAACGGTGGGAGGCGGTGTTACAAAATAGGTTTTAGGTGTAGCGGGAGCTGTAGGGAAACTCCACGGAAGATCGTCAGTTTCTTGCTTTATCTTTGGTGTCAAATTTTCTGAAGTTTTTGGTGGCTGAGTTTGAAGATTAGTCAGAGGTTGAGACTGATTCTGCAGTTGGTTTTGAAACGTCAGAAAACGTCCTAACTGATTGGAGTAGAGTATGCTCTTTTCTTCAGGTGTTAACTGTGGCGCTTGTACAATATCTTGCATTTTTTGTTCTGTATTGTACATGGCATTAACGATCGGAGGTAATTGATAGGATTGCTTTTGTATGAAACTACCCAGCTGTTGTGATGATAGCAGGTCTCGTTCGTAATGCCCCCCTTTGTAGGCTATAGATAACCCCCCCCCCCATATAGTGTCCAAAGGGATGCCGCCTCATTAATATTCAGCGTGACTCACGCACTGTGACTCACGCATGACTCACGCATGACTCACGCATGACTCACGCCTGTGACATGATTGGGCAAGATTGGAATAATTATAGTATACATGAAGCTATATAAGCTCGGAGCTTAAATATATATATATGAAACTATACTCCAAAATGAATAACATAGTTGCGATTATAGATATGGATGGCTTCAACATTGAAAGAAAATTTTATTGTAAGGAACTCGGAGTTCTTAAAATAGGTGAAAACGAAGGGCTATCTTTCTTCTTCGACATTGGTATTTGGTGGTATGATTTAAGCGACCAAGATGAAAAGAATTGTCTCTATGTGAAAAAACATATTCACAAACTTCCGCTGGGTGTACCACCCTGTTCTCAAGCTATTCCACTAAGTCAGCTTGAAAATATCGTAACGAAACTATACCGGCAAGTCCAAATCAACAAGTACTCAACAATAGCCTACAAAGGGGGGCATTACGAACGAGACCTGCTATCAAGGCTGAAAATCCCGTCTGTTAACCTAGAGAGTTTCGGCTGCCCCAAAGCCAAATATTTATTCGATGCCTTGGTGTGGATAGAGACCTGTGGAAACCACGAGGAGGTGAACGCATATGATCACTGCGCTAAAGTGGAGGTGGAAGCTTTTGGGCGCTGGTTATCTGACACAAAAGCAGCTCGCTGGGTCCATATCATTCTTCAAAAACGGTTCTTTTAAGAACCATCAAATCAGTAAAGAGTACAATGAAATATTCGGTGTATGTCTTCCCCGTATAATAAATCTCATTAGGGGTTAATGCTTAGAACCTAAATATTCAAACAGAGTAAGTCATCCTAGAATCATTCCTAACTAAACCTTCGTTTATAAGCGAGGAAATCGTAGCAAGATATAATGAAGAATCACTTCGAAAAGCCGTGAGCTCATAGACACTCTGTCGTATTACCTTAAACATTGTCTAGAAGAACATCGAGTACTATTCGATAGCATCAGTGACCAATTAGCCTACTTTAAAAATTACAGAACTTGGCTATATAATTCGTCGCTATGGTTTAGTATGTTATAAGATTCTCGCACGTGCAGAACACAAAAGGGGAAAGTCATTAAAGTTACTAATGACCAAAACATAACCAGATTTGCATATAAGTAGAATATTTAATTCATTTTAGGGGATGTCATGAGTTGTGTGTGGATAATAAGGGGTATGTGTGGGCATGTTCAGGCCAAAAGTTGATTAGTTGGGGCGTTACCATAGCGAATCTCATTCGAATTCTGTTCTCTTACGAGTAACATCGAAAGTCTTTTGGAGTGTGATTTGGAACGTTTGTTGAAAGCCGTTTAGAACTGAGACATGAATACTCGACGATCTAGAAACCGTAAATGTGAAGCATGGGGAAATCAAGTACATGTCGATGAAGTGTCCGTTGTTGAATACCAAAAGCTGTTTCCATTAATAGAGACCATATAAGTAGTGTTATTATGCGGGTCCTGGGACATGTTTGTAAAAGAGAGTTTTAAAAATTTTTCCAAAATGGTGGTTCCGATCCTGGGACATGTTTTAAAATTTTTCCAGGAGGGGGAGGGGGTTTCAAATTTTTCCAAAATGGTGGTTCCGATCCTGGGACATGTTTTAAAATTTTCAGGAGGGGGTTTCCAAATTTTTTGGGGTTTGGGGTTTTCGGATCCTGGGACATGTTTTAAAATTTTTGTTGGTTTGTCGCCAAGTTTTTGGGGTTTGGGTTTGTTAAGTTTTAAATTTAAATAAATGAATACCAAACGGAGTAACTTATGTCCAGACAGAGAAGGATGTATGTGGGTTGGTTTTACAAAATACCCAGGTGGAAAACCAAACATTATATATTTTAACAAAAGTACAAACCCTAAAACAGTTTGCACTTATATACACCCAGGCGAAACAAAAGTTCAAATGTTAGTTAGAACAGGAGTATATGATACAGTTTTTTGAGAAAGTTTTAACGTTATTTTTGGTATGGTTTAAAAATTTTTAAAAATTGAATTTTTTTTTTATAAAAAATAAAAAAAAATAAGAATGAACTCAAATGAAACAATTAAAAATTTTGAAGAAGAACTTGAAGAAGAACTTGAAGAAGAACTTGAAGAAGAACTTGAAGAAGAAGTAGCCTCATACTTTTTTTTGCGCCTAGAAGCATTGCAAGAAGAACAAAGAGAAAGTGGGTGGTTGTATACAACTTTTACAAAAGCAAAAGAACAATATGAATTATTGGCTGCAGATTCAAACTCAGACATTAACGATACACATAAAGTGGCAAACGAAATACTAGTACTAGCGGCTGAAGAAATGATTGAAGCATCAAACGAAAGACTTGAAGAAATGCTTGAAGAAATAAACGAAATACGCGAACTAATGGAAGATGCATACCATGAAAATAGAGAAAGGTATGGAACAATGATTCAAAACACAGACCAAATGCAAAACCTAATGATTAACGAAAAAATTAAAAGACAAAATGGAGACCTTCAATTTACAGAAGAGACCGAAAATTATTTTATAGATGTCCTTTGAAAAAAAATCTTAAAGAGTTAAAAAAATACTAAAAAAAACCAAAATTTTAATATTTTTTATTTTTCCAAAAATTTTTAACAAAAATGTTAAAGATTTTTTATAACTTTAAATAAATAATGAGTTATTATTATGGATATGGTAGACAGAGAAGATCATTTGAAGATTTTGACATGGAAAAGAAAATTAGAGAAATTGAACGAAAGTTAAAAAACCTTTCCCTAACACCTGATGAAAATTACAAAACTGTTTTTGATCTTAACCTAACAAAAGCTGTCAAAACCTTTGAAATCGCCGCCGGAGAAAGAAGAATAACCCAAGCCCGAAGTGGAAACTCTGTTTTATGGCAAGATGACAAAACCAAGGCTCCAACATTTGGTTCAGATGCCATTGGTCCAGGTATAGATTACATTGAAAACACAGGAGGTAACTACATGTTATTTTGTAACACTGAAATGCAGTTTAATGATGTTTCTGTTTTTGTTGTTTGCACTGTGGTTGATACATCTGTTCCCGACGATTGGTGTTATCTTATTGGGAATGATAATGGTAATTATGATAAATATCTTAGCTTTAAATCCTACTCTTACTCCAAATTAATAGTTGGTGGTGTAAGGCAAAGTACAAAAAAAACAGTAAATATTGTTGGCCCCCATAGCATTCTTAGCAAACACTTAATTTCCTGCCATTGGTTGGGAACCGGTTCCTGTGTATACATAAATGGTAAAAAGTTGGCAGGATCAGAATTTGAATCCGACCTTGCAGATATAGGTAGTCCATTTGGATCTGTATTTTTAAATAAAAGATTGAGTGGAGCTCCTTCAAATAGTACCCAGCTAAAAGGAAAAATATATGGGATTAAAATTGTTCATGGACCATTATTGCCAGACGAGATTGTAAAAATTAATAAGGATATGATGAAGGAATATGGAAACTTCATATAAATAATGAGTTTGTAACGTCTTTTTGAGTTTTGAACATGATGATCTTGTCCAAAGTTTGTAACGTCTTTTTGAGTTTTGAACATGACGATCTTGTTTTCTTACCCAAACATTTAAATTTCATATAAATAAACATGAGTTATTACTATGGATATGATGACCCAGATTATTCTTACGGAGGTGCAGATGGAGAACAAGGAGAACAAGGAGATACAGGCGCAAAAGGCGACAAAGGCGATCGAGGGTTAACAGGTGCAACAGGATCCCAAGGACCAAAAGGCAACAAAGGAGATATTGGTAACACAGGACCACAAGGCTCTTCTGGTCCAAAAGGCAACCAAGGTTTGCAAGGGACTAAAGGAGACCAAGGTAACACAGGACCACAAGGTTTGCAAGGGTCTTCAGGTGTAAAAGGAGATAGAGGGTTAACAGGTCCAACAGGCACAGCAGCACAAAAAGGCGACAAAGGAGATACTGGTAACACAGGACCAAAAGGCGACAGGGGTTTGCAAGGGATCAAAGGCGACAAAGGCGATACTGGTATTAGAGGACCACAAGGAAACAAAGGCGACAGAGGTAACACTGGGTTGGCTGGTGTAACAGGATCCCAAGGAACAAAAGGGGACAAAGGCGACCATGGAACCGCTGGTGCAAAAGGATCAAAAGGCGACAAAGGCGACAAAGGGGACAAAGGGATGACGGGAGCAGCTGCACAAAAAGGAGACAAAGGAGATCCTGGTGATGATGGTGCAAAGGGCAACAAAGGGAACCAAGGTGACCAAGGAGTCCAAGGGCTTCCAGGATCAAAAGGATCAACTGGGCAAAGAGGTCTTAGAGGATTAAGAGGTGTTACGGGAGCCACAGGTCAAGCTGGAAATTTTACACAGGTGGTAAAGTATAGAAAAGGTAGTGGAAAAACAAGCTATAAAGCGGGTAGCTGGGATAACTCAAATAACAAAAGTACTTTGCTAACATTTACCGCAACAGAATCTGGAAAATTTTTAATAAAATATTGGTTTACACTAGAACCAGATGGACACAAAATAGACCAACAATCTAAGCAAACTGGTTGGTGGGCTTCTTCATATAGAGCATATTTTGACCTTAAAACAGATCTTTACCATGGAGATGTTAATATAAGATCAAACAAACTTGCGGATTTGGAAACCCTAACCATGGGTAAAACATATTACGAAACCAAACCTCACCATATATTTTGCGAAGCCATTGCAACCATAATAAAAGGAACCAAAGTATCTCTACATTGTTATTCTGGTTCTGTTGGGGATGACTATACCTTTTTGTTTTTTGATGTTCGGGATGTTGAAATTAACATGTTAAAAATTAATTGAAAAAGAAAAAAAGAAAAAGATATAATAAAAGAGAATGTCTAAGTTTAAAACAAACACATTATCGTCTTTGTTGTATGAAAGTTTCAGCAAAGAAAACATTACACATATGGATATTTTCAACAAAAGATCATATTCTGTAAAAGATGAAGAAGATTTACTTAAAAAATACACAAGGGCCTACACATTTTTGTCAAGATCCGGAAATTTTAACAAATATCTTTTGGAAAGAACAACAGACATTGGTCCAGTCATTGTTGACATTGATTTAAGTAAAAAACTTAAGGAGCCAAAACCATTATATTCTGAAAAGAAAGTCTTAAAATTGGCGAGACTATTTCAAAAAATATTAAAAAAACTTCTTGTTGATCAAACAAACTTGGACTGTTTTGTTTTGGAAAAACCAGGATATTTTAAAGATAAAACTTATAAAAATGGTTTTCATTTACATTTTCCATATGTTTGGTTAACACAAAGGGAGAGACAGTATATAAACAAACTTGTACAGAATGAAACAACCATCCAACTTGACAATGCTGTCATTGCTGGAAACTGGTTTTTGTATGGTTCCAAAAAGAGTCCCGAGTCAGATCCATATCTTTTAAGTTACATTATTGAAGAAAAAAGGAATCATATGGCGAGTCAATATTCTGACCATGAATTAATATATTTACTTTCTGTTAGACAAAAGAAACATACCTCTGTTAACAAACTATCTTTTTTACCAGAAATTGAACAGAAAGAAAGAAGTGTAAACCATATTGACTTTGACGACCACATACCAAAAAGCGAGGAGGTTTTAAAGAATTACATTGATCAGATACCAAAAGATATTGCTGAAGATTACACAACATGGAGGTCTGTGGGTTTTGCTCTGTACAACGAAACACATGGAGAAGAATATGGTAAAAACCTTTGGCACATATTTTCGCAAAAATGTCCTGAAAAATATGACGAAGATAAGTGCGAAACATTTTGGGAAAACCCTGTTAAAACCAATTTTTCAATGGGAACAATAATCCATTATGCGAGTTTAATTTCTGATGAGAAAAAGAAAAAACATAAGAGGGTTATAAAACTGTATCTATGAAGTGGTAAACAAATTTTAACTAGTTGTCAAACAAATTTTAACTAGTTGTCAAACAAATTTTAACTAGTTGTCAAACAAATTTTAACTAGTTGTCAAACAAATTTTAACAAAACCCAACAAATCATCCAATAAATGGAACAAGAACAAGAACAAAAACCAGAGCAAACCATTACGAAAACTCCTCCTCCTGTCCATGTTAAAAACCCCAAAAGAGTTGCACAAGGGAAAAAACTGGCTGCAATAAGTAAGGAGGCAAAATTAAGAAAAAAAGCTAAAATGGAAAAGGAGAAAGCAGAAGATCCAGAAGAAAAAAACGAAACAAGCATCTCTACATCTTGTGCAATAATTGGGACAGTGGCGGCTTTAATTACTACCTACATTACCTACTCCAAATGGAAGAAAGAACCAGAAGAAAGTAAAGAAAAAGTTACCAAGTCAAAAACAGTTTTCAAGGATCTTTCGAAATATGATCTTTAAATTTTTAAAATTTTTAAAACTTCATTTCTTTACAGGAATGAAATTTTGTTAGAAATTTAATAAATATGATTGTTACCACCCATGCAACAGAATGTGTCTTTGGAAGTAAAAACTGGTTTAATATTGGAAAACTTATCTATCTAATTTCAAAAGGAAGTTATGAAGGGTACAAACTTTGGTTGCTATACAGTAAATACGATACCCAAAACTATAACGAAAACCATTGTTATCATTTATGGGCAGATTTTGATCTTTTGATGCCAGATGATTTTGAAGATGAAGATGAAGATGATTTTTTTAATAACTATTAAAACTTTTGAAAATATATAACAAAATAATGTTATAAATTTTTTACCAAATATAAATTTTTTACCAAATATATTATAATAAATGAATACAGAGAGAGAAGTTGAATTAGAACCCGGTTATAACCGGTTACACAGAAGTTCAATAACCGGAGAACGAGCTCGAAATGTAATTACTTTCAATCCCAATTCTGCCAATGAAGGAGAAGTAATTTACATACACATTCCAAAACTCAAACCAGGAACAACATTAGTTCCTGACAAAATGTTCCTTCTGTTCGACTTTAAAAACAAAAACACAAAGTTGTGGTTTAATAACAACCTTGCGAAACAACTCCAAGAACGTTTGGAAGTCAGATTTGCAGGAGAAAAAGTTTACGACAACACAGGAGAAAGTCTTTTGGGGACATATAAGGATCTGTGGATGGACAAACATGAAAGAGCCAACATGATCGAGGATGGGATCGCAACAGAAAACCAGCGAAAACTCATCTCGAAATCCGATGATGCCTCTTCTGACACGTATGCAGCTGTATATGGAACAAAACAGAGGATTAAGTTGGACAAGATTTTAAAGGATCATGGATTATATGCGCCCCACAGCATGGCGAATGACTTGCAGTATATCATTACATTGCCAAAAGCTACCGCCATCATGAAGGCTCAAAGTAGTCAATCTGTGGCTGGTTATTCTTTGGAAAATATTGAGTTGGAGTATGAAACCATTACCAACTTTTCCTTGGTCCAGGAGATCGAAACCTCTTATCAGGCAGGTCGAGCCCTTTCCTTTGAACATGTAACCCTAATGAAAACCACACCATGGGCTGCTGCTTCAACATTAATTAATGAGACCATCAATCTGCCAAGAAAAAGCATGAAGGCGGTTGTAATGTTGTTTACAAAGGCAACCAGAGGAGGATCAGAAGAGTTTGTGTACCCAAATATTGAAAGGGTCAAGATTACCATTGAAGGGGTTCCAAATAGCATTTACTCCCAAGGCATTCCAAAGCGAAGATTGTTTGAAGAGGCTGAGCGACTTTTCAGACACACTAATTACCCAACAATCCAAGCTGATGAGTTCTTTACAGAAAACCAGTTTGCCCTTGTTGTGGATCTTCGGTCAATTAATGACAATGCTGTGTATGGAGATGGTACCAAACTTTTGACAACACAATCTGGGATTATGTTAGAAATTAAGAAAAAGGCGACATCAACAGATCTCAGATGCCATGTTTTCATTCTTTCAGATGGTCTGTTGAAAGTACAGGGAGGAGCATTCCAGAGTGTTAACTACTAAAATTTTTGTAAAACTTGGTAAATCTTTTTGTAAAACTTTTTAAAAATAAAATGGAAAACGAAGACCCAAAACCATTTAATATGATCATTGTTGGAATGACGAGTTGTGGAAAGACTCATTATTTGTTGAAAAATTTAGTTGAAAATTATAAAAAAAAATTTGAAAACATATTTTTAATATGTCCAACTTTTGTATGGAACAAAACATATTTAGAATGGGAGCATCTTAATGATCCAAGATTTTTTGTTATCCCTTGCGATCAAGATGAGTCAGAAGATTTTTTTAAATATGTTGTTGATTATTGTAAAGGAACCCCAAGTTTAATTATTTTGGATGACTGTGCTTCTGGACAAAGTGTTAAAAACAGAACCAGCGAGTTGGTAAAACTTGGTTTTGGAGCAAGACATATGAATATTAGCACAATAGTTGTCACCCAGCAACTGACAAGCATTGCAAAACCATATAGGGAAAATATTTCAAAACTGGTTACCTTTTACAACCCAAACAGAAAGGATATGCAAGTTATTTTAGATGATTATTTAGACATACCAAAAGAAGAAGAAAAAAAAATAAAAGAAACATTGAAATCTAAAAAATATTCAAAATTGGAGATCAACCTAATTCATCCATATGATCATTCCATAATAAATGAGGAACCTAAGAATTTTACTTAAAAATGGAGAAACAACTGTTAAATTTGAAGATCCTTTGATCATTGAAGATACAAAACTAATGGTTAAAGATGCAACAGTTTTTTGGGATTTCAATAATTTAACAAGTCCAACATATATTATGCATGGATCAAAAAAAATTAGTTTTTACAATGGCTATTGGACTGTTGGTATGATTATGAGATTATTAAAAGAAAACGAAATAAAGTCAGAATTACTTCCATATAGCTGTAAAATCAGACTATACCCAACAAGAGACCTTTCCTTGCTTAAACTTGGTCCTTTGCTAGGATATCCAGAAACAACAGTAATTAGGGGAGGAGCAAATCTTGTCAGTCCAGAAACAGTCAACATAAATCTTGGAATGAGATTTGTCTGTATATCTTGCGAAATGATCGATGGAACTAGGACATCATTTTCAGGAAAACGGGATAGAACAGCCGCAGTTCTTCCAATTACAACAAGACAATTATTGAAGGGATCAGTGGAAAAATTTGCAAACATCAACTCTGAGGCTATGTTAGACAATGGCGTTTACAATGAACTTAAATTTAAAGTTGACCACAATGTTGGCGATATTCTTCTTGAAATTTTTTTATGTCCACAGAATTATGAGACTCCATAAGGTCTAAAACTTTCTAAAAACTTTTTAAAATATATAACAAAAAATGTTATAAATTTTTTACCAAAATATTTTTTACAAACTATTATAATAAATGAATAAGAACGAGGTTTTAAATGATCTGTATGAAGCAGCTTTGATAACAGTTGCAGCTGTTGGAGTAAGTATGGTTGTTAAAAAGTTAACAGGCCAATCTCTCGCAGCGCCAGCAAGTATTAAAGAAACAGCTAAACTTGGAGTTGCAGTTGCAGGAGGATTATTTACAGTAAAAATGGCACAGGACAAAGGATATATTCCGAAAAATGTGGATCCAAAAAAAGTATAAAAAGTTTTAAAACGATTTAAATTTGAACTGCAAAAGTTAAACTTCTTTTTTTTAAATAAATGGCATCAATGATAGCAGGAGGGTTGTTCAATGCAGTTGCCTTTGCTGGTGCTGGTTATTTGTTTCAATCATTTAACAAACATGGTTATGCTGACGAGGCAAAAAGACATAATTTGGCAACAGAAAAACTTCAAAAAGACAAAGAAAAGTTTTTTGAAAATGAAATTAAAAGAAAAGACAAGGTCAGAGAATTACAAGATGAAATTCGAAATGCAAACTATAACATGCAAGACACTTCGAAAGCCTTCCAAGAACTTCATGAAATTTTACAAGAAAAAACGGTAGAACCAGTTATCGATGATTATTACCAACCAAGCGATGAAATGGAAAAATATATGACTATTACTGTAACACTTTTAGGGGCTGGTGCTGGTTGGTTGTTGGCGGTTGTTGTCTAAATTTAAAATATTTGGTAAAAATTTATAACATTTTTTGTTATAAGTTTTAAAAAGTTTTAGAAAGTTTTTATAAAATTTTCAACATTTCTTTCCTTCTTTAATAATTTTTGTATACTCCTTACACTTTCTGATCCCACTCATTTCTTCTATTTTCAAAACATTTTCAACACTAAGAGCATTGCCAAAAACTTTGAATCCTGTTTGATATGGTCTGTAAGCATTGTCTTTTGGAGAATAATTTAAAATATATTTTATTTCGTCAAATGTTTTTAGTTCTGATGGAGTTGGTTTTTTCATTTTTTCCAAAAGATCATTTCTTTGACAGATTCCAAAAATAATGAACATAATGTAATTCATGCTATATTTTCTGTCCAAAACCAAACCTGATCCCACAAGAATTTTATTGGCCTTATTGAAAAATTTCATGATCTCGTAACCAACAATCTTTTCTTCATTTGAAAATAGTTTCCAAAATGTTTTTACATATCTTTTCAAAATGGGTGTGGTTGGTTCTTTGTGGTTATAACCATACAGCTTTAATAACACCAAACCACATTTTCCACAAATTATGGATCCTTCAATTTCTGCGGTTGACACCTTACAACAACTACTTTTGTCCTTATATGTTTCGAGTTCTAAAAGACTTTCGTTAAATTCAGCGACGTTATTTTCCCCCTTAGTTTCAACAATGGGGTTATACAAAACATCTAAATTTTGATATGGCTTTTGCAAAGTTTTAGTGATGCTTGACATTTCTTTCTTTTATTATATTAATTTCGCTATTCCTTTAAATACCAAGAAAACCGTTCCAATTGAAGCCCCGAAAACTTCTGGTAATCTGTTGTCGCTTTTTTCAACAATTTCAGGAGTAAATATTCCTGGTTTGTATTTTTTTTCATTAATTTCAACAGGTTTTACAAAGGGTTTTCCAATAGGTTTTCCAATAGGTTTTCCAATATTTAAATGTCTGTTAAGTCCAAGAGTCATTTTGTTTGTGGCCAGTGTAAGAACATTATTGAACCCACTAATTGGGTTAATAAGGATTCTCATGTCTGACGGGATTAAAATTAGACCTGGACTTATGGCAAAATTTAAAACAACATTTGTGGACTTAATGGCCTGCCTCATATTTGAAATAGAAACAGTAATGTCATCCTGGGCTATGGTATCCTCCATTAACTTTTTAAACACCTCTTGTGTTTGTAAACTTTTAGCACCTTCGCCAACAATGACCCACCTTGTTTTTGCCTGGGCTCCCAACACACAGTAAACAAAAGATTCTAAGGATTGTTGGAATAGCTTTTGACCCAATAATGTTAACCCATTGGAATCTTTAGGTACAAAATGTTTGAAATCATCTGGATGTCTCGATCCTGCTGACACCAATTCCTCATATGTGTTAACCCTTCCATAACTCTTTTTTGTTAAATTTACATATCTAACTTCATATCCGAGGTCTTTCATGTCTTGTGTAAATTCTTTTGCACTTTGTGTGGAGTTGCTTATCTTTTTAACCCAAACATCATTAGGGTTGTGTTGTAAATTTTTTATGACATCTTCTGTCAAAAACCTTCTAAGTTTGTTTGGATGTTTTAAGAACCTTCTAACCTGAAAAACATAATGATAATGGACAATACTTGTTAAAAAATGAGATCTAAATTTTTCAAAACCATTCTTGAAATGTTTGTTTGAAATTCCGCACAAATAGCTTGCAACATAAGAAGCAGCGATGGATGTAAAATATGGAATTGTAAGAAAGTCATTTAATGTTGGGTTCCTTATTTTCATTGGCTGTTGGAATGTTAAATCTATGGGATTCAAATTTACAATAAAGTTTTCTCTTTCATTTGCAAATATCGTAATTGTGTTTATGTTTACAGAAGCCTTTGGTTGTTTGGTAAATTTCTGGACTGTTCCAAAGACATCCCACTCTTTTGGCCATTCTTTAAATTCTGTCATTGTTTATTTAAAGTTCAAAAGCAAAAAAAAACTCAACCCTCAAAATAAAATGGAAGATGAACTTTTACTTATTGATCTTGAGTTACGAGATATTTATTACAACCCTGTAACAGGTTACCAATCCATGGAAAAACTTTACCAAGCTGCTGTAAAAGAAAACCCTTCAATAACCCGAAAACAAGTTAAGGAGTGGTTACACAACCAAAAAGTTTTTACTTTGCACAAACCCATCAAAAAACCAAAAAAATACCAGAAAACATTTGTTAAAAATCTTGCCGACCAAATGCAAATGGACTTGGTGGATATGGCGAAATTTGGTTCTGAAAATAATGACCAAAAATGGATCTTGACTGGTATTGAAATTTTGTCAAGATTTGGTTTCGCTGTTCCTGTCTACAGAAAAAGTACTGTTGCTATGGTGCCAGGTGTTTCAAAAATGTTGGAAGAATTTAAGAAAAGATTTGGTAAATATCCAGAAACGGTCCAATTTGATGAGGGGAAGGAATTTTATAATGTTGGAGTAAAAACTCTTTTGAAATCTCTAAACATAGAATATTTTTCATCCAGATCCCACAGAAAGGCTGCACTTGTGGAAAGGTTCAACAGAACTCTGAAAACCAGAATGTGGAAATTTTTTACTTTTAAAGGAAACAAAGAGTGGTTAAATAGTTTAGACAAATTTGTTAAAAGTTACAACAACACAACCCACAGCACTATTAAAATGAAACCCAAAGATGTCAATGATATCAACCAATCCAAAGTTTTCTTTTCCCTGTATGGAATCCCACCATTAGAATCCCAAGTAAACCCAAAATTTAAAATTGGGGACCATGTTAGGATCCAAAAATACAGAAAAAACTTTGCAAAAGGTTATGACCCAAATTTTACAGATGAAATTTTTGTTGTGTCAGCGGTTTTTAGAGGAGTTCCTGTTATGTATAGAATTCGGGATAAGGAGGAGGACATTATGGGAAAATTTTATGGTGAGGAGTTGGTAAAAGTTATTGGAGAACAGACATAAATAAATAATGGAAGGAAAAACTGAACCAAATATTGGAATGAAAGATAGAGGGATGCCAAACGTTCCAGATGATGATGCCGAAACAGCTGAGACATCTTTTGGAGGCACGGCTGACAAAAGTTTTGAGTCATCTTTTAATCGTTCATATTTTGACGATCTTAACAGACTTGACAGACTTGACGATCTTTTAGATGATTTTGGTAATGTTTATGGACCTGATGAACAAGCTAAATTAGATGATGAAAGAAGAAAAATGAGGGAAAGACTTAGTAAGCGACCTGTACAATTTAAAGATGAGCCGGATGACCTATTTAAAAAAAGAATGAAAGACTTTATAGCAAATGAGTCCAGGAGGCAAAGTTTTGATGCTACAACTATAAAAAAAAACTTTTTTATCGAAGAGTTAAGTCAAACAGTAGTTGGGGATGATGGTCCAGAAAGCAAAAAATTGTTAAAAGGAAGCACATTATCCTATGATCTAAAAACATTTGAGATTGACGGACTTAAGTTTGAAAATGTACTAGTTATGGTTAAAGATGCTAAAACCGGCGACTTTGAATATTCAAAAGCAAAAGGTAAAAAAGTTATAAACAAAATTGAAATATTTAAGCGTTTGTTAAAATTGGCAGCTCCAGAACATTTAAAAACTGGAGTTGGACGCATAGAAGAAGAGCTTAACATATCCCCACAAGCAGCCGAAGCAATCCAAAAAGAAGTTGCTAAAGACCTAGAAGATGAAGTAACAATATTACAAGATGAGATAGAAAGTCGTGGCGAAAGTAGTAAAGAAAAAACTGAAAGAATACGTAATTTGGCTGGAATTTTGAACCCCAAAGGAACTGTTAAGGAAGCAACTACTGCTCTCGATATTAACGTAGAATATTATACAGACCAAGCCAATAAGGAGACAGATCAAAAGGAAAAACAAGATAATATAAATTTAGCAAATGTGTGTAAACTCAAATCTGACTCTCTTAGGCTAGAGGCTAATATGAAACCAAAATATGAAGAAACAAAAGAAAGAATTAAAACCAGTGTTATAACCAGATTTGAAAGGTTTAAAGAATGGGCCAAAGAAAACATGGGAGTATCAGCAGCTATTGCCATTTCCATCGCTGGAATTATAACAACTGTTGTTTTGGCTGGAAAAGCTGCTGTCGTTACAACTGCAAAGGCAACAGGGGCACTTGGTAAAGCCTTGGCAAAACTTGCAAAAGCCGCCTGGCCTGTATTGGCACCAATTTTAAGCATATTGGCAACTGCACTATCTTGGGGTGCAAAAGGTTTAGCATGGTTGGCAAAAAATTTGTGGGTCCTTGCAATAGCTTTAACATATTTTGTTTACACAGAGTACAAAGAAAGATATAAAAAATAATAAAAATAATGGTATAATAAAATGAACACCGAATACGCAACAATGAATGAAGAAAAAAATGAAGAACCATTTAAAGATCCGCTAAACTTAAATCTTCGGGAGGACCTTATCCGCCTATCCTTTGCAAAGGAAATAAAACATTCGGAAGCATATTTAAAAAAAGCTTCAATGACCCAACTTGAAAAAATTAAGCTCAGTTATGAAAGAAACCAACTTGATAAAACAACTTCTCTGTTAACAGAAACACTTGTAACCAAATTTTCAGAGTTATTGGAACAGTTGGACTTAATACAAAATGATGAAAAACTGGATGCAGAACTATCATCAAACAAACTATTTTGCGATGATGTCAAATCCTTGGTTAAAAAAATTTCGCCCTATATCCCAATGATTGGCTTGCTAACTGGTGGCATCATAGTTGCCAAACATGTTTGGGACCGGGGCGAAGTAAAGAAACCAAGCCCAAATAAAAATGTTACAGTACAAAATGATGAAAATCCTAATGAAAATAACAGTGGTGTCAGTTTTGTTGATCCCGATAACAGTTGAGTTAATTCTACTAAAGTTTTTACTGTTCTCACTAAGCGTTCCACACAGTGTTCTAAAAAGTTAGCAATGTTTTCCTAATCTTGTGGGTTAGGAAAAAATAAAACAAATGGGAAATTCAAAGTCAAGCATCGCAAAAGCGTCGCAAAAGCCAAAAGAAAAATTTAATAAAAACCATATTACTAAAAAAGGCTTTCAGTTTGGTTTAAGTTTTGGAAGGGATGACCTAACAATGGAAGGAAATGTTCAAATAGGCTGGACAAACAAAACAGTTAAAAATTACACAAAGGTTTCTAACTGTAAAAAATCGCCATCTGTAGAGTCTTTAACACAAAATAAAATAAATGATTATGATGACAAAAATCTTAAACTGGTATCGACAAATTCGACAGAAAAGGTCGGACAGGAGAAATTTAATTCTTAGAAAAAATTGGATTCTAAAAGAAAAAGAACGATGGGTGCACAATAATGAAAGAAATGATCATTATTACTAAAAACTCCCTTTGTTAAAAAATTGAATAAAAAAACAATAATAAAAGATATAATAAAAGAATGAACCCCATTGTTGAAATTAATATTAAGTTTCAAGAACAAAAAGAAGCACCTCAAACCTACGAAGAGTTAGAAGATGAAATAAAACTTATACAAAAGCACCTACGACAAAAAATAGAAATCAGAGACCGGTTATCCGAAATCCGTAAATCAAAAGTTAGTACACAGAAAGAAAAGCTAATTAATATAGCTTTTCAAAAGGGGATCAAAAATCCAACCTTTTTAACAAAAAAAACACTATGCGAAATACTTGACATTCCACATATTCCAAACATGCCCACTGGTAACCCAAATTGTCCGGACATAAAACCTGTTAAAATTTTATTTACATCACTGGATGATGATGAAGAAAAAATAGAGTTTCCAAGTCTTAGCCAAGCAGCTTTAGCTATTGGAAAAAAAACCTACGGTATTATTAAATACTATATCAAAAACAACAAAGTCATTTGGTACAAGGACAAACAATGGACTGTAAGCAGAAAGTAAAAAATATGTTAAACTAAAAATCAAAATCTCTTATTCCAAAAATAAGAAATTTTAAAAGAAACCATATACAATAAACAATGACAGACACAATAACTCCCAAAGAAAAACTCAAAAAACTTTTTCAAATAAGAATGCAACTAAGAACAAGCGCGAACAACAGATTACAGACAATACGAGAGGAAACCCTTCCACCACCATCACTCAAAGAACTCAGAATACTAGGTTGGAAACTTGGTGTCAAAGGTGCCCATAGTTCCAACACAAAAACACTATGCGAAAAACTTAACATTCCATTGGTAAAAAATGAAGTTTATGAAAAACACCACAGAAACACAATTAGAACACCAGTCAAAATAACACTCACTTCTGTTGATGGCGAAAAACTGGTGTTCCCAAGTATCTACAGAGCTGGTATTAGTCTAAACAGAAATCCAAGTTATATTCCGTTCTGCATAAAAAAACCCAGAGAAGTTATGTATGAAGGTAAATATTGGTCAGTTAGTCGTTAAAAATTTTTTTAAAACCATACTAATAAATAAGGTTCTGTTTTCTAAGGTTGCATTTCTCGCAAAAGTTGTATACTTTGTCATTTTTATATCCACAAAGATTTCTATCCTTAAGTTGGATAGAAATTTTTTTAATGAAGTTTTTTACAAAAGTATTATGGCACTTACCCAAATAATGTTGCCAATGATTATCCCAACAGCAAGTCCCGTCCATGGCGAAATTTCATCAATAAACTTTGTAACTTTTTCATCAACATAATTAATATTTTCGTTAATTTTGTCCATTTTTTTATTTCATATTTAAAAAACTTTATACCATAATAAATGACCAAGTACACAAATGATCCAAAATTATTAAAAATCCGAGAAAATGCTCGCCTTAGAAAACGGCGGCAACTTCAACGAGATAAGGAGATGAAACCCTTCAAACCCGAAAGACTTGCCAAACTTCAAGAAGCACAGAAGGCAAAGGAACTTAAAGAGGAGCAAAAACAGGAGCAAAAACTCATCAACCAACAAGACAACCAAAACGACGACCTAATCAAGATCCAAAGGAAAACTCAGAAAAAATTACAGAAAAAAGAGCAACAAAAATGGTCAAAAGAGATCCGACAAGAGGAAGCAAGACAGGACAAAATTAAGTGGAACAAGAAGTGGTTGGGTACTGACAAAAAACTTACTAAAAACAGAAGGATTCTCGGCAACAAACTAACAAAAATTTTCAACAGGAAAACAAAAGCCAACAAAAAACTTAGACAAACAGAGCCTGTAATGATTAAAGATTTTGTAAATGGTAAGGCGGCTTTGTATGAAATTTCAGGACAAAACTACAGAGACCCAACAGTATTTTTAGAAGAAACAACAACAGCTGTTGAAAACCTCATAAACAGTATCGAGAACTCCAAAAAAGTAAAGACAACACTGATTTGTAAACTTGTCCATTACGATTATGAGGGTGGGATAGAAGAAGTAGATCTCTTTTACTTTACCTCCCACATGAAGGCTATGACAACAAAGGAGGATGTTACAGAACTATACAAACAGTCAAAAAGAGAGATGTTGGAAAATCTTTCAGCTCACCAAAAAAAAGGTTCTGGATGGTCCATAAGATCTGTCGAAAACTTGCACATCTCAATAACAAAATATAAGCCTTTAAATGGCAAGGGTTTTAAACCATTACCAAAATTCATCAAGGACAAAAAGGCAATCATCAATCCACAAAACAAGGATGACAACTGTTTTCTGTATGCAGTCGCCATTGCAGAAATTTTAAAGGAAGATCCAAACGCTCAAAAACTTGAAAGAGTGCCAACAGCTGTAAAATTATTGGCAAGAAAGTATGATTGTAAGGGTTTAACATTTCCTGTTAAAATTAAGGACATCTCAAAATTTGAAAAAAATAATGAAATAGGTGTAAATGTTTTGACATATGACGACGAAATTAAAAAGGTTTGTCAGATGCAAATAAGCAGGTCTGACCATGATGATAGAGTTAACCTTTTTTTCGACAATGGTCATTACAGCACTATTAAGGATAAGGGTAAACTTTTAACAAGCCAAAATGACAAACACAAAGGAAAAAAGTTCTTTTGCAACTTTTGTTTAAACCCTTTCAAAACAGAGGAAATACTAAATCAACATGAAGAAATCTGTAGAACCCATGACGCCCAAATCCAAGAATATCCCAAAAAGGGTGTTGACGATATCATGGGATGGAGTTGTAAAGATTTTAAGAAAACCCAAGATGTTCCGTTCATCATAGTTGCAGATTTCGAGTGCATGTTAAAAACTTTGAAAACCAGAAACAATGACGAGTCAAAAAGTTACACACAAAAATATCAAGAACACATTCCAATTGGTTATTGCTTTCAAATTATATGTTCTGATCCGTCCATATTTCCAGGAAAAACTGTAAGTTACACCAAACAGTACGAGTTTCAAGATATTGGTAAAATGTTTGTTGAGGCTTTGGAAAAAGAAGCCAAAAAGATTTGGCATAACTATTTGAAGGACCCAAAGAAAATAATAATGACAGCAGATGATGAAAAGAACTTCCAAAATGCAACAACCTGTTATGTTTGTGGTGGTCAATTTGTACGAAAAAACCATAAAAATTTGGACCCCAGAAGTCTTTGGAAAGCCAACAAAAATACTGCAAAATCCAAAGTTAGAGATCATGACCATTTAAATGGTAAATATCGTGGTGCAGCTCATAATGACTGTAATTATTCAATGGCAAGTGCAAGACATATTCCGGTTTTGTTTCATAATTTTAGTGGATATGATAGTCATTTAATAGCAAAATATTTAGGGTTGTCAAATGGTAAACTTGGTTGCATAGCAAAAACAGAAGAAGAGTATATAAGTGTCAACAAAAAACTTTGGATGGATGGTGGGTGGAGTAAAGATCTAACATCTGATGGAAGACCAAAGAAAAAATGGGTCCCTTTGGAGCTAAGGTTTTTGGATTCTTTGAAATTCATGTCAAGCTCATTGGCAACACTTGCATCAAACTTACCAAAAACAGAATTCCATTACACTGAAAAAGGTTTCAAAGACCATCCAAAGGAAAATGTGGATTTGTTGAAACAAAAGGGAGTGTTTCCGTATGAGTTTGTAGACAGCCTAAAAAAGTTGGACTATCCCAAATTACCACCAAAGGAAAAATTTTATTCCAGATTAACAAGAAGTCATATTAGCGATGACGATTACAAACATGCTCAAAATGTTTGGGACAAGTTTAAATGCAAAACATTAAAGGACTACCATGATCTGTATTTGAAAACTGATGTACTTCTTTTGACAGATGTTATTCAAAACTTCAGAAAAATGAGTAAAAACACCTACAAGCTTGACCCCATGTGGTTTTATACAACTCCTGGCCTGTCTTGGAGTGCCTTGCTGAAAATGACAAACCAAAAGTTGGAGCTTTTAACAGACCCCAATATGTACCTCATGGTTGAAAAAGGTATTCGCGGAGGTATCTCAACTATTACCCATCGGTATGCAAAGGCCAACAATAAGTACATGAAAGAGTACGATCCAGAAAAAGAAAGTGTTTTCATTCCATATTTAGATCGTAACAATCTTTATGGCATGTCAATGACGGAACCATTACCAGTTGGAGATTTCAAATGGGTTCCAGATGATGAGTTGGAAAACTGGGAAAAATATTTGACAACAGAAGGCGAAGGGTGTTTTCTGGAAGTGGATCTTGATTATCCAAAGGAACTCCATGATTTGCATAACAATATGCCATTTGCAGCCGAAAGAATGATGATCGACAAAGTGGAAAAGCTAGTACCCAACCTTAGTAATAAGAAAAATTATGTACTTCATTATGAAGCCTTGGCACAAATATTGGCAAATGGTTTAAAGTTAACAAAAATTCATCGCGGAATCTCATTTACAGAAAAAGCCTGGATGGAGCCTTACATTATGTTAAACACGAAGTTAAGAACAGCCGCCACTAATGACTTTGAGAAAGACTTCTTTAAACTCATGAACAACTCTGTGTTTGGTAAGACAATGGAAAATGTTAGAAACAGGGTTGATGTCCGGCTGGTATCATTTGAAGACCAACTTGAAAAATTAGCGAAAAAACCTAATTTCAAAGGCATCAATATATTTACCGAAAACTTGGCAGCAGTTCATATGAAAAAAACTAGAGTTAAATTAAACAAGCCCATCTATTTCTGGTGCGGCTATCCTAGACAAAAGCAAAATTTCTATGTATGATTTTGACTACAATTATATTAAACCAAAATATGGCAATAAGGCAAAACTGTTATTTACAGACACTGACAGCCTTTGTTACGAAATTAAAACCGATGACTTCTTTGTAGATATCTCGCCAGATGTTGAAACCATGTTTGACACTTCAAACTTTCCAGAAACCCATTCAAGTGGTATCAAATGTAAAGCAAACAAGAAAGTCCTTGGGATGATGAAATCTGAGACTGGTGCTGAACAAATTTCATACTTTGCAGGATTAAGGTCAAAAGCCTATGCAATTAAAATGGCCAAAAAAAGAAATCCTGTAACTGGGTTAATGGAGTGTAAGGAGGACAAAAAGTGCAAAGGTATTACAAAAAGTGTTATCAACAATGACATCAAGTTTAATGATTATGTGGAATGCCTGTTTTCTGGAAAAAACCTAATAAGAGGGATGAACACATTCAGAAGCACCAAACATACAATCCATACCATTCATGTCAACAAAATAGCATTAAATTCTGCAGATGACAAAAGGGTTATATTAGATGATAAAATTTCAACACTTGCGATTGGTCATTATAAAACCAAGGAGTAGAAAAATATCTAAAAAGTTTTAAACAGTTTTTTCTGTTTAAAAATTTAAAATGTGTTTTCATTTAATAGGACATATTTAATTTCAATCTTTTCTCATGATCTTTTAAATGAAATAGTAGTTGAGCATTTGTTTCAAATTTTTTATGACATTTTATACAATTATTTAATGATATCCCACCCTTTGTTACTCCATGAACAGCTTTGTTGTGTAGTCTTGCTGCTGTTTTTGAAAGCAAAGTCTTCTGACAAACTGAACAAACAAATGTATGATATGGTTGACTTCCTGTAACATATTAATTTTTTTGTGGTCTCATTGGCAAAATTTATTTATTAAAATTTTAAAGGTTGGATGAACCGATTTTAAAAACCTTCCAACCCCCAAACCCCAAAAACTTGGCAAACCCAAACCCCAAAAACTTAACAAACCCAAACCCCAAAAACTTGGCGACAAACCAACAAAAATTTTAAAACATGTCCCAGGATCCGAAAACCCCAAACCCCAAAAAATTTGGAAACCCCCTCCTGAAAATTTTAAAACATGTCCCAGGATCGGAACCACCATTTTGGAAAAATTTGAAACCCCCTCCCCCTCCTGGAAAAATTTTAAAACATGTCCCAGGATCGGAACCACCATTTTGGAAAAATTTTTAAAACTCTCTTTTACAAACATGTCCCAGGACCCGCATAATAACACTACTCATATACACAGACGCCGTCGCCACTGAAATCGAGAAATTATGCGAGGAAAAATGTTGTGGTTGTAAGATTGATCACCCCAGTCAGCGCCAGCATGATTGCCTCATGATGACCGAGGAAGAAAGATGGGAATTGTACTGCAAAGATGCCATTGCATTTGTAAACGATAAACGATTAATTTGGGACGAGTTTATTGAAGCGACAAGAGTGTTAAAGATCAGGTGTCATAAAGACGCTCTTGAACGTTTAAGACAATTAGAAAACACTTCAGAGTCCATATTGTATGCACTGTGGCAATTGTATAGTAATGCGGAGAATCCAGAAATGAAATGTATTCAAGGATATCTTTCTTACTGGAGAGAAAGTAATAAATGATTTTCTTGAATAAATGTTGTGTTTTGTCTTAAATATGGCTAATAATTGTAGACACACTTTATATTTTTATCCTAAATCTTGTCTGAAGGAATATAGCGGGTTTTGAACATTCTAAATGATTGAATCTGCTGAGATAACTTAACTCGAATATTATCTGAATAATCTATGAATATTATATTAGGGTTAGAACCTAACAGAATAAATCATCTTAGAATCATACCTAACTAAACCTTCGTTTATAAGTAAAGGAAGATAGAATGAGGAATCACTTTGAGAAGCTGAACTTAGGATACGTACGAATCAAGCCGAAAAGCCGTGAGCTCAGAAAAAAAACATATTGGCACATAGCAATGAAAAGCTTATATATGAATAATATATTAGATATTTGCTTCGCTTTTGAATATTATATTTGATATTTGCGCTTCGCTTTTGAATATTATATTAGATATTTGGTTCGCTTTTGTGATGTTTATACGTATAGGAACCCTTTGAAGTTAAAAAGAGTCGCCTTGAATGGTAGCGAATCGTTATTGTAAACTTAGAAGAACATTATTCGACAGCATCGTTGCTAAAGATTATAGAGTGGTGTATAATAAACGTGTGCTTGTAAATAACTTTGATACTTTACCTTACGGATTTTAACTTGTGTGTTTGTAAATAACTTTAAACTTTTGTGTATGTTTGTAAATAGGAAACTGAAATTATACATTTTTTATAAACACTATTCATTTGTGTTATTCTGGTGTGAGGGATAGGAGGTGAGATTCAATGATTCAATCTTAGGATTCAATGATTCAATCTTAGGATTCAATGATTCAATCTTAGGATTCAATGATTCAATCTTAGAGGGCTTAATGAGGGTCTTTTAGAGCACAGGGGTAGGGGTGGGGGTCTTGAGTAAATGAGTAAATACTTGATATGGCCCTGGGGGCCTTTTTCGTGGCCCTATCGCCCTATCGCTTGAATACACTCCCTGTCCCCTCTGATCCCCCACGCATTCGCCTAACCCGCTTTTTCTCCCTTTTGAGTTAATTTAGAAAAATTCTGAACAAATATGAAAAAGATTGCGTATGTGTGTTGCAAAATATTACGTTGTATAATAAATATTACTGGGAGTATATTTCGTTAGGAGAATATTAGTTTAGGAGTATATTTCGTTTGTTTTCTTTCAATGATTTGGTGGCTCTTAAAAGAGCCGTTTTTGTTTTGTTTTGGGTTATATCGCAACCCAGAGACAACCACATGTTGTTGACTGCCCGCAAAACATTGCAGCATTCACATTCAAACCATTAGTTATCCTCCTTAACTCCTTCACGCACTGGGCTTATATAAGTATAGCAACCAACTTTAATTTATACACTTACGATTAAATTTAGATTCCATACACTGAACTTAACATTTAAGCGATGTGTTGATTAAAATATAGGGACATATATTATGTTTAACTCGAGTAAAGTTTGTCTTCTTTCGAAACATTTGGTTGTTCTTAAAAGAGCCGAGGTTGTTTGCTTTGTGGTTAAACTCCAATCCAATGGCAACCACACCACGTTGGCTGTCCGCAAATCATCATGAATGGTACAGCGATATCCACGATCACCGAACGTAATTCGTTTACACATGTTTTGTGTATGGTCGATCGTAGACACTCTGTCGTATTACCTTAAACATTGTCTAGAAGAACATCGAGTACTATTCGACAGCATCAGTGACCAGTTAGCCTACTTGTGGTTATGGTTTAGTATGTTATAAGATTCTCGCACGTGCAATAGTACAGAAACACGACGTTATGTGTGATATGGTGTACCTTGGTGTTATTTGTGATGTAGCTGATCCAGTTTCTGTAAATATTCCATTTAAGATTGTACGAGATAGAAATGAAAAGAGTGTTTTAACTAGGAGCGAGAGTAAAGATTATAGGGCTGTATATAACAAACGAGTAATTGTAGATAATTTTGACACTTTACCTTATGGATTTTAAAAATAGATTTTTAACTTTGCATGTCTGTAAATAATTTTAAAAATTTTGTGTGTGATTGTAAATTGAAATTACATCTTTTATCAGCACTACCTGTTGTTTTGTTTTGAAGAAAAATAATTGCCAGGTGTGGGATTCGAACCCACGTCTTCTGGGACTTTAAACCCAGCGCCTTAACCATTCGGCCACCCTCGCGCTTACATTCAAGGTTCCATATTTTCTCTTTATAAAAAATTGGATCATGGGGTTCCTCGAGGATGCAGAAAGGGTACATGTTGTATTATTCAAACGGGGCGAATATAAAACCCTTAGGATTCAGTCTTGGGATTCAATGATTCAATGATTCAATGATTCAATCTTAGGATTCAATGATTCAATCTTAGGATTCAATGATTCAATCTTAGGATTCAATGATTCAATCTTAGGATTCAATGATTCAATCTTAGGTTTCAATGATTCAATCTTATGCTTTAATGATTCAATCTTAGGATTCATGAGTAAATGAGTAACTCATGAGCAAATGAGTAACTCATGAGTAACTCGTGAGTAAATGAGTAACTCATGAGTTACTCATGAGTAACTCGTGAGTAAATGAGTAACTCGTGAGTTACTCATGAGTAACTCGTGAGTTACTCATGAGTAAATGAGTAACTCATGAGTAACTCGTGAGTTACTCATGGGTAAATGAGCAACTCGTGAGTAACTCGTGAGTAAATGAGCAACTCGTGAGTAACTCGTGAGTAAGGAGCACAGGGGGTGGTGGTGAGGCGTGGAGGGGTGGTCGATCGGGACACAGGGACTAATATTAGTCCCCCAGGGACACATTTGCAAAGTGAATATTAATTATAGGGACACCGAGACTCATATTAGTCCCTGTGTCCCGATCGACCACCCCTGCACCCCTCACCACCACCCCCTGTGCTCCTTACTCACGATTTACTCACGAGTTGCTCATTTACTTACGAGTTACTCACGAGTTGCTCATTTACCCATGAGTAACTCACGAGTTACTCATTTACTCATGAGTTACTCATGAGTTACTCATTTACTCATGAGTAACTCATGAGTTACTCATTTACTAATGAGTAACTCACGAGTTACTCATTTACTCACGAGTTACTCATGAGTAACTCATGAGTTACTCATTTACTCACGAGTTACTCATGAGTTACTCATGAGTTACTCATTTACTCATGAGTTACTCATTTACTCATGAATCCTAAGATTGAATCATTAAAGCATAAGATTGAATCATTGAAACCTAAGATTGAATCATTGAATCCTAAGATTGAATCATTGAATCCTAAGATTGAATCATTGAATCCTAAGATTGAATCATTGAATCCTAAGATTGAATCATTGAATCCTAAGATTGAATCATTGAATCATTGAATCATTGAATCCCAAGACTGAATCCTAAGGGTTTTATATTCGCCCCGTTTGAATAATACAACATGTACCCTTTCTGCATCCTCGAGGAACCCCATGATCCAATTTTTTATAAAGAGAAAATATGGAACCTTGAATGTAAGCGCGAGGGTGGCCGAATGGTTAAGGCGCTGGGTTTAAAGTCCCAGAAGACGTGGGTTCGAATCCCACACCTGGCAATTATTTTTCTTCAAAACAAGACAACAGGTAGTGCTGATAAAAGATGTAATTTCAATTTACAATCACACACAAAATTTTTAAAATTATTTACAGACATGCAAAGTTAAAAATCTATTTTTAAAATCCATAAGGTAAAGTGTCAAAATTATCTACAATTACTCGTTTGTTATATACAGCCCTATAATCTTTACTCTCGCTCCTAGTTAAAACACTCTTTTCATTTCTATCTCGTACAATCTTAAATGGAATATTTACAGAAACTGGATCAGCTACATCACAAATAACACCAAGGTACACCATATCACACATAACGTCGTGTTTCTGTACTATTGCACGTGCGAGAATCTTATAACATACTAAACCATAACCACAAGTAGGCTAACTGGTCACTGATGCTGTCGAATAGTACTCGATGTTCTTCTAGACAATGTTTAAGGTAATACGACAGAGTGTCTACGATCGACCATACACAAAACATGTGTAAACGAATTACGTTCGGTGATCGTGGATATCGCTGTACCATTCATGATGATTTGCGGACAGCCAACGTGGTGTGGTTGCCATTGGATTGGAGTTTAACCACAAAGCAAACAACCTCGGCTCTTTTAAGAACCACCAAATGTTTCGAAAGAAGACAAACTTTACTCGAGTTAAACATAATATATGTCCCTATATTTTAATCAACACATCGCTTAAATGTTAAGTTCAGTGTATGGAATCTAAATTTAATCGTAAGTGTATAAATTAAAGTTGGTTGCTATACTTATATAAGCCCAGTGCGTGAAGGAGTTAAGGAGGATAACTAATGGTTTGAATGTGAATGCTGCAATGTTTTGCGGGCAGTCAACAACATGTGGTTGTCTCTGGGTTGCGATATAACCCAAAACAAAACAAAAACGGCTCTTTTAAGAGCCACCAAATCATTGAAAGAAAACAAACGAAATATACTCCTAAACTAATATTCTCCTAACGAAATATACTCCCAGTAATATTTATTATACAACGTAATATTTTGCAACACACATACGCAATCTTTTTCATATTTGTTCAGAATTTTTCTAAATTAACTCAAAAGGGAGAAAAAGCGGGTTAGGCGAATGCGTGGGGGATCAGAGGGGACAGGGAGTGTATTCAAGCGATAGGGCGATAGGGCCACGAAAAAGGCCCCCAGGGCCATATCAAGTATTTACTCATTTACTCAAGACCCCCACCCCTACCCCTGTGCTCTAAAAGACCCTCATTAAGCCCTCTAAGATTGAATCATTGAATCCTAAGATTGAATCATTGAATCCTAAGATTGAATCATTGAATCCTAAGATTGAATCATTGAATCCTAAGATTGAATCATTGAATCTCACCTCCTATCCCTCACACCAGAATAACACAAATGAATAGTGTTTATAAAAAATGTATAATTTCAGTTTCCTATTTACAAACATACACAAAAGTTTAAAGTTATTTACAAACACACAAGTTAAAATCCGTAAGGTAAAGTATCAAAGTTATTTACAAGCACACGTTTATTATACACCACTCTATAATCTTTAGCAACGATGCTGTCGAATAATGTTCTTCTAAGTTTACAATAACGATTCGCTACCATTCAAGGCGACTCTTTTTAACTTCAAAGGGTTCCTATACGTATAAACATCACAAAAGCGAACCAAATATCTAATATAATATTCAAAAGCGAAGCGCAAATATCAAATATAATATTCAAAAGCGAAGCAAATATCTAATATATTATTCATACATAAGCTTTTCATTGCTATGTGCCAATATGTTTTTTTCTGAGCTCACGGCTTTTCGGCTTGATTCGTACGTATCCTAAGTTCAGCTTCTCAAAGTGATTCCTCATTCTATCTTCCTTTATTTACTTATAAACGAAGGTTTAGTTAGGTATGATTCTAAGATGATTTATTCTGTTAGGTTCTAACCCTAATATAATATTCATAGATTATTCAGATAATATTCGAGTTAAGTTATCTCAGCAGATTCAATCATTTAGAATGTTCAAAACCCGCTATATTCCTTCAGACAAGATTTAGGATAAAAATATAAAGTGTGTCTACAATTATTAGCCATATTTAAGACAAAACACAACATTTATTCAAGAAAATCATTTATTACTTTCTCTCCAGTAAGAAAGATATCCTTGAATACATTTCATTTCTGGATTCTCCGCATTACTATACAATTGCCACAGTGCATACAATATGGACTCTGAAGTGTTTTCTAATTGTCTTAAACGTTCAAGAGCGTCTTTATGACACCTGATCTTTAACACTCTTGTCGCTTCAATAAACTCGTCCCAAATTAATCGTTTATCGTTTACAAATGCAATGGCATCTTTGCAGTACAATTCCCATCTTTCTTCCTCGGTCATCATGAGGCAATCATGCTGGCGCTGACTGGGGTGATCAATCTTACAACCACAACATTTTTCCTCGCATAATTTCTCGATTTCAGTGGCGACGGCGTCTGTGTATATGGTCTCTATTAATGGAAACAGCTTTTGGTATTCAACAACGGACACTTCATCGACATGTACTTGATTTCCCCATGCTTCACATTTACGGTTTCTAGATCGTCGAGTATTCATGTCTCAGTTCTAAACGGCTTTCAACAAACGTTCCAAATCACACTCCAAAAGACTTTCGATGTTACTCGTAAGAGAACAGAATTCGAATGAGATTCGCTATGGTAACGCCCCAACTAATCAACTTTTGGCCTGAACATGCCCACACATACCCCTTATTATCCACACACAACTCATGACATCCCCTAAAATGAATTAAATATTCTACTTATATGCAAATCTGGTTATGTTTTGGTCATTAGTAACTTTAATGACTTTCCCCTTTTGTGTTCTGCACGTGCGAGAATCTTATAACATACTAAACCATAGCGACGAATTATATAGCCAAGTTCTGTAATTTTTAAAGTAGGCTAATTGGTCACTGATGCTATCGAATAGTACTCGATGTTCTTCTAGACAATGTTTAAGGTAATACGACAGAGTGTCTATGAGCTCACGGCTTTTCGAAGTGATTCTTCATTATATCTTGCTACGATTTCCTCGCTTATAAACGAAGGTTTAGTTAGGAATGATTCTAGGATGACTTACTCTGTTTGAATATTTAGGTTCTAAGCATTAACCCCTAATGAGATTTATTATACGGGGAAGACATACACCGAATATTTCATTGTACTCTTTACTGATTTGATGGTTCTTAAAAGAACCGTTTTTGAAGAATGATATGGACCCAGCGAGCTGCTTTTGTGTCAGATAACCAGCGCCCAAAAGCTTCCACCTCCACTTTAGCGCAGTGATCATATGCGTTCACCTCCTCGTGGTTTCCACAGGTCTCTATCCACACCAAGGCATCGAATAAATATTTGGCTTTGGGGCAGCCGAAACTCTCTAGGTTAACAGACGGGATTTTCAGCCTTGATAGCAGGTCTCGTTCGTAATGCCCCCCTTTGTAGGCTATTGTTGAGTACTTGTTGATTTGGACTTGCCGGTATAGTTTCGTTACGATATTTTCAAGCTGACTTAGTGGAATAGCTTGAGAACAGGGTGGTACACCCAGCGGAAGTTTGTGAATATGTTTTTTCACATAGAGACAATTCTTTTCATCTTGGTCGCTTAAATCATACCACCAAATACCAATGTCGAAGAAGAAAGATAGCCCTTCGTTTTCACCTATTTTAAGAACTCCGAGTTCCTTACAATAAAATTTTCTTTCAATGTTGAAGCCATCCATATCTATAATCGCAACTATGTTATTCATTTTGGAGTATAGTTTCATATATATATATTTAAGCTCCGAGCTTATATAGCTTCATGTATACTATAATTATTCCAATCTTGCCCAATCATGTCAGAGGCGTGAGTCATGCGTGAGTCATGCGTGAGTCACAGTGCGTGAGTCACGCTGAATATTAATGAGGCGGCATCCCTTTGGACACTATATGGGGGGGGGTTATCTACTAAGGTGGCGGTCGGTAGACAATTACAATATGTGTGATAGATGAGGTGCTATGAAGCATTGCTTCCATAACTTCAAAGGTCGAAAAGATGATGATTTAAGATGTTCCATTTTAAAGATTTTCGTGTAGAGTAACCCAATACCACCGCCAATGCGATTTAAACGAGGAATGTGATTAAAGAACATCCCAGTTGGACAAAGGTCACGAATGATAAAATCTGAATTGTTATCACTATCAGGTTTCTACCAAGTTTCTGTAAGAGCAAGAACATCAATTTCTCTGTCCACTACATATTCTTTAATTTGTAAGGTTTTTCCAATTATTGTATTGCTCTAAGAGAAGTTATTTCTCATACTCATCTAGGGTTGAAGTTTTCATCAAATTTTTCTTGGTTTGACCATATACTAAGTATACATAAAAAAGCTAGTAAAATGATGAATGTTTTAAAAGGTGTTAAATATAAGCTTAATAGATCAACCCTTATTTCGTTATATAAAAGTCTTATCAGACCTTTGATGGAATATGCAGATGTCATCTGGGATGGATGGATGCAGTGAAGGAGAAGCAAATCTCTTAGAAGGGATTCAGTATGAATAAGCTCGTATAGTTAGTGGAGCTATGAAAGGAACAAATAGAAAGCGATTATTAAATGAATTGTTGGGAAGACCTGAAACAAAACAAACTATGTAGCTATTTTTGTGGACAAAAATATAACACAATTTACAATACTTCATTAAATCGATATAGCTCAATATTACATACTAGGCTCCGTCTAGGTCATTGTGCACTAAATTTTTATTTATATAGAATTAATTGTAAATCTTCTCCTTTTTGTAAATGTCGATGGGGAATAGTTGAAAACACTAAGCACTATTTTTTATATTGTCCTCGATATGCTACTCAACGACAACAACTACTTTCTTCGTCTACGCAGTTGCTCCACACCACATGGTCGAGTTTATCAGATGATCAAATAATTGAAATATTTCTACATGGCTCAGAACAGATTAGTAATGAAGAAAATCAAATATTGATGTATAACGTTCAATTATTCATCTTGAACACAAAGCGATTTACTAGCTCAACTGATTAGTAAGTTGATATTCTCTAATCTGTTTGAATATGATCTCTCATTAGCTTTTCCAATATCCTAATCTTTGTCTTAAACTTTATTTACATCGTGATGTACTCCATTTATTTCAATGTAAAAATTAGACATAATCTCCCTTGATGAGCTCTAAGCTCTTGGAGAAAATGTCGATAAATGAAATATGTTTAAATAAAAAAACAGTGATTGGGCTCATCACACTGTGGCTGTGCACCCATTACTGTAACATACAGTATGGGAAGAGTTCTACGAACCTGGCCCATCTCCTTGAAGACTGTGTGTTGCGAGAGTGGGGGTAGAATAGCATTCAGTCCCTCTCTCGTGTTAATGCCCCCAAATCAAGGAAGGTTTTTCGTGGAAACAGAATCGAAACCTTTTATGGACGTTTGAAGGCTCAAGGGTTTGAAATTTCAAAACATTTGTTAAACTGCATTTTTTTTGTAAAAATGGTTTTATACATGCAGAAACTTGTGTATGATACAGATAAACCCACATCCATTTGCTGCATGTTATCTCTTGACGTGTTGTTTCTTGATGTGTTGTTTTTTATATGTGTTGTTTCTAATATATGTGTTGTTTCGACACATTTGCAACACGTCAGGTTTTCTAGTGTGGTAGAGCGTCGGACTAGTAAACCGAAGGTCGCGGGATCGATCCAGCCGTGACCAAGTACCTTTTCTACTTGCCCGGTATGGCATCGTTCACTCGGACAACAACGTTTATCATCATTAATTACCCGAGTATCAATTTCTACGTCGCATTATATAGTGTGAACTGAGTACAGTTCGATGCTGACTTGATGAAACGAGATAGTTTCGAAATTCAGTATTTAAACACCATTCCCTCGACCTTCAGAAGGTTTTTCGTGGAAACAGAATCGAAACCTTTTATGGACGTTTGAAGGCTCAAGGGTTTGAAATTTCAAAACATTTGTTAAACTGCATTTTTTTTGTAAAAATGGTTTTATACATGCAGAAACTTGTGTATGATATAGATAAACCCACATCCATTTGCTGCATGTTATCTCTTGACGTGTTGTTTCTTGATGTGTTGTTTTTTATATGTGTTGTTTCTTGACGTGTTGTTGCCTGACGTGTTTTTTGATGTGTGACCAGTAAGAACACATCTGGTGTGTTCCTACAAGACACTAACATTGACAACACGCCAAAACCGTCTTCAACACGCTTTTGGCGTGTCAACTGAGAGGACAAAACGGCGTGTTTTAGTCAATATACAACACGCAAAGGCATGTTTTATGCAACACGTCTAACTACAACACGCCTAAAATACAACACGTCAAAAGTGTGTTCAACACACTTTCAGCGTGTCAACTGAGAGGACAAAACGGCGCGTTGTTTCGACACATTTGCAACACGTCAGGTTTTCTAGTGTGGTAGAGCGTCGGACTAGTAAACCGAAGGTCGCGGGATCGATCCAGCCGTGACCAAGTACCTTTTCTACTTGCCCGGTATGGCATCGTTCACTCGGACAACAACGTTTATCATCATTAATTACCCGAGTATCAATTTCCACATCGCATTATATAGTGTGAACTGAGTACAGTTCGATGCTGACTTGATGAAACGAGATAGTTTCGAAATTCAGTATTTAAACCCCATTCCCTCGACCTTCTCCGGCGTTGACCGCGTAGCTCAGTTGGTAGAGCGTCACACTAGTGAACCGAAGGTCGCTGGTTCGAATCCAGCCGTGGTCTAGTACCTTTTGTACTTGCCCGGTATGGCCCTGTTCACTCAGAGAACAACCTTTATCATCATTAATTACCCGAGTATCAATTTCCACATCGCATTATCCAGTCTGAACTGAGTACAGTTCCATGCTGACTTGAGGAAACGAGATAGCTTCGAAATTCAGTATTTAAACCCCATTCCCTCGACCTTCTCTGGCGTTGACCGCGTAGCTCAGTTGGTAGAGCGTCGGAGTAGTAAAGCGAAGGTCGCGGGTTCGAATCCAGCCGTGGCCAAGTACCTTTTCTACTTATTTTATTTATTTTATTTTTTATTTTAATAACTTTGCCATACACATTACAAACATAAATACAGACATAAGACAATAGGCTGGGCAACCGCAACAGCTAGTGCCAATTACTGCGGCCCCAAAACAAGTTCGATTTAACTGTTACTTTAAAAATACATAACGATATACAACATATATTAAATACATTAAATTTACTACGATATCTACTAAAAGCAACACGATGGTGGGTTCATAAGGCTTCGAGCTGTGTTGCATTTTAAACATATGCTTTTCCATGTTCGTGGGTCGCCTACGTCATATGTGTTGTTAAGTGCGTTAATATAGTAGTTAAATAGTAACTTCTTGAAGTTTGAGAGTGTGATGTTTTTTGTTGTAATCGTTTTTGGTAGTATGTTCCATGTTCTTGTTGTCCGAATTGTGTATGATTTTTGGTATGTCGAAGTATTACATTTTTTGGTTTGATATTTGTCGCAGTCAGGGTTGGATGATCTTGTTTGTTTGTGATGTTGAGGAGTTGGTAGGGTGGTCTTGTTGAGGATGTTGATGCCGTGGTTAGTTTTGTAGAAAAATACAATGTCTAGGTATTCATGCCAGTACGTTAAAGGAAGGAGTTTAGTCGTAAGTAGTCGTTCTTCCTATTTAATGTCACAAAGGAAGGGTAGATCCAGAAGAAGAAGAGATTTCGAAGTTGGAGAGGTCATTTTGCAGGGATGCTGCGTCTGCTTCTAAGTTGATTTCTTTGAAGATCTTGGTGTCATCGGCGAATGCTGCTAGGTTAGAGTTTACGACATAGTTAGATAGATTATTGGTGTATAATAAAAAAAGTAACGGTCCAAGAATGGAACCTTGAGGTACACCAGAAGTCACAGGTAGCGGTGTAGATGTTGCACCAAGTACGGTAGTTTGTTGACGACGATCTTTTAAGTAAGAGCCGAACCACGTCAGAATGCTACCTCCGAAACCAAAGTCGCGAAGACGACGTAGAAGGCGTCGATGACTAACCTTGTCAAACGCCTTTGACATATCGAGGTAAATCACATCAATCTGTTTCCCAAGATCTAACTGACTGCCTATGTTATCTAGAACCTCAATAAATTGGGTGACACAAGATTTACCGGTGATAAAGCCATGTTGAGAAGGGTTCATTTGGTTGAAAACATGATCTTTAATGATGTCAAATACTAAACGTTCCAGTAGTTTGGAAATAAGAGAAAGAAGGGAAATCGGCCGATAGTTTTCTGCATGTTCTTTATTTCCTTTCTTGTGTATGGGAACAACATTAGCAAGTTTCCAATCACGTGGTAGTATTCCAGTTTGTAAGGACTTGTTGAACAGAGTGCAGAGCGATGGAGTAATCTGAATTGCGGTTTCCTTCAGTAGACGTGCTGAAATTTGGTCTTCTCCATGGGCTTTGTTGTTATCGAGGCTCCTAAGTGCTGATAAAACTGTTTCTTCAGTCAGAATAATTTAATTTAAAAATGGTTCGCATGGTTGTTCTACAGTGTTAGTGTTTTCATTAATATTCGAGTCAGTGGTAAAGATTGATGTAAAATATCTGTTGAAAAGAGTTGCTATCTCGGTAGCATTCTCTGCATGCGAACGAACGTTTTCGTTTAATTTTACTGATATTTTCTCAGGAACATTGCGACACTTGGATTTCAATTTGAACAACGACCAGAAACGTTTAGGGTTGTGTCCAACATCATTGCAAATAGAGTTAATGTACTTAGATCGACGTTCATTGATCATCTGCTTGATTGTAGTTCTAAGTGTTTTGAACTTTTGTCGGAGGTGATCACTTGGTTTGAAAGATTTCTTTAGTCGCAGTCTTATGGAGTTTTTCTTTTTGATGTAGTGAAGTATTTCACCATTGATCCATGGCAAATTATTTCGATTCCGTAGTTTTTTAGTTGGTATATGTTCATTAACTGCACCAAAGAATGTATCTTTCCAATTCAACCAGTCTTGGGTAATATCACCGTCTAATGATATCAACTTAGATAAATTCAGAGATTCGAGAGAAGATCGCAGAGCATCAAAATTGCCACGATTATAGTCGTATACAGTTCTGTGAATTTTTGGTAAAGCTTTAGGAGATGCCAATATGTCGAAGATGATAATACTGTGATCGGTGAGAATTTCTGCTTCTGTAGGAGAACATATTTCTTGTATAGTTACCAAATCGGGATTGTTGGTAAGAACAAGATCAAGTACGTTATCACCTCTAGTTGGTGTGTTGTTTAGTTGATACAGGAAAAAGTCGTTTAACACTTCTGTGAAAGCAATTTCGTTGGCGCCAATTGTCTCTTCCGGGGCATACCAGGAGACGTGCGGCATGTTAAAATCACCTGCAAGGACAACATTTTTGTGACGGCTGCAGACATCGCCAAGGAAGATATTAAAGTTGTTTAACCAAATTTGATCAACGCTTGGTGGACGATAACACGAACATAACAGAAAAGTAATGTTTGAAGCTGTTGTTACCTCAGCTGAGACTACCTCTAGGTCATAATTATGTTGTACTTCTCGTACAGATTTAAATGAGTCCGTCTTTATAGCTAGTAATACTCCACCACCTCGGGTTTCGCGATCTTTTCTGAAAATAGTGTAGCCCGAGTGAAGAATTTCCGAGTCTTCGATGCTTTTACTCAGCCAGGTTTCATTAACGCAAATAATATCACTATCTTCACAATAAACCAAATTCTGGAAGTGTTCAATGTTGCATACTGTTTGGTTGTTGATATTTAGCTTGTCTAAACTCATCAGGCTTCGGGCGTTCAGAGCAATACATTTTAATGTTCCATTTTCCCGAGACAATATTGCACGCCCAGCAGTTCCTGGTCCAGGGTTAGTTTCAACGTCGCCCGATGAACAAATTACGATGACTGAGTAAGATGCGTAAAGAAAAAAACGGCATCCAATGGCAAATTTTAGTGAATTCGCTAACGGTCGTTGTTTGACCGTTAGCCGACGAGCACGACTGTAAATTCCTTTGAGACTCGTTTTTGCAATTGCAGCTTCTCTACTTTGGTACAACAGCTTGTGTTCCACTAAACTTGTGAAAATCTTGCTTTTCCATTGACTTATTCCGTAAATTAGTACAAAAAGGTAAAGAAAAAGTAACAATTTTCGGGAGCTCGAAGTTTTATGACCATTCGCCATGATGGCGCAAGCATACTTGCCCGGTATATGGCTCTGTTTACTCAGAGAACAAACTTTATCATCATTAATTAGCCGAGTGTCAATTTCCACATCGCATTATACAGTCTGAACTGAGTACAGTTCGATGCTGACTTGATGAAACGAGATAGTTTCGAAATTCAGTATTTAAACCCCATTCCCTCGACCTTCTCCGGCGTTGACCCCGTAGCTCAGTTGGTAGAGCGTCGGAGTAGTAAAGCGAAGGTCGCGGGTTCGCATCCAGCCGTGGCCAAGTACGTTTTCTACTTGCCCGGTCAGGGGCGGATTTAGGGTACGTCTAGCACGTCATGCGACGTAGACAAAAATCCCAGACTAATTTATTCATGAATTAATTAGTTGGAACATTTTTTTTAAAATTATTTAAAATTTGAAAATTTCAAATTTTACGAATATTCAAATTTTTAAAAAAATTTTATGAATTTTTAAATTTTTAAATTTCGCACGTATTAGCGCTATATCGAGGAAAATTGAATACTTCTCTGACTCAGCCCCCCTCCTCGGCTGGAGGACACTTAGTGTCTTGGTCTACTTCATGTAGCCTGAACGAAACTGTTCATACGGTAGGGATAGAGAGGGATGTCATTCACTCCATTTACAAATGTGGATAATTTGAGTACGTCAAAATGGCCGTCTACGTCGAAATAAAGAGCACTGATTGGACAAAGATAATAGAGGTACGTCGGAAGTAGATAGTCTACGTCGGAAGTAAAATATTTTGACGTTCTTGGCTTTTGATTGGCTAGCAAAGGATATTTCGACGTACACGGACTGCGGCAAGTGTGCAAGACTACGGCATAACTAAGCTATCTGAGCCGGCAGTCAAACTTCTGCTTGAGACTGTCATGGGACTTGTAGAGAATGCTCTACACTACAGAGTGGAAACGATGAATATATGTTGAAGGCGATCTGTTGCGATTTGACAAAGAAACTCTAATCGTGTGGTTTCCTCGTGGGTCAAGAGTTTTCGGCGCAGATATTTGGCAAGACTTTACATCGGGATATCGACGCGGAGGCATATATTCCTCAGTATGCTAAAGCTGTTTGTTGAAAGAAAGTTAAGAAACGTTGTATTGCTTTAATAAGGTGAGTGGATACTATCTTATCTTTAGTTCCTCAGACTTGTGCAACCGTGAAAAGCGTAAATTATTTAAATTAGATGGAATATGTAGAGCTCTCGAGTATATTTATGAATAATTCATAATTATGGAGATAATGAGATGTGTTACAAATATAAGTAAGTAATCCATCACTGAATATTATAATTAAATCTTACTGTAGCCGAAAGTTTGTAGCAATTTTAGATCAATAGCAACAGAATGTAAATCATTTTTCCAATTAAAAAAAAATGTAAAAATTCATTTATTAAAAAAAGGCAGCAATTAGGTTTATATATTATTTCATCATATATATTATATATATATGTGAAATAGTAAAATGTACTTTAAACAAAACAATTTTCTAGGCTATATCTGAGCTAGCATATTCATCTCTTCTCTATACCAACAATGTTATATTAAGTTAATATGACAGTAAATACCTTCTTGGGCTTATTATGCAACATCGATAGTTTAGATGTTGTGTAGTGGGCTCGAGGGGGTATATATTGTCCATAGTTTGTTAATTAGTAATGTATACACCAAACAAGCAAATTTTGAATTTTGCTTTCTTGTAGATTCCCCATCACCGTAAATTATTATTTTCTTCTTTCATATCTATTTGTACTATCTATATTATCTTGCAATGAAATAAAGTATTTATATATACAGTATATATATTTCTGGGGGGGGGGGAGGAAGAGCGGGGGAAGAGAAAAAAAAGTACTTGGTAGTTACTAGTTAGTATGTATGAGTATGACTTGGAATGACGTAGAGAGGTGAGCTTCTCTATATGTCCATGAAATGTCCCATGTGGTCTTTTGATACTAAAATGACTTCTAATCAGACAGTCTCTGGCTGGATAGAGGTATTAAGGCAAGTATCTGGTGCCTCACAACCAGACAACTCAGGGTAAATAAGGGGTAAAGTATTAGTTAAGATGACTAGGATGATGTAGAGAGGTGAGCTCCTCTATGTCCATGAAATGTCCTATATGGTCTATTCATAATTCTTCTTCTAATCAGACAGTATCTGATGCCTCAAAACCAGACAGCTCAAAGTATTAAGTAGTTAAGAATTAAGATGACTAGGATGATGTAGAGAGATAAGCTCCTCTATGCCCATGAAATGTCCTATATGGTCTATTCATAATGCTTCTTCTAATCAGACAGTGTATGGCTAGTATGTGTTAAGGCTAGTATCTGGTGCCCCAAAACCAGACAGCTTGGCAGCTAAGGGATTGCAGCAAGTGGCTGCAATTGACCTTACAAAATATGTTGGAGCCTTGGCTGTCCATGTTGGATTCGCTGTACAACAGTGATACATAGGCATGCTGATGAGCTCTGACATGGAGCAAAATAGTCCTAAAAAGTTGTCTCCAATAATGATAAAAAAAATACAAAAGCACAAGTCCTTAAAAAATCATAAAATGTTCTATAAGAAACACAAGTTAAAACTGTGAGATTTTGCTAAATAGTCTTGCCAGAATGCAGCAAATGCCATATCAGGGAACCAAATTTAAAAAATAAAAGGAGTAAAGGATTAAAAATTACTCTCAAAACACAGCTTTTTTGGGAGTAAAAATTACTCCTAATCAAAGAGGGTAATATTTAACCTCAAATTGTGGGTAAAAGGTTTGTCTCCAGAATGCCCCAGTTTTGAGGGGTAAAATTTCTGGGGGAGTAAAAATTACTCCTACGCACGGAGGGTAATTTTTACCCTCAAAGGTAAAGCTTTGAGGAGTAAAATCTACCTTTCAAAACGAGAAATATAATATATTACGCCATACATTTTTGTGGTGAACGTTTTTGTTAGCGCGCTCTAGATAAAGTGCTCACAAAGCGAAAGTTTTCGTAAAATATGCAACATGTATAAGATTCGTAAATATTTCAGTGACTTTATTCAGTACGTGTTACTACACTCTAAGAAAAGGTGTGTTAAATTAACACACCTTTTTTGTCCAAATTTTAACACACCTTAAGTTAGGATTTCTAACACACCTTAAGGTGTGTTAAAAGGTGTTACTGTATTCGCTATAGTCTACGCGACCCGACATTTTCGTGTTTATTTACTGGATCGGCCGTTTACGGTGGTAACAGACCACAATGTTCTACGCTGGTTACACAGTATGGAACCAAAAGGGCGCCTTGCCAGATGGATAATGGATTTGCAAGAATTTACCTTTGCAATTAAACACAGAGCCCGTAATATTCATGACAATGCAGATACCTTATCTACAACCTCAGACATTAATCGTTGGGACACTTGAGATTTTTCGTCTTCAACCCCCATGCCCCTATTCAATGTTGAAATATTTCGCGTGTTTATCAACTGCAATAAAAAAACCAACAAAAACACACACTAACAGACACTAGTGAACAACATTGAATAGGGGGAGAGGGGGAAAGGCTCAAGTGTCCCAATCTTTTTGTCCGAGATTGTAGCTGCTTCTACCAAGATAATGTTAACTGAATAACCTTCCTAACTACCATCTGGCTGCTGTACCAAGATGATTTTTAACTGAATAACCTTCCTAACTTCCATCTGACTGCTGTACCAAGATAATTTTTAACTGAATAACCTTCCTAACTACCATCTCATAACTGAATAACCTTCCTAACCACCATCTGGCTGCTGTACCAAGACGATGAAGGTAATTTATGAAGGTAATTTTTAACTGAATAACCTTCCTAACCTCCATCTGGCTGCTGTACCAAGATAATTTTTAACTGAATAACCTTCCTAACCACCATCTGGCGGCTCTACCAAGATGATTTTTAACTGACTAACCTTCCTAACTTCCATCTGGCTGCTGTACCAAGATGTTTTTACTGATTAACCTTCCTAACTCTCATCTGGCTGCTGTACCAAGATAATTTTTAACAGAATAACCTTCCTAACTTCGATCTGGCTGCTGTACCAAGATAATTTTTAACTGAATAACCTTCCTAACCACCATCTGGCTGCTGTACCAAAATAATTTTTTAACTGAATAACCTTCCTATAACCACCACCTGGCTGCTGTACCAAGCTGATTTTTAACTGAATAACCTTCCTAACTTCCATCTGACTGCTGTACCAAGATAATTTTTAACTGAATAACATTCCTAACTACCATCTGGCTGCTGTACCAAGATGATTTTTAACTGAATAACCTTCCTAACTTCCATCTGGCTGCTGTACCAAGATGATTTTTAACTGACTAACCTTCGTAACTTCCATCTGCCTGCTGTACCAAGATATTTTTACTGATTAACCTTCCTAACTCTCATCTGGCTGCTGTACCAAGATAATTTTTAACAGAATAACCTTCCTAACTTCCATCTGGCTGCTGTACCAAGATAATTTTTAACTGAATAACCTTCCTAACCACCATCTGGCTGCTGTACCAAAATAATTTTTTAACTGAATAACCTTCCTATAACCACCACCTGGCTGCTGTACCAAGATGATTTTTAACTGAATAACCTTCCTAACTTCCATCTGACTGCTGTACCAAGATAATTTTTAACTGAATAACATTCCTAACTACCATCTGGCTGCTGTACCAAGATGATTTTTAACTGAATAACCTTCCTAACTTCCATCTGGCTGCTGTACCAAAATAATTTTTTAACTGAATAACCTTCCTATAACCACCACCTGGCTGCTGTACCAAGATGATTTTTAACTGAATAACCTTCCTAACTTCCATCTGACTGCTGTACCAAGCTAATTTTTAACTGAATAACATTCCTAACTACCATCTGGCTGCTGTACCAAGCTGATTTTTAACTGAATAACCTTCCTAACTTCCATCTGGCTGCTGTACCAAGATAATTTTTAACTGAATAACCTTCCTAACCACCATCTGGCTTCTGTACCAAGATGATTTTTAACTGAATAACCTTCCTAACCACCATCTGGCTGCTGTACCAAGGTAATTTTTAAGTAAATAACCTTCCTAACCACCATCTGGCTGCTCTACCAAGATGATTTTTAACTGAATAACCTTCCTAACCACCATCTAGCTGCTGTACCAAGGTAATTTTTTACTGAATAACCTTCCTAACGACCATCTGGCTGCTGTACCAAGATGATTTTTAACTGAATAACCTTCCTAACCACCATCTGGCTGCTGTACCAAGGTAATTTTTAACTAAATAACCTTCCTAACAACCATCTGGCTGCTCTACCAAGATCATTTTTAACTGAATAACCTTCCTAACTTCCATCTGGCTGCTGTACCAAGATGTTTTTACTGAATAACCTTCCTAACTCTCATCTGGCTGCTGTACCAAGGTAATTTTTTACTGATTAACCTTCCTAACTCTCATCTGGCTGCTGTACCAAGATAATTTTTAACAGAATAACCTTCCTAACCAGCATCTGGCTGCTGTACCAAGATGATTTTTAACTGAATAACCTTCCTAACCACCATCTGGCTGCTGTACCAAGGTAATTTTTAACTGAATAACCTTCCTAACTACCATCTGGCTGCTGTACCAAGATAATTTTTAACTGAATAACCTTCCTAACCACCATCTGGCTGCTGTACCAAGATGATTTTTAACTGAATAACCTTCCTAACCACCATCTGGCTGCTGTACCAAGGTAATTTTTAACTAAATAAACTTCCTAACTACCATCTGGCTGTTGTACCAAGATGATTTTTAACTGAATAACCTTCCTAACTACCATCTGGCTGCTGTACCAAGATGTTTTTACTGAATAACCTTCCTAACTCTCATCTGGCTGCTGTACCAAGATAATTTTAACTGAATAACCTTCCTAACCACCATCTGGCTGCTGTACCAAGATGATTTTTACTGAATAACCTTCCTAACTCTCATCTGGCTGTTGTACCAAGGTAATTTTTAACTGAATAACCTTCCTAACTACCATCTGGCTGCTGTACCAAGATAATTTTTAACTGAATAACCTTCCTAACCACCATCTGGCTGCTGTACCAAGATGATTTTTAACTGAATAACCTTCCTAACCACCATCTGGCTGCTGTACCAAGGTAATTTTTAACTGATTAACCTTCCTAACTCTCATCTGGCTGCTGTACCAAGATGATTTTTAACTGAATAACCTTCCTAACTTCCATCTGGCTGCTGTACCAAGATAATTTTTAACTGAATAACCTTCCTAACCACCATCTGGCTGCTGTACCAAAATAATTTTTTAACTGAATAACCTTCCTATAACCACCACCTGGCTGCTGTACCAAGATGATTTTTAACTGAATAACCTTCCTAACTTCCATCTGGCTGCTGTACCAAGATAATTTTTAACTGAATAACATTCCTAACTACCATCTGGCTGCTGTACCAAGATGATTTTTAACTGAATAACCTTCCTAACTACCATCTGGCTGCTGTACCAAGATAATTTTTAACTGAATAACCTTCCTAACCACCATCTGGCTGCTGTACCAAGATAATTTTTAACTGAATAACCTTCCTAACCACCATCTGGCTGCTGTACCAAGGTAATTTTTTACTGATTAACCTTCCTAACTCTCATCTGGCTGCTGTACCAAGATAATTTTTAACAGAATAACCTTCCTAACTTCCATCTGGCTGCTGTACCAAGATAATTTTTAACTGAATAACCTTCCTAACCACTATCTGGCTGCTGTACCAAAATAATTTTTTAACTGAATAACCTTCCTGTAACCACCACCTGGCTGCTGTACCAAGATGATTTTTAACTGAATAACCTTCCTAACTTCCATCTGACTGCTGTACCAAGATAATTTTTAACTGAATAACATTCCTAACTACCATCTGGCTGCTGTACCAAGATGATTTTTAACTGAATAACCTTCCTAACTACCATCTGGCTGCTGTACCAAGATAATTTTTAACTGAATAACCTTCCTAACCACCATCTGGCTGCTGTACCAAGATAATTTTTAACTGAATAACCTTCCTAACCACCATCTGGCTGCTGTACCAAGATGATTTTTAACTGAATAACCTTCCTAACCACCATCTGGCTGCTGTACCAAGGTAATTTTTAACTGAATAACCTTCCTAACTACCATCTGGCTGCTGTACCAAGATAATTTTTAACTGAATAACCTTCCTAACCACCATCTGGCTGCTGTACCAAGATGATTTTTAACTGAATAACCTTCCTAACCACCATCTGGCTGCTGTACCAAGGTAATTTTTAACTAAATAACCTTCCTAACCACCATCTGGCTGCTCTACCAAGATGATTTTTAACTGAATAACCTTCCTAACCACCATCTAGCTGCTGTACCAAGGTAATTTTTTACTGAATAACCTTCCTAACTCTCATCTGGCTGCTGTACCAAGATAATTTTTAACTGAATAACCTTCCTAACTACCATCTGGCTGCTGTACCAAGATAATTTTTAACTGAATAACCTTCCTAACCACCATCTGGCTGCTGTACCAAAATAATTTTTTAACTGAATAACCTTCCTATAACCACCACCTGGCTGCTGTACCAAGATGATTTTTAACTGAATAACCTTCCTAACTTCCATCTGGCTGCTGTACCAAGATAATTTTTAACTGAATAACATTCCTAACTACCATCTGGCTGCTGTACCAAGATGATTTTTAACTGAATAACCTTCCTAACTACCATCTGGCTGCTGTACCAAGATAATTTTTAACTGAATAACCTTCCTAACCACCATCTGGCTGCTGTACCAAGATAATTTTTAACTGAATAACCTTCCTAACCACCATCTGGCTGCTGTACCAACATGATTTTTAACTGAATAACCTTCCTAACCACCATCTGGCTGCTGTACCAAGGTAATTTTTAACTGAATAACCTTCCTAACTACCATCTGGCTGCTGTACCAAGATAATTTTTAACTGAATAACCTTCCTAACCACCATCTGGCTGCTGTACCAAGATGATTTTTAACTGAATAACCTTCCTAACCACCATCTGGCTGCTGTACCAAGGTAATTTTTTACTGAATAACCTTCCTATAACCACCACCTGGCTGCTGTACCAAGATGATTTTTAACTGAATAACCTTCCTAACTTCCATCTGGCTGCTGTACCAAGATAATTTTTAACTGAATAACATTCCTAACTACCATCTGGCTGCTGTACCAAGATGATTTTTAACTGAATAACCTTCCTAACTACCATCTGGCTGCTGTACCAAGATAATTTTTAACTGAATAACCTTCCTAACCACCATCTGGCTGCTGTACCAAGATAATTTTTAACTGGATAACCTTCCTAACCACCACCTGGCTGCTGTACCAAGATGATTTTTAACTGAATAACCTTCCTAACTTCCATCTGACTGCTGTACCAAGATAATTTTTAACTGAATAACATTCCTAACTACCATCTGGCTGCTGTACCAAGATGATTTTTAACTGAATAACCTTCCTAACTTCCATCTGGCTGCTGTACCAGGATAATTTTTAACTGAATAACCTTCCTAACCACCATCTGGCTTCTGTACCAAGATGATTTTTAACTGAATAACCTTCCTAACCACCATCTGGCTGCTGTACCAAGGTAATTTTTAAGTAAATAACCTTCCTAACCACCATCTGGCTGCTCTACCAAGATGATTTTTAACTGAATAACCTTCCTAACCAGCATCTGGCTGCTGTACCAAGATGATTTTTAACTGAATAACCTTCCTAACCACCATCTGGCTGCTGTACCAAGGTAATTTTTAACTGAATAACCTTCCTAACTACCATCTGGCTGCTGTACCAAGATAATTTTTAACTGAATAACCTTCCTAACCACCATCTGGCTGCTGTACCAAGATGATTTTTAACTGAATAACCTTCCTAACCACCATCTGGCTGCTGTACCAAGGTAATTTTTAACTAAATAAACTTCCTAACCACCATCTGGCTGCTCTACCAAGATGATTTTTAACTGAATAACCTTCCTAACTTTCATCTGGCTGCTGTACCAAGATGTTTTTACTGAATAACCTTCCTAACTCTCATCTGGCTGCTGTACCAAGATAATTTTAACTGAATAACCTTCCTAACCACCATCTGGCTGCTGTACCAAGATGTTTTTACTGAATAACCTTCCTAACTCTCATGTGGCTGTTGTACCAAGATAATTTTTAACTGAATAACCTTCCTAACTACCATCTGGCTGCTGTACCAAGATAATTTTTAACTGAATAACCTTCCTAACCACCATCTGGCTGCTGTACCAAGATGATTTTTAACTGAATAACCTTCCTAACCACCATCTGGCTGCTGTACCAAGGTAATTTTTTACTGATTAACCTTCCTAACTCTCATCTGGCTGCTGTACCAAGATAATTTTTAACAGAATAACCTTCCTAACTTCCATCTGGCTGCTGTACCAAGATAATTTTTAACTGAATAACCTTCCTAACCACCATCTGGCTGCTGTACCAAAATAATTTTTTAACTGAATAACCTTCCTATAACCACCACCTGGCTGCTGTACCAAGATGATTTTTAACTGAATAACCTTCCTAACTTCCATCTGACTGCTGTACCAAGATAATTTTTAACTGAATAACATTCCTAACTACCATCTGGCTGCTGTACCAAGATGATTTTTAACTGAATAACCTTCCTAACTACCATCTGGCTGCTGTACCAAGATAATTTTTAACTGAATAACCTTCCTAACCACCATCTGGCTGCTGTACCAAGATAATTTTTAACTGAATAACCTTCCTAACCACCATCTGGCTGCTGTACCAAGGTAATTTTTTACTGATTAACCTTCCTAACTCTCATCTGGCTGCTGTACCAAGATAATTTTTAACAGAATAACCTTCCTAACTTCCATCTGGCTGCTGTACCAAGATAATTTTTAACTGAATAACCTTCCTAACCACTATCTGGCTGCTGTACCAAAATAATTTTTTAACTGAATAACCTTCCTATAACCACCACCTGGCTGCTGTACCAAGATGATTTTTAACTGAATAACCTTCCTAACTTCCATCTGACTGCTGTACCAAGATAATTTTTAACTGAATAACATTCCTAACTACCATCTGGCTGCTGTACCAAGATGATTTTTAACTGAATAACCTTCCTAACTACCATCTGGCTGCTGTACCAAGATAATTTTTAACTGAATAACCTTCCTAACCACCATCTGGCTGCTGTACCAAGATAATTTTTAACTGAATAACCTTCCTAACCACCATCTGGCTGCTGTACCAAGATGATTTTTAACTGAATAACCTTCCTAACCACCATCTGGCTGCTGTACCAAGGTAATTTTTAACTGAATAACCTTCCTAACTACCATCTGGCTGCTGTACCAAGATAATTTTTAACTGAATAACCTTCCTAACCACCATCTGGCTGCTGTACCAAGATGATTTTTAACTGAATAACCTTCCTAACCACCATCTGGCTGCTGTACCAAGGTAATTTTTAACTAAATAACCTTCCTAACCACCATCTGGCTGCTCTACCAAGATGATTTTTAACTGAATAACCTTCCTAACCACCATCTAGCTGCTGTACCAAGGTAATTTTTTACTGAATAACCTTCCTAACTCTCATCTGGCTGCTGTACCAAGATAATTTTTAACTGAATAACCTTCCTAACTACCATCTGGCTGCTGTACCAAGATAATTTTTAATTGAATAACCTTCCTAACCACCATCTGGCTGCTGTACCAAAATAATTTTTTAACTGAATAACCTTCCTATAACCACCACCTGGCTGCTGTACCAAGATGATTTTTAACTGAATAACCTTCCTAACTTCCATCTGGCTGCTGTACCAAGATAATTTTTAACTGAATAACATTCCTAACTACCATCTGGCTGCTGTACCAAGATGATTTTTAACTGAATAACCTTCCTAACTACCATCTGGCTGCTGTACCAAGATAATTTTTAACTGAATAACCTTCCTAACCACCATCTGGCTGCTGTACCAAGATAATTTTTAACTGAATAACCTTCCTAACCACCATCTGGCTGCTGTACCAACATGATTTTTAACTGAATAACCTTCCTAACCACCATCTGGCTGCTGTACCAAGGTAATTTTTAACTGAATAACCTTCCTAACTACCATCTGGCTGCTGTACCAAGATAATTTTTAACTGAATAACCTTCCTAACCACCATCTGGCTGCTGTACCAAGATGATTTTTAACTGAATAACCTTCCTAACCACCATCTGGCTGCTGTACCAAGGTAATTTTTTACTGATTAACCTTCCTAACTCTCATCTGGCTGCTGTACCAAGATAATTTTTAACAGAATAACCTTCCTAACTTCCATCTGGCTGCTGTACCAAGATAATTTTTAACTGAATAACCTTCCTAACCACCATCTGGCTGCTGTACCAAAATAATTTTTTAACTGAATAACCTTCCTATAACCACCACCTGGCTGCTGTACCAAGATGATTTTTAACTGAATAACCTTCCTAACTTCCATCTGGCTGCTGTACCAAGATAATTTTTAACTGAATAACATTCCTAACTACCATCTGGCTGCTGTACCAAGATGATTTTTAACTGAATAACCTTCCTAACTACCATCTGGCTGCTGTACCAAGATAATTTTTAACTGAATAACCTTCCTAACCACCATCTGGCTGCTGTACCAAGATAATTTTTAACTGGATAACCTTCCTAACCACCACCTGGCTGCTGTACCAAGATGATTTTTAACTGAATAACCTTCCTAACTTCCATCTGACTGCTGTACCAAGATAATTTTTAACTGAATAACATTCCTAACTACCATCTGGCTGCTGTACCAAGATGATTTTTAACTGAATAACCTTCCTAACTTCCATCTGGCTGCTGTACCAAGATAATTTTTAACTGAATAACCTTCCTAACCACCATCTGGCTTCTGTACCAAGATGATTTTTAACTGAATAACCTTCCTAACCACCATCTGGCTGCTGTACCAAGGTAATTTTTAAGTAAATAACCTTCCTAACCACCATCTGGCTGCTCTACCAAGATGATTTTTAACTGAATAACCTTCCTAACCACCATCTAGCTGCTGTACCAAGGTAATTTTTTACTGAATAACCTTCCTAACTCTCATCTGGCTGCTGTACCAAGATAATTTTTAACTGAATAACCTTCCTAACTACCATCTGGCTGCTGTACCAAGATAATTTTTAACTGAATAACCTTCCTAACCACCATCTGGCTGCTGCACCAAGATGATTTTTAACTGAATAACCTTCCTAACCACCATCTAGCTGCTGTACCAAGGTAATTTTTTACTGAATAACCTTCCTAACTCTCATCTGGCTGCTGTACCAAGATAATTTTTAACTGAATAACCTTCCTAACTACCATCTGGCTGCTGTACCAAGTTAATTTTTAACAGAATAACCTTCCTAACCAGCATCTGGCTGCTGTACCAAGATGATTTTTAACTGAATAACCTTCCTAACCACCATCTGGCTGCTGTACCAAGGTAATTTTTAACTGAATAACCTTCCTAACTACCATCTGGCTGCTGTACCAAGATAATTTTTAACTGAATAACCTTCCTAACCACCATCTGGCTGCTGTACCAAGATGATTTTTAACTGAATAACCTTCCTAACCACCATCTGGCTGCTGTACCAAGGTAATTTTTAACTAAATAACCTTCCTAACCACCATCTGGCTGCTCTACCAAGATGATTTTTAACTGAATAACCTTCCTAACCACCATCTATCTGCTGTACCAAGGTAATTTTTTACTGAATAACCTTCCTAACTCTCATCTGGCTGCTGTACCAAGATAATTTTTAACTCAATAACCTTCCTAACTACCATCTGGCTGCTGTACCAAGATAATTTTTAACTGAATAACCTTCCTAACCACCATCTGGCTGCTGTACCAAAATAATTTTTTAACTGAATAACCTTCCTATAACCACCACCTGGCTGCTGTACCAAGATGATTTTTAACTGAATAACCTTCCTAACTTCCATCTGGCTGCTGTACCAAGATAATTTTTAACTGAATAACATTCCTAACTACCATCTGGCTGCTGTACCAAGATGATTTTTAACTGAATAACCTTCCTAACTACCATCTGGCTGCTGTACCAAGATGATTTTTAACTGAATAACCTTCCTAACCACCATCTGGCTGCTGTACCAAGGTAATTTTTAAGTAAATAACCTTCCTAACCACCATCTGGCTGCTCTACCAAGATGATTTTTAACTGAATAACCTTCCTAACCACCATCTAGCTGCTGTACCAAGGTAATTTTTTACTGAATAACCTTCCTAACTCTCATCTGGCTGCTGTACCAAGATAATTTTTAACTGAATAACCTTCCTAACTACCATCTGGCTGCTGTACCAAGATAATTTTTAACTGAATAACCTTCCTAACCACCATCTGGCTGCTGCACCAAGATGATTTTTAACTGAATAACCTTCCTAACCACCATCTAGCTGCTGTACCAAGGTAATTTTTTACTGAATAACCTTCCTAACTCTCATCTGGCTGCTGTACCAAGATAATTTTTAACTGAATAACCTTCCTAACTACCATCTGGCTGCTGTACCAAGTTAATTTTTAACAGAATAACCTTCCTAACCAGCATCTGGCTGCTGTACCAAGATGATTTTTAACTGAATAACCTTCCTAACCACCATCTGGCTGCTGTACCAAGGTAATTTTTAACTGAATAACCTTCCTAACTACCATCTGGCTGCTGTACCAAGATGATTTTTAACTGAATAACCTTCCTAACCACCATCTGGCTGCTGTACCAAGATGATTTTTAACTGAATAACCTTCCTAACCACCATCTGGCTGCTGTACCAAGTTAATTTTTAACTAAATAACCTTCCTAACCACCATCTGGCTGCTCTACCAAGATGATTTTTAACTGAATAACCTTCCTAACTTCCATCTGGCTGCTGTACCAAGATGTTTTTACTGAATAACCTTCCTAACTCTCATCTGGCTGCTGTACCAAGATAATTTTTAACTGAATAACCTTCCTAACCACCATCTGGCTGCTGTACCAAGATGATTTTTAACTGAATAACCTTCCTAACTTCCATCTGGCTGCTGTACCAAGATGTTTTTACTGAATAACCTTCCTAACTCTCATCTGGCTGTTGTACCAAGATAATTTTTAACTGAATAACCTTCCAAACTACCATCTGGCTGCTGTACCAAGATAATTTTTAACTGAATAACCTTCCTAACCACCATCTGGCTGCTGTACCAAGATGATTTTTAACTGAATAACCTTCCTAACCACCATCTGGCTGCTGTACCAAGGTAATTTTTTACTGATTAACCTTCCTAACTCTCATCTGGCTGCTGTACCAAGATAATTTTTAACAGAATAACCTTCCTAACTTCCATCTGGCTGCTGTACCAAGATAATTTTTAACTGAATAACCTTCCTAACCACCATCTGGCTGCTGTACCAAAATAATTTTTTAACTGAATAACCTTCCTATAACCACCACCTGGCTGCTGTACCAAGATGATTTTTAACTGAATAACCTTCCTAACTTCCATCTGACTGCTGTACCAAGATAATTTTTAACTGAATAACATTCCTAACTACCATCTGGCTGCTGTACCAAGATGATTTTTAACTGAATAACCTTCCTAACTACCATCTGGCTGCTGTACCAAGATAATTTTTAACTGAATAACCTTCCTAACCACCATCTGGCTGCTGTACCAAGATAATTTTTAACTGAATAACCTTCCTAACCACCATCTGGCTGCTGTACCAAGATGATTTTTAACTGAATAACCTTCCTAACCACCATCTGGCTGCTGTACCAAGGTAATTTTTAACTGAATAACCTTCCTAACTACCATCTCGCTGCTGTACCAAGATAATTTTTAACTGAATAACCTTCCTAACCACCATCTGGCTGCTGTACCAAGATGATTTTTAACTGAATAACCTTCCTAACCACCATCTGGCTGCTGTACCAAGGTAATTTTTAACTAAATAACCTTCCTAACCACCATCTGGCTGCTCTACCAAGATGATTTTTAACTGAATAACCTTCCTAACCACCATCTATCTGCTGTACCAAGGTAATTTTTTACTGAATAACCTTCCTAACTCTCATCTGGCTGCTGTACCAAGATAATTTTTAACTCAATAACCTTCCTAACTACCATCTGGCTGCTGTACCAAGATAATTTTTAACTGAATAACCTTCCTAACCACCATCTGGCTGCTGTACCAAAATAATTTTTTAACTGAATAACCTTCCTATAACCACCACCTGGCTGCTGTACCAAGATGATTTTTAACTGAATAACCTTCCTAACTTCCATCTGGCTGCTGTACCAAGATAATTTTTAACTGAATAACATTCCTAACTACCATCTGGCTGCTGTACCAAGATGATTTTTAACTGAATAACCTTCCTAACTACCATCTGGCTGCTGTACCAAGATAATTTTTAACTGAATAACCTTCCTAACCACCATCTGGCTGCTGTACCAAGATAATTTTTAACTGAATAACCTTCCTAACCACCATCTGGCTGCTGTACCAAGATGATTTTTAACTGAATAACCTTCCTAACCACCATCTGGCTGCTGTACCAAGGTAATTTTTAACTGAATAACCTTCCTAACTACCATCTGGCTGCTGTACCAAGATAATTTTTAACTGAATAACCTTCCTAACCACCATCTGGCTGCTGTACCAAGATGATTTTTAACTGAATAACCTTCCTATAACCACCACCTGGCTGCTGTACCAAGATGATTTTTAACTGAATAACCTTCCTAACTTCCATCTGGCTGCTGTACCAAGATAATTTTTAACTGAATAACATTCCTAACTACCATCTGGCTGCTGTACCAAGATGATTTTTAACTGAATAACCTTCCTAACCACCATCTGGCTGCTGTACCAAGATAATTTTTAACTGGATAACCTTCCTAACCACCATCTGGCTGCTGTACCAAGATGATTTTTAACTGAATAACCTTCCTAACCACCATCTGGCTGCTGTACCAAGGTAATTTTTAACTGAATAACCTTCCTAACTACCATCTGGCTGCTGTACCAAGATAATTTTTAACTGAATAACCTTCCTAACCACCATCTGGCTGCTGTACCAAGATGATTTTTAACTGAATAACCTTCCTAACCACCATCTGGCTGCTGTACCAAGGTAATTTTAAACTAAATAACCTTCCTAACAACCATCTGGCTGCTCTACCAAGATGATTTTTAACTGAATAACCTTCCTAACTTCCATCTGGCTGCTGTACCAAGATAATTTTTAACTGAATAACCTTCCTAACCACCATCTGGCTGCTGTGCCAAGATGATTTTTAACTGAATAACCTTCCTAACCACCATCTGGCTGCTGTACCAAGGTAATTTTTAACTGAATAACCTTCCTAACTACCATCTGGCTGCTGTACCAAGATAATTTTTAACTCAATAACCTTCCTAACTACCATCTGGCTGCTGTACCAAGATAATTTTTAACTGAATAACCTTCCTAACCACCATCTGGCTGCTGTACCAAAATAATTTTTTAACTGAATAACCTTCCTATAACCACCACCTGGCTGCTGTACCAAGATGATTTTTAACTGAATAACCTTCCTAACTTCCATCTGGCTGCTGTACCAAGATAATTTTTAACTGAATAACATTCCTAACTACCATCTGGCTGCTGTACCAAGATGATTTTTAACTGAATAACCTTCCTAACTACCATCTGGCTGCTGTACCAAGATAATTTTTAACTGAATAACCTTCCTAACCACCATCTGGCTGCTGTACCAAGATAATTTTTAACTGAATAACCTTCCTAACCACCATCTGGCTGCTGTACCAAGATGATTTTTAACTGAATAACCTTCCTAACCACCATCTGGCTGCTGTACCAAGGTAATTTTTAACTGAATAACCTTCCTAACTACCATCTGGCTGCTGTACCAAGATAATTTTTAACTGAATAACCTTCCTAACCACCATCTGGCTGCTGTACCAAGATGATTTTTAACTGAATAACCTTCCTAACCACCATCTGGCTGCTGTACCAAAATAATTTTTTAACTGAATAACCTTCCTATAACCACCACCTGGCTGCTGTACCAAGATGATTTTTAACTGAATAACCTTCCTAACTTCCATCTGGCTGCTGTACCAAGATAATTTTTAACTGAATAACATTCCTAACTACCATCTGGCTGCTGTACCAAGATGATTTTTAACTGAATAACCTTCCTAACTACCATCTGGCTGCTGTACCAAGATAATTTTTAACTGAATAACCTTCCTAACCACCATCTGGCTGCTGTACCAAGATAATTTTTAACTGGATAACCTTCCTAACCACCATCTGGCTGCTGTACCAAGATGATTTTTAACTGAATAACCTTCCTAACCACCATCTGGCTGCTGTACCAAGGTAATTTTTAACTGAATAACCTTCCTAACTACCATCTGGCTGCTGTACCAAGATAATTTTTAACTGAATAACCTTCCTAACCACCATCTGGCTGCTGTACCAAGATGATTTTTAACTGAATAACCTTCCTAACCACCATCTGGCTGCTGTACCAAGGTAATTTTAAACTAAATAACCTTCCTAACAACCATCTGGCTGCTCTACCAAGATGATTTTTAACTGAATAACCTTCCTAACTTCCATCTGGCTGCTGTACCAAGATAATTTTTAACTGAATAACCTTCCTAACCACCATCTGGCTGCTGTGCCAAGATGATTTTTAACTGAATAACCTTCCTAACCACCATCTGGCTGCTGTACCAAGGTAATTTTTAACTGAATAACCTTCCTAACTACCATCTGGCTGCTGTACCAAGATAATTTTTAACTGAATAACCTTCCTAACCGCCATCTGGCTGCTGTACCAAGATGATTTTTAACTGAATAACCTTCCTAACCACCATCTGGCTGCTGTACCAAGGTAATTTTTTACTGATTAACCTTCCTAACTCTCATCTGGCTGCTGTACCAAGATAATTTTTAACAGAATAACCTTCCTAACCACCATCTGGCTGCTGTACCAAGATGATTTTTAAATGAATAACCTTCCTAACCACCATCTGGCTGCTGTACCAAGGTAATTTTTAACTGAATAACCTTCCTAACTACCATCTCGCTGCTGTACCAAGATAATTTTTAACTGAATAACCTTCCTAACCACCATCTGGCTGCTGTACCAAGATGATTTTTAACTGAATAACCTTCCTAACCACCATCTGGCTGCTGTACCAAGGTAATTTTAAACTAAATAACCTTCCTAACAACCATCTGGCTGCTCTACCAAGATGATTTTTAACTGAATAACCTTCCTAACTTCCATCTGGCTGCTGTACCAAGATAATTTTTAACTGAATAACCTTCCTAACCACCATCTGGCTGCTGTGCCAAGATGATTTTTAACTGAATAACCTTCCTAACCACCATCTGGCTGCTGTACCAAGGTAATTTTTAACTGAATAACCTTCCTAACTTCCATCTGGCTGCTGTACCAAGATAATTTTTAACTGAATAACCTTCCTAACCACCATCTGGCTGCTGTGCCAAGATGATTTTTAACTGAATAACCTTCCTAACCACCATCTGGCTGCTGTACCAAGGTAATTTTTAACTGAATAACCTTCCTAACTACCATCTGGCTGCTGTACCAAGATAATTTTTAACTGAATAACCTTCCTAACCGCCATCTGGCTGCTGTACCAAGATGATTTTTAACTGAATAACCTTCCTAACCACCATCTGGCTGCTGTACCAAGGTAATTTTTTACTGATTAACCTTCCTAACTCTCATCTGGCTGCTGTACCAAGATAATTTTTAACAGAATAACCTTCCTAACTTCCATCTGGCTGCTGTACCAAGATAATTTTTAACTGAATAACCTTCCTAACCACCATCTGGCTGCTGTACCAAAATAATTTTTTAACTGAATAACCTTCCTATAACCACCACCTGGCTGCTGTACCAAGATGATTTTTATCTGAATAACCTTCCTAACTTCCATCTGGCTGCTGTACCAAGATAATTTTTAACTGAATAACATTCCTAACTACCATCTGGCTGCTGTACCAAGATGATTTTTAACTGAATAACCTTCCTAACTACCATCTGGCTGCTGTACCAAGATAATTTTTAACTGAATAACCTTCCTAACCACCATCTGGCTGCTGTACCAAGATAATTTTTAACTGGATAACCTTCCTAACCACCATCTGGCTGCTGTACCAAGATGATTTTTAACTGAATAACCTTCCTAACCACCATCTGGCTGCTGTACCAAGGTAATTTTTAACTGAATAACCTTCCTAACTACCATCTGGCTGCTGTACCAAGATAATTTTTAACGGAATAACCTTCCTAACCACCATCTGGCTGCTGCACCAAGATGATTTTTAACTGAATAACCTTCCTAACCACCATCTAGCTGCTGTACCAAGGTAATTTTTTACTGAATAACCTTCCTAACTCTCATCTGGCTGCTGTACCAAGATAATTTTTAACAGAATAACCTTCCTAACTTCCATCTGGCTGCTGTACCAAGATAATTTTTAACTGAATAACCTTCCTAACCACCATCTGGCTGCTGTACCAAAATAATTTTTTAACTGAATAACCTTCCTATAACCACCACCTGGCTGCTGTACCAAGATGATTTTTAACTGAATAACCTTCCTAACTTCCATCTGGCTGCTGTACCAAGATAATTTTTAACTGAATAACATTCCTAACTACCATCTGGCTGCTGTACCAAGATGACTTTTAACTGAATAACCTTCCTAACTACCATCTGGCTGCTGTACCAAGATAATTTTTAACTGAATAACCTTCCTAACCACCATCTGGCTGCTGTACCAAGATAATTTTTAACTGGATAACCTTCCTAACCACCATCTGGCTGCTGTACCAAGATGATTTTTAACTGAATAACCTTCCTAACCACCATCTGGCTGCTGTACCAAGGTAATTTTTTTACTGATTAACCTTCCTAACTCTCATCTGGCTGCTGTACCAAGATAATTTTTAACAGAATAACCTTCCTAACTACCATCTGGCTGCTGTACCAAGATAATTTTTAACTGAATAACCTTCCTAACCACCATCTGGCTGCTGTACCAAGATGATTTTTAACTGAATAACCTTCCTAACCACCATCTGGCTGCTGTACCAAGGTAATTTTTTACTGATTAACCTCCCTAACTCTCATCTGGCTGCTGTACCAAGATAATTTTTAACAGAATAACCTTCCTAACTTCCATCTGGCTGCTGTACCAAGATAATTTTTAACTGAATAACCTTCCTATAACCACCACCTGGCTGCTGTACCAAGATGATTTTTAACTGAATAACCTTCCTAACTTCCATCTGGCTGCTGTACCAAGATAATTTTTAACTAAATAACATTCCTAACTACCATCTGGCTGCTGTACCAAGATGATTTTTAACTGAATAACCTTCCTAACTACCATCTGGCTGCTGTACCAAGATGATTTTTAACTGAATAACCTTCCTAACCACCATCTGGCTGCTGTACCAAAATAATTTTTTAACTGAATAACCTTCCTATAACCACCACCTGGCTGCTGTACCAAGATGATTTTTAACTGAATAACCTTCCTAACTTCCATCTGGCTGCTGTACCAAGATAATTTTTAACTGAATAACATTCCTAACTACCATCTGGCTGCTGTACCAAGATGACTTTTAACTGAATAACCTTCCTAACTACCATCTGGCTGCTGTACCAAGATAATTTTTAACTGAATAACCTTCCTAACCACCATCTGGCTGCTGTACCAAGATAATTTTTAACTGGATAACCTTCCTAACCACCATCTGGCTGCTGTACCAAGATGATTTTTAACTGAATAACCTTCCTAACCACCATCTGGCTGCTGTACCAAGGTAATTTTTTACTGATTAACCTTCCTAACTCTCATCTGGCTGCTGTACCAAGATAATTTTTAACAGAATAACCTTCCTAACTACCATCTGGCTGCTGTACCAAGATAATTTTTAACTGAATAACCTTCCTAACCACCATCTGGCTGCTGTACCAAGATGATTTTTAACTGAATAACCTTCCTAACCACCATCTGGCTGCTGTACCAAGGTAATTTTTTACTGATTAACCTCCCTAACTCTCATCTGGCTGCTGTACCAAGATAATTTTTAACAGAATAACCTTCCTAACTTCCATCTGGCTGCTGTACCAAGATAATTTTTAACTGAATAACCTTCCTATAACCACCACCTGGCTGCTGTACCAAGATGATTTTTAACTGAATAACCTTCCTAACTTCCATCTGGCTGCTGTACCAAGATAATTTTTAACTAAATAACATTCCTAACTACCATCTGGCTGCTGTACCAAGATGATTTTTAACTGAATAACCTTCCTAACTACCATCTGGCTGCTGTACCAAGATGATTTTTAACTGAATAACCTTCCTAACCACCATCTGGCTGCTGTACCAAGATAATTTTTAACTGGATAAGCTTCCTAACCACCATCTGGCTGCTGTACCAAGATGATTTTTAACTGAATAACCTTCCTAACCACCATCTGGCTGCTGTACCAAGGTAATTTTTAACTGAATAACCTTCCTAACTACCATCTGGCTGCTGTACCAAGATAATTTTTAACTGAATAACCTTCCTAACCACCATCTGGCTGCTGTACCAAGATGATTTTTAACTGAATAACCTTCCTAACCACCATCTCTGGCTGCTGTACCAAGGTAATTTTTAAACTAAATAACCTTCCTAACAACCATCTGGCTGCTCTACCAAGATGATTTTTAACTGAATAACCTTCCTAACTTCCATCTGGCTGCTGTACCAAGATAATTTTTAACTGAATAACCTTCCTAACCACCATCTGGCTGCTGTACCAAGATGATTTTTAACTGAATAACCTTCCTAACCACCATCTGGCTGCTGTACCAAGGTAATTTTTAACTGAATAACCTTCCTAACTACCATCTGGCTGCTGTACCAAGATAATTTTTAACTGAATAACCTTCCTAACCACCATCTGGCTGCTGTACCAAGATGATTTTTAACTGAATAACCTTCCTAACCACCATCTGGCTGCTGTACCAAGGTAATTTTTTACTGATTAACCTTCCTAACTCTCATCTGGCTGCTGTACCAAGATAATTTTTAACAGAATAACCTTCCTAACTTCCATGTGGCTGCTGTACCAAGATAATTTTTAACTGAATAACCTTCCTAACCACCATCTGGCTGGTGTACCAAAATAATTTTTTAACTGAATAACCTTCCTATAACCACCACCTGGCTGCTGTACCAAGATGATTTTTAACTGAATAACCTTCCTAACTTCCATCTGGCTGCTGTACCAAGATAATTTTTAACTGAATAACATTCCTAACTACCATCTGGCTGCTGTACCAAGATGATTTTTAACTGAATAACCTTCCTAACTACCATCTGGCTGCTGTACCAAGATAATTTTTAACTGAATAACCTTCCTAACCACCATCTGGCTGCTGTACCAAGATAATTTTTAACTGGATAACCTTCCTAACCACCATCTGGCTGCTGTACCAAGATGATTTTTAACTGAATAACCTTCCTAACCACCATCTGGCTGCTGTACCAAGGTAATTTTTAACTGAATAACCTTCCTAACTACCATCTGGCTGCTGTACCAAGATAATTTTTAACGGAATAACCTTCCTAACCACCATCTGGCTGCTGCACCAAGATGATTTTTAACTGAATAACCTTCCTAACCACCATCTAGCTGCTGTACCAAGGTAATTTTTTACTGAATAACCTTCCTAACTCTCATCTGGCTGCTGTACCAAGATAATTTTTAACAGAATAACCTTCCTAACTTCCATCTGGCTGCTGTACCAAGATAATTTTTAACTGAATAACCTTCCTAACCACCATCTGGCTGCTGTACCAAAATAATTTTTTAACTGAATAACCTTCCTATAACCACCACCTGGCTGCTGTACCAAGATGATTTTTAACTGAATAACCTTCCTAACTTCCATCTGGCTGCTGTACCAAGATAATTTTTAACTGAATAACATTCCTAACTACCATCTGGCTGCTGTACCAAGATGATTTTTAACTGAATAACCTTCCTAACTACCATCTGGCTGCTGGACCAAGATAATTTTTAACTGAATAACCTTCCTAACCACCATCTGGCTGCTGTACCAAGATAATTTTTAACTGGATAACCTTCCTAACCACCATCTGGCTGCTGTACCAAGATGATTTTTAACTGAATAACCTTCCTAACCACCATCTGGCTGCTGTACCAAGGTAATTTTTAACTGAATAACCTTCCTAACTACCATCTGGCTGCTGTACCAAGATAATTTTTAACTGAATAACCTTCCTAACCACCATCTGGCTGCTGTACCAAGATGATTTTTAACTGAATAATCTTCCTAACCACCATCTGGCTGCTGTACCAAGGTAATTTTAAACTAAATAACCTTCCTAACAACCATCTGGCTGCTCTACCAAGATGATTTTTAACTGAATAACCTTCCTAACTTCCATCTGGCTGCTGTACCAAGATGTTTTCACTGAATAACCTTCCTAACTCTCATCTGGCTGCTGTACCAAGATAATTTTTAACTGAATAACCTTCCTAACTACCATCTGGCTGCTGTACCAAGATAATTTTTAACGGAATAACCTTCCTAACCACCATCTGGCTGCTGCACCAAGATGATTTTTAACTGAATAACCTTCCTAACCACCATCTAGCTGTTGTACCAAGGTAATTTTTTACTGAATAACCTTCCTAACTCTCATCTGGCTGCTGTACCAAGATAATTTTTAACTGAATAACCTTCCTAACTACCATCTGGCTGCTGTACCAAGATGATTTTTAACTGAATAACCTTCCTAACCACCATCTGGCTGCTGTACCAAGATAATTTTTAACAGAATAACCTTCCTAACTTCCATCTGGCTGCTGTACCAAGATAATTTTTAACTGAATAACCTTCCTAACCACCATCTGGCTGCTGTACCAAAATAATTTTTTAACTGAATAACCTTCCTATAACCACCACCCTGGCTGCTGTACCAAGATGATTTTTAACTGAATAACCTTCCTAACTTCCATCTGGCTGCTGTACCAAGATAATTTTTAACTGAATAACATTCCTAACTACCATCTGGCTGCTGTACCAAGATGATTTTTAACTGAATAACCTTCCTAACTACCATCTGGCTGCTGTACCAAGATAATTTTTAACTGAATAACCTTCCTAACCACCATCTGGCTGCTGTACCAAGATAATTTTTAACTGGATAACCTTCCTAACCACCATCTGGCTGCTGTACCAAGATGATTTTTAACTGAATAACCTTCCTAACCACCATCTGGCTGCTGTACCAAGGTAATTTTTAACTGAATAACCTTCCTAACTACCATCTGGCTGCTGTACCAAGATAATTTTTAACGGAATAACCTTCCTAACCACCATCTGGCTGCTGCACCAAGATGATTTTTAACTGAATAACCTTCCTAACCACCATCTAGCTGCTGTACCAAGGTAATTTTTTACTGAATAACCTTCCTAACTCTCATCTGGCTGCTGTACCAAGATAATTTTTAACAGAATAACCTTCCTAACTTCCATCTGGCTGCTGTACCAAGATAATTTTTAACTGAATAACCTTCCTAACCACCATCTGGCTGCTGTACCAAAATAATTTTTTAACTGAATAACCTTCCTATAACCACCACCTGGCTGCTGTACCAAGATGATTTTTAACTGAATAACCTTCCTAACTTCCATCTGGCTGCTGTACCAAGATAATTTTTAACTGAATAACATTCCTAACTACCATCTGGCTGCTGTACCAAGATGATTTTTAACTGAATAACCTTCCTAACTACCATCTGGCTGCTGGACCAAGATAATTTTTAACTGAATAACCTTCCTAACCACCATCTGGCTGCTGTACCAAGATAATTTTTAACTGGATAACCTTCCTAACCACCATCTGGCTGCTGTACCAAGATGATTTTTAACTGAATAACCTTCCTAACCACCATCTGGCTGCTGTACCAAGGTAATTTTTAACTGAATAACCTTCCTAACTACCATCTGGCTGCTGTACCAAGATAATTTTTAACTGAATAACCTTCCTAACCACCATCTGGCTGCTGTACCAAGATGATTTTTAACTGAATAATCTTCCTAACCACCATCTGGCTGCTGTACCAAGGTAATTTTAAACTAAATAACCTTCCTAACAACCATCTGGCTGCTCTACCAAGATGATTTTTAACTGAATAACCTTCCTAACTTCCATCTGGCTGCTGTACCAAGATGTTTTCACTGAATAACCTTCCTAACTCTCATCTGGCTGCTGTACCAAGATAATTTTTAACTGAATAACCTTCCTAACTACCATCTGGCTGCTGTACCAAGATAATTTTTAACGGAATAACCTTCCTAACCACCATCTGGCTGCTGCACCAAGATGATTTTTAACTGAATAACCTTCCTAACCACCATCTAGCTGTTGTACCAAGGTAATTTTTTACTGAATAACCTTCCTAACTCTCATCTGGCTGCTGTACCAAGATAATTTTTAACTGAATAACCTTCCTAACTACCATCTGGCTGCTGTACCAAGATGATTTTTAACTGAATAACCTTCCTAACCACCATCTGGCTGCTGTACCAAGATAATTTTTAACAGAATAACCTTCCTAACTTCCATCTGGCTGCTGTACCAAGATAATTTTTAACTGAATAACCTTCCTAACCACCATCTGGCTGCTGTACCAAAATAATTTTTTAACTGAATAACCTTCCTATAACCACCACCTGGCTGCTGTACCAAGATGATTTTTAACTGAATAACCTTCCTAACTTCCATCTGGCTGCTCTACCAAGATGATTTTTAACTGAATAACCTTCCTAACTTCCATCTGGCTGCTGTACCAAGATAATTTTTAACTGAATAACCTTCCTAACCACCATCTGGCTGCTGTACCAAGATGATTTTTAACTGAATAACCTTCCTAACCACCATCTGGCTGCTGTACTAAGGTAATTTTTAACTAAATAACCTTCCTAACAACCATCTGGCTGCTCTACCAAGATGATTTTTAACTGAATAACCTTCCTAACTTCCATCTGGCTGCTGTACCAAGATAATTTTTAACTGAATAACCTTCCTAACCACCATCTGGCTGCTGTACCAAGATGATTTTTAACTGAATAACCTTCCTAACCACCATCTGGCTGCTGTACCAAGGTAATTTTTAACTGAATAACCTTCCTAACTACCATCTGGCTGCTGTACCAAGATAATTTTTAACTGAATAACCTTCCTAACCACCATCTGGCTGCTGTACCAAGATGATTTTTAACTGAATAACCTTCCTAACCACCATCTGGCTGCTGTACCAAGGTAATTTTTAACTGATTAACCTTCCTAACTCTCATCTGGCTGCTGTACCAAGATAATTTTTAACAGAATAACCTTCCTAACTTCCATGTGGCTGCTGTACCAAGATAATTTTTAACTGAATAACCTTCCTAACCACCATCTGGCTGCTGTACCAAAATAATTTTTTAACTGAATAACCTTCCTAACCACCACCTGGCTGCTGTACCAAGATGATTTTTAACTGAATAACCTTCCTAACTTCCATCTGGCTGCTGTACCAAGATAATTTTTAACTGAATAACATTCCTAACTACCATCTGGCTGCTGTACCAAGATGATTTTTAACTGAATAACCTTCCTAACTACCATCTGGCTGTTGTACCAAGATAATTTTTAACTGAATAACCTTCCTAACCACCATCTGGCTGCTGTACCAAGATAATTTTTAACTCGATAACCTTCCTAACCACCATCTGGCTGCTGTACCAAGATGATTTTTAACTGAATAACCTTCCTAACCACCATCTGGCTGCTGTACCAAGGTAATTTTTAACTGAATAACCTTCCTAACTACCATCTGGCTGCTGTACCAAGATAATTTTTAACGGAATAACCTTCCTAACCACCATCTGGCTGCTGCACCAAGATGATTTTTAACTGAATAACCTTCCTAACCACCATCTAGCTGCTGTACCAAGGTAATTTTTTACTGAATAACCTTCCTAACTCTCATCTGGCTGCTGTACCAAGATAATTTTTAACAGAATAACCTTCCTAACTTCCATCTGGCTGCTGTACCAAGATAATTTTTAACTGAATAACCTTCCTAACCACCATCTGGCTGCTGTACCAAAATAATTTTTAACTGAATAACCTTCCTATAACCACCACCTGGCTGCTGTACCAAGATGATTTTTTAACTGAATAACCTTCCTAACTTCCATCTGGCTGCTGTACCAAGATAATTTTTAACTGAATAACATTCCTAACTACCATCTGGCTGCTGTACCAAGATGATTTTTAACTGAATAACCTTCCTAACTACCATCTGGCTGCTGTACCAAGATAATTTTTAACTGAATAACCTTCCTAACCACCATCTGGCTGCTGTACCAAGATAATTTTTAACTGGATAACCTTCCTAACCACCATCTGGCTGCTGTACCAAGATGATTTTTAACTGAATAACCTTCCTAACCACCATCTGGCTGCTGTACCAAGGTAATTTTTAACTGAATAACCTTCCTAACTACCATCTGGCTGCTGTACCAAGATAATTTTTAACTGAATAACCTTCCTAACCACCATCTGGCTGCTGTACCAAGATGATTTTTAACTGAATAATCTTCCTAACCACCATCTGGCTGCTGTACCAAGGTAATTTTAAACTAAATAACCTTCCTAACAACCATCTGGCTGCTCTACCAAGATGATTTTTAACTGAATAACCTTCCTAACTTCCATCTGGCTGCTGTACCAAGATGTTTTCACTGAATAACCTTCCTAACTCTCATCTGGCTGCTGTACCAAGATAATTTTTAACTGAATAACCTTCCTAACTACCATCTGGCTGCTGTACCAAGATAATTTTTAACGGAATAACCTTCCTAACCACCATCTGGCTGCTGCACCAAGATGATTTTTAACTGAATAACCTTCCTAACCACCATCTAGCTGTTGTACCAAGGTAATTTTTTACTGAATAACCTTCCTAACTCTCATCTGGCTGCTGTACCAAGATAATTTTTAACTGAATAACCTTCCTAACTACCATCTGGCTGCTGTACCAAGATGATTTTTAACTGAATAACCTTCCTAACCACCATCTGGCTGCTGTACCAAGATAATTTTTAACAGAATAACCTTCCTAACTTCCATCTGGCTGCTGTACCAAGATAATTTTTAACTGAATAACCTTCCTAACCACCATCTGGCTGCTGTACCAAAATAATTTTTTAACTGAATAACCTTCCTATAACCACCACCTGGCTGCTGTACCAAGATGATTTTTAACTGAATAACCTTCCTAACTTCCATCTGGCTGCTGTACCAAGATAATTTTTAACTGAATAACATTCCTAACTACCATCTGGCTGCTGTACCAAGATGACTTTTAACTGAATAACCTTCCTAACTACCATCTGGCTGCTGTACCAAGATAATTTTTAACTGAATAACCTTCCTAACCACCATCTGGCTGCTGTACCAAGATAATTTTTAACTGGATAACCTTCCTAACCACCATCTGGCTGCTGTACCAAGATGATTTTTAACTGAATAACCTTCCTAACCACCATCTGGCTGCTGTACCAAGGTAATTTTTAACTGAATAACCTTCCTAACTACCATCTGGCTGCTGTACCAAGATAATTTTTAACTGAATAACCTTCCTAACCACCATCTGGCTGCTGTACCAAGATAATTTTTAACTGAATAACCTTCCTAACCACCATCTGGCTGCTGTACCAAGATGATTTTTAACTGAATAACCTTCCTAACCACCATCTGGCTGCTGTACCAAGGTAATTTTTTACTGATTAACCTCCCTAACTCTCATCTGGCTGCTGTACCAAGATAATTTTTAACAGAATAACCTTCCTAACTTCCATCTGGCTGCTGTACCAAGATAATTTTTAACTGAATAACCTTCCTATAACCACCACCTGGCTGCTGTACCAAGATGATTTTTAACTGAATAACCTTCCTAACTTCCATCTGGCTGCTGTACCAAGATAATTTTTAACTAAATAACATTCCTAACTACCATCTGGCTGCTGTACCAAGATGATTTTTAACTGAATAACCTTCCTAACTACCATCTGGCTGCTGTACCAAGATGATTTTTAACTGAATAACCTTCCTAACCACCATCTGGCTGCTGTACCAAGATAATTTTTAACTGGATAAGCTTCCTAACCACCATCTGGCTGCTGTACCAAGATGATTTTTAACTGAATAACCTTCCTAACCACCATCTGGCTGCTGTACCAAGGTAATTTTTAACTGAATAACCTTCCTAACTACCATCTGGCTGCTGTACCAAGATAATTTTTAACTGAATAACCTTCCTAACCACCATCTGGCTGCTGTACCAAGATGATTTTTAACTGAATAACCTTCCTAACCACCATCTGGCTGCTGTACCAAGGTAATTTTAAACTAAATAACCTTCCTAACAACCATCTGGCTGCTCTACCAAGATGATTTTTAACTGAATAACCTTCCTAACTTCCATCTGGCTGCTGTACCAAGATAATTTTTAACTGAATAACCTTCCTAACCACCATCTGGCTGCTGTACCAAGATGATTTTTAACTGAATAACCTTCCTAACCACCATCTGGCTGCTGTACCAAGGTAATTTTTAACTGAATAACCTTCCTAACTACCATCTGGCTGCTGTACCAAGATAATTTTTAACTGAATAACCTTCCTAACCACCATCTGGCTGCTGTACCAAGATGATTTTTAACTGAATAACCTTCCTAACCACCATCTGGCTGCTGTACCAAGGTAATTTTTTACTGATTAACCTTCCTAACTCTCATCTGGCTGCTGTACCAAGATAATTTTTAACAGAATAACCTTCCTAACTTCCATGTGGCTGCTGTACCAAGATAATTTTTAACTGAATAACCTTCCTAACCACCATCTGGCTGGTGTACCAAAATAATTTTTTAACTGAATAACCTTCCTATAACCACCACCTGGCTGCTGTACCAAGATGATTTTTAACTGAATAACCTTCCTAACTTCCATCTGGCTGCTGTACCAAGATAATTTTTAACTGAATAACATTCCTAACTACCATCTGGCTGCTGTACCAAGATGATTTTTAACTGAATAACCTTCCTAACTACCATCTGGCTGCTGTACCAAGATAATTTTTAACTGAATAACCTTCCTAACCACCATCTGGCTGCTGTACCAAGATAATTTTTAACTGGATAACCTTCCTAACCACCATCTGGCTGCTGTACCAAGATGATTTTTAACTGAATAACCTTCCTAACCACCATCTGGCTGCTGTACCAAGGTAATTTTTAACTGAATAACCTTCCTAACTACCATCTGGCTGCTGTACCAAGATAATTTTTAACGGAATAACCTTCCTAACCACCATCTGGCTGCTGCACCAAGATGATTTTTAACTGAATAACCTTCCTAACCACCATCTAGCTGCTGTACCAAGGTAATTTTTTTACTGAATAACCTTCCTAACTCTCATCTGGCTGCTGTACCAAGATAATTTTTAACAGAATAACCTTCCTAACTTCCATCTGGCTGCTGTACCAAGATAATTTTTAACTGAATAACCTTCCTAACCACCATCTGGCTGCTGTACCAAAATAATTTTTTAACTGAATAACCTACCTAAAACCACCACCTGGCTGCTGTACCAAGATGATTTTTAACTGAATAACCTTCCTAACTTCCATCTGGCTGCTGTACCAAGATAATTTTTAACTGAATAACATTCCTAACTACCATCTGGCTGCTGTACCAAGATGATTTTTAACTGAATAACCTTCCTAACTACCATCTGGCTGCTGGACCAAGATAATTTTTAACTGAATAACCTTCCTAACCACCACATCTGGCTGCTGTACCAAGATAATTTTTAACTGGATAACCTTCCTAACCACCATCTGGCTGCTGTACCAAGATGATTTTTAACTGAATAACCTTCCTAACCACCATCTGGCTGCTGTACCAAGGTAATTTTTAACTGAATAACCTTCCTAACTACCATCTGGCTGCTGTACCAAGATAATTTTTAACTGAATAACCTTCCTAACCACCATCTGGCTGCTGTACCAAGATGATTTTTAACTGAATAATCTTCCTAACCACCATCTGGCTGCTGTACCAAGGTAATTTTAAACTAAATAACCTTCCTAACAACCATCTGGCTGCTCTACCAAGATGATTTTTAACTGAATAACCTTCCTAACTTCCATCTGGCTGCTGTACCAAGATGTTTTCACTGAATAACCTTCCTAACTCTCATCTGGCTGCTGTACCAAGATAATTTTTAACTGAATAACCTTCCTAACTACCATCTGGCTGCTGTACCAAGATAATTTTTAACGGAATAACCTTCCTAACCACCATCTGGCTGCTGCACCAAGATGATTTTTAACTGAATAACCTTCCTAACCACCATCTAGCTGTTGTACCAAGGTAATTTTTTACTGAATAACCTTCCTAACTCTCATCTGGCTGCTGTACCAAGATAATTTTTAACTGAATAACCTTCCTAACTACCATCTGGCTGCTGTACCAAGATGATTTTTAACTGAATAACCTTCCTAACCACCATCTGGCTGCTGTACCAAGATAATTTTTAACAGAATAACCTTCCTAACTTCCATCTGGCTGCTGTACCAAGATAATTTTTAACTGAATAACCTTCCCAACCACCATCTGGCTGCTGTACCAAAATAATTTTTTAACTGAATAACCTTCCTATAACCACCACCTGGCTGCTGTACCAAGATGATTTTTAACTGAATAACCTTCCTAACTTCCATCTGACTGCTGTACCAAGATAATTTTTAACTGAATAACCTTCCTAACTACCATCTGGCTGCTGTACCAAGATGATTTTTAACTGAATAACCTTCCTAACTACCATCTGGCTGCTGTACCAAGATAATTTTTAACTGAATAACCTTCCTAACCACCATCTGGCTGCTGTACCAAGATAATTTTTAACTGAATAACCTTCCTAACCACCATCTGGCTGCTGTACCAAGATGATTTTTAACTGAATAACCTTCCTAACCACCATCTGGCTGCTGTACCAAGGTAATTTTTAACTGAATAACCTTCCTAACTACCATCTGGCTGCTGTACCAAGATAATTTTTAACTGAATAACCTTCCTAACCACCATCTGGCTGCTGTACCAAGATGATTTTTAACTGAATAACCTTCCTAACCACCATCTGGCTGCTGTACCAAGGTAATTTTTAACTAAATAACCTTCCTAACCACCATCTGGCTGCCGTACCAAGATAATTTTTAACTGAATAACCTTCCTAACTACCATCTGGCTGCTGTACCAAGATAATTTTTAACTGAATAACCTTCCTAACCACCATCTGGCTGCTGCACCAAGATGATTTTTAACTGAATAACCTTCCTAACCACCATCTAGCTGTTGTACCAAGGTATTTTTTTACTGAATAACCTTCCTAACTCTCATCTGGCTGCTGTACCAAGATAATTTTTAACTGAATAACCTTCCTAACTACCATCTGGCTGCTGTACCAAGATAATTTTTAACAGAATAACCTTCCTAACCACCATCTGGCTGCTGTACCAAGATGATTTTTAACTGAATAACCTTCCTAACCACCATCTGGCTGCTGTACCAAGGTAATTTTTAACTGAATAACCTTCCTAACTACCATCTGGCTGCTGTACCAAGATAATTTTTAACTGAATAACCTTCCTAACCACCATCTGGCTGGTGTACCAAGATGATTTTTAACTGAATAACCTTCCTAACCACCATCTGGCTGCTGTACCAAGGTAATTTTTAACTAAATAACCTTCCTAACCACCATCTGGCTGCTCTACCAAGATGATTTTTAACTGAATAACCTTCCTAACTTCCATCTGGGTGCTGTACCAAGATGTTTTTACTGAATAACCTTCCTAACTCTCATCTGGCTGCTGTACCAAGATAATTTTTAACTGAATAACCTTCCTAACCACCATCTGGCGGCTCTACCAAGATGATTTTTAACTGAATAACCTTCCTAACCACCATCTGGCTGCTGTACCAAGGTAATTTTTTACTGATTAACCTTCCTAACTCTCATCTGGCTGCTGTACCAAGATAATTTTTAACAGAATAACCTTCCTAACTTCCATCTGGCTGCTGTACCAAGATAATTTTTAACTGAATAACCTTCCTAACCACCATCTGGCTGCTGTACCAAAATAATTTTTTAACTGAATAACCTTCCTATAACCACCACCTGGCTGCTGTACCAAGATGATTTTTAACTGAATAACCTTCCTAACTTCCATCTGGCTGCTGTACCAAGATAATTTTTAACGGAAAAACCTTCCTAACCACCATCTGGCTGCTGCACCAAGATGATTTTTAACTGAATAACCTTCCTAACCACCATCTAGCTGTTGTACCAAGGTAATTTTTTACTGAATAACCTTCCTAACTCTCATCTGGCTGCTGTACCAAGATAATTTTTAACTGAATAACCTTCCTAACTACCATCTGGCTGCTGTACCAAGATGATTTTTAACTGAATAACCTTCCTAACCACCATCTGGCTGCTGTACCAAGATAATTTTTAACAGAATAACCTTCCTAACTTCCATCTGGCTGCTGTACCAAGATAATTTTTAACTGAATAACCTTCCTAACCACCATCTAGCTGTTGTACCAAGGTAATTTTTTACTGAATAACCTTCCTAACTCTCATCTGGCTGCTGTACCAAGATAATTTTTAACTGAATAACCTTCCTAACTACCATCTGGCTGCTGTACCAAGATGATTTTTAACTGAATAACCTTCCTAACCACCATCTGGCTGCTGTACCAAGATAATTTTTAACAGAATAACCTTCCTAACTTCCATCTGGCTGCTGTACAAAGATAATTTTTAACTGAATAACCTTCCTAACCACCATCTGGCTGCTGTACCAAAATAATTTTTTAACTGAATAACCTTCCTGTAACCACCACCTGGCTGCTGTACCAAGATGATTTTTAACTGAATAACCTTCCTAACTTCCATCTGACTGCTGTACCAAGATAATTTTTAACTGAATAACATTCCTAACTACCATCTGGCTGCTGTACCAAGATGATTTTTAACTGAATAACCTTCCTAACTACCATCTGGCTGCTGTACCAAGATAATTTTTAACTGAATAACCTTCCTAACCACCATCTGGCTGCTGTACCAAGATAATTTTTAACTGAATAACCTTCCTAACCACCATCTGGCTGCTGTACCAAGATAATTTTTAACTGAATAACCTTCCTAACCACCATCTGGCTGCTGTACCAAGATGATTTTTAACTGAATAACCTTCCTAACCACCATCTGGCTGCTGTACCAAGGTAATTTTTAACTGAATAACCTTCCTAACTACCATCTGGCTGCTGTACCAAGATAATTTTTAACTGAATAACCTTCCTAACCACCATCTGGCTGCTGTACCAAGATGATTTTTAACTGAATAACCTTCCTAACCACCATCTGGCTGCTGTACCAAGGTAATTTTTAACTAAATAACCTTCCTAACCACCATCTGGCTGCTCTACCAAGATGATTTTTAACTGAATAACCTTCCTAACCACCATCTAGCTGCTGTACCAAGGTAATTTTTTACTGAATAACCTTCCTAACTCTCATCTGGCTGCTGTACCAAGATAATTTTTAACTGAATAACCTTCCTAACTACCATCTGGCTGCTGTACCAAGATAATTTTTAACTGAATAACCTTCCTAACCACCATCTGGCTGCTGCACCAAGATGATTTTTAACTGAATAACCTTCCTAACCACCATCTAGCTGCTGTACCAAGGTAATTTTTTACTGAATAACCTTCCTAACTCTCATCTGGCTGCTGTACCAAGATAATTTTTAACTGAATAACCTTCCTAACTACCATCTGGCTGCTGTACCAAGATAATTTTTAACAGAATAACCTTCCTAACCACCATCTGGCTGCTGTACCAAGATGATTTTTAACTGAATAACCTTCCTAACCACCATCTGGCTGCTGTACCAAGGTAATTTTTAACTGAATAACCTTCCTAACTACCATCTGGCTGCTGTACCAAGATAATTTTTAACTGAATAACCTTCCTAACCACCATCTGGCTGCTGTACCAAGATGATTTTTAACTGAATAACCTTCCTAACCACCATCTGGCTGCTGTACCAAGGTAATTTTTAACTAAATAACCTTCCTAACCACCATCTGGCTGCTCTACCAAGATGATTTTTAACTGAATAACCTTCCTAACTTCCATCTGGGTGCTGTACCAAGATGTTTTTACTGAATAACCTTCCTAACTCTCATCTGGCTGCTGTACCAAGATAATTTTTAACTGAATAACCTTCCTAACCACCATCTGGCGGCTCTACCAAGATGATTTTTAACTGAATAACCTTCCTAACCACCATCTGGGTGCTGTACCAAGGTAATTTTTTACTGACTAACCTTCCTAACTCTCATCTGGCTGCTGTACCAAGATAATTTTTAACAGAATAACCTTCGTAACTTCCATCTGGCTGCTGTACCAAGATAATTTTTAACTGAATAACCTTCCTAACCACCATCTGGCTGCTGTACCAAAATAATTTTTTAACTGAATAACCTTCCTATAACCACCACCTGGCTGCTGTACCAAGATGATTTTTAACTGAATAACCTTCCTAACTTCCATCTGGCTGCTGTACCAAGATAATTTTTAACTGAATAACATTCCTAACTACCATCTGGCTGCTGTACCAAGATGATTTTTAACTGAATAACCTTCCTAACTACCATCTGGCTGCTGTACCAAGATAATTTTTAACTGAATAACCTTCCTAACCACCATCTGGCTGCTGTACCAAGATAATTTTTAACTGAATAACCTTCCTAACCACCATCTGGCTGCTGTACCAAGATGATTTTTAACTGAATAACCTTCCTAACCACCATCTGGCTGCTGTACCAAGGTAATTTTTGACTGAATAACCTTCCTAACTACCATCTGGCTGCTGTACCAAGATAATTTTTAACTGAATAACCTTCCTAACCACCATCTGGCTGCTGTACCAAGATGATTTTTAACTGAATAACCTTCCTAACCACCACCTGGCTGCTGTACCAAGGTAATTTTTTACTGATTAACCTTCCTAACTCTCATCTGGCTGCTGTACCAAGATAATTTTTAACAGAATAACCTTCCTAACTTCCATCTGGCTGCTGTACCAAGATAATTTTTAACTGAATAACCTTCCTAACCACCATCTGGCTGCTGTACCAAAATAATTTTTTAACTGAATAACCTTCCTATAACCACCACCTGGCTGCTGTACCAAGATGATTTTTAACTGAATAACCTTCCTAACTTCCATCTGGCTGCTGTACCAAGATAATTTTTAACTGAATAACATTCCTAACTACCATCTGGCTGGTGTACCAAGATGATTTTTAACTGAATAACCTTCCTTACTACCATCTGGCTGCTGTACCAAGATAATTTTTAACTGAATAACCTTCCTAACCACCATCTGGCTGCTGTACCAAGATAATTTTTAACTGGATAACCTTCCTAACCACCATCTGGCTGCTGTACCAAGATGATTTTTAACTGAATAACCTTCCTAACCACCATCTGGCTGCTGTACCAAGGTAATTTTTAACTGAATAACCTTCCTAACTACCATCTGGCTGCTGTACCAAGATAATTTTTAACTGAATAACCTTCCTAACCACCATCTGGCTGCTGTACCAAGATGATTTTTAACTGAATAACCTTCCTAACCACCATCTGGCTGCTGTACCAAAATAATTTTTTAACTGAATAACCTTCCTATAACCACCACCTGGCTGCTGTACCAAGATGATTTTTAACTGAATAACCTTCCTAACTTCCATCTGGCTGCTGTACCAAGATAATTTTTAACTGAATAACATTCCTAACTACCATCTGGCTGGTGTACCAAGATGATTTTTAACTGAATAACCTTCCTTACTACCATCTGGCTGCTGTACCAAGATAATTTTTAACTGAATAACCTTCCTAACCACCATCTGGCTGCTGTACCAAGATAATTTTTAACTGGATAACCTTCCTAACCACCATCTGGCTGCTGTACCAAGATGATTTTTAACTGAATAACCTTCGTAACCACCATCTGGCTGCTGTACCAAGGTAATTTTTAACTGAATAACCTTCCTAACTACCATCTGGCTGCTGTACCAAGATAATTTTTAACTGAATAACCTTCCTAACCACCATCTGGCTGCTGTACCAAGATGATTTTTAACTGAATAACCTTCCTAACCACCATCTGGCTGCTGTACCAAGGTAATTTTTAACTAAATAACCTTCCTAACAACCATCTGGCTGCTCTACCAAGATGATTTTTAACTGAATAACCTTCCTAACTTCCATCTGGCTGCTGTATCAAGATGTTTTTACTGAATAACCATCCTAACTCTCATCTGGCTGCTGTACCAAGATAATTTTTAACTGAATAACCTTCCTAACTACCATCTGGCTGCTGTACCAAGATAATTTTTAACGGAATAACCTTCCTAACCACCATCTGGCTGCTGCACCAAGATGATTTTTAACTGAATAACCTTCCTAACCACCATCTAGCTGTTGTACCAAGGTAATTTTTTACTGAATAACCTTCCTAACTCTCATCTGGCTGCTGTACCAAGATAATTTTTAACTGAATAACCTTCCTAACTACCATCTGGCTGCTGTACCAAGATGATTTTTAACTGAATAACCTTCCTAACCACCATCTGGCTGCTGTACCAAGATGATTTTTAACTGAATAACCTTCCTAACCACCATCTGGCTGCTGTACCAAGGTAATTTTTAACTGAATAACCTTCCTAACTACCATCTGGCTGCTGTACCAAGATAATTTTTAACTGAATAACCTTCCTAACCACCATCTGGCTGCTGTACCAAGATGATTTTTAACTGAATAACCTTCCTAACCACCATCTGGCTGCTGTACCAAGGTAATTTTTAACTAAATAACCTTCCTAACAACCATCTCGCTGCTCTACCAAGATGATTTTTAACTGAATAACCTTCCTAACTTCCATCTGGCTGCTGTACCAAGATGTTTTTACTGAATAACCTTCCTAACTCTCATCTGGCTGCTGTACCAAGATAATTTTTAACTGAATAACCTTCCTAACTACCATCTGGCTGCTGTACCAAGATAATTTTTAACGGAATAACCTTCCTAACCACCATCTGGCTGCTGCACCAAGATGATTTTTAACTGAATAACCTTCCTAACTTCCATCTGGCTGCTGTATCAAGATGTTTTTACTGAATAACCTTCCTAACTCTCATCTGGCTGCTGTACCAAGATAATTTTTAACTGAATAACCTTCCTAACTACCATCTGGCTGCTGTACCAAGATAATTTTTAACGGAATAACCTTCCTAACCACCATCTGGCTGCTGCACCAAGATGATTTTTAACTGAATAACCTTCCTAACCACCATCTAGCTGTTGTACCAAGGTAATTTTTTACTGAATAACCTTCCTAACTCTCATCTGGCTGCTGTACCAAGATAATTTTTAACTGAATAACCTTCCTAACTACCATCTGGCTGCTGTACCAAGATGATTTTTAACTGAATAACCTTCCTAACCACCATCTGGCTGCTGTACCAAGATGATTTTTAACTGAATAACCTTCCTAACCACCATCTGGCTGCTGTACCAAGGTAATTTTTAACTGAATAACCTTCCTAACTACCATCTGGCTGCTGTACCAAGATAATTTTTAACTGAATAACCTTCCTAACCACCATCTGGCTGCTGTACCAAGATGATTTTTAACTGAATAACCTTCCTAACCACCATCTGGCTGCTGTACCAAGGTAATTTTTAACTAAATAACCTTCCTAACAACCATCTGGCTGCTCTACCAAGATGATTTTTAACTGAATAACCTTCCTAACTTCCATCTGGCTGCTGTACCAAGATGTTTTTACTGAATAACCTTCCTAACTCTCATCTGGCTGCTGTACCAAGATAATTTTTAACTGAATAACCTTCCTAACTACCATCTGGCTGCTGTACCAAGATAATTTTTAACGGAATAACCTTCCTAACCACCATCTGGCTGCTGCACCAAGATGATTTTTAACTGAATAACCTTCCTAACCACCATCTAGCTGTTGTACCAAGGTAATTTTTTACTGAATAACCTTCCTAACTCTCATCTGGCTGCTGTACCAAGATAATTTTTAACTGAATAACCTTCCTAACTACCATCTGGCTGCTGTACCAAGATGATTTTTAACTGAATAACCTTCCTAACCACCATCTGGCTGCTGTACCAAGATGATTTTTAACTGAATAACCTTCCTAACCACCATCTGGCTGCTGTACCAAGGTAATTTTTAACTGAATAACCTTCCTAACTACCATCTGGCTGCTGTACCAAGATAATTTTTAACTGAATAACCTTCCTAACCACCATCTGGCTGCTGTACCAAGATGATTTTTAACTGAATAACCTTCCTAACCACCATCTGGCTGCTGTACCTGTCACATGCGGTGGCGTGAGACTATATGTAAATTAGTAGTTGATTATTTTATATGTTAATCAGTAGTTAGGATATATAAATAGGCTTGTATTCAACAAGTGGTCGTCTAATAAACGTGAGTTATTACATGGTGTCAGGAGTGGGATAGACTATGGATAGTTTTCATAAGCCTAGTACGTTGGGTTTTGAGGGAAACATATCTGAAAACTGGAGAAGATTCAAACAACAATTTCAGATTTACTTGGTTGCTTCGGGTAGTGAAGACAAAGGCGATTCGGTGAAGATAGCCGTTTTGTTGAACTTTGCCGGCGAGGATGCTATTGAAGTTTTCAACACATTTCAGTTTCCGGAGGGCGATGAGAAGAAACTGGATAAAGTTATCGAACAATTTGATAGGTACTGTAATCCTAGGAAGAATGTGGTTTTTGAGAGATATCAGTTTTGGAAGATTACGCAGAAAGACTCCGAAACGGTTGATCAGTTCGTCACAAGATTAAAAAACAAGGTGAAATCCTGTGAGTATACCGTTGTGGATGACATGGTGAGAGACAAGTTGGTGTTCAGCATACGAGATTTAGCAGTTAAAGAAAGGCTGTTGAGAGAAGAGAAACTTACACTTGAAAAGGCAGTCAGCATGGCGAGGGCAGCCGAAGTCTCGAAAGAGCAGATCAAAGTGATGAGTCCCCAGGAGCAGATTAATTTTGATCAGTCGGTAAATCAAGTTCGGAGCATTAACAACAATGAGAAGAACCCGATTAGACGTCGTTCAAGAACAGATTCCAAGACAGATAAGTGTGGGTTTTGTGGTTTATTTCATACAGCGAGGTCTTGTCCCACGTTTGGTAAAACGTGTAACTATTGTAAGAAGACAGGGCATTTTGAGCGTGTGTGTCGGGCAAAAAAACGTGAGTCTGAGGGGAAAGCGGTTGATACATTGGGGGAATCTGAAGATAGCGAAAACGAACACGATTTGCTAACATTCTCAGTAGACTCAAGTAATAAGAACGTTTCGCAGGATGACTGGCATGTTGTTTTGAAGATTGCCAGTACTGATTTGAATTTCAAATTGGATTCTGGTGCCGATTGTAATGTTATTTCGCAGTCGTTGTTTGATCGTTTGTCTCTCAGGAATACAAAAACACTCAAGAGTAAATGCAAATTAAAAGTGTATGATGGGCGGAAAATTACCCCAAAAGGGAAGGTTAGTTTAGCGTGCGAATATAAAGGGAAATTTTTCGTGTTAGACTTCGTTTTGGTTGAACAAGACTTACCATCTATCCTCGGATTAAAATCCTGTCTTGAACTTGGTTTAATTAAGCGGGTTTATAGCCTTGAGGTAGATCAACCAAAGGTTGAGACAGAATTTAGTGATCTCTTTGCAGGTCTGGGGGAGATTAAAGGCGTACAGCACCAAATCAAGGTCAATGCCGAGGCGAAACCTGTTGTCCACCCACCTCGCAGAGTTCCGGTTGCTTTGCGCAAGCCACTTGAAGAAGAGTTACGACGAATGGAGAAGTTGGGTGTTATTGAAAAAACAAAAGAACCAACTGCGTGGGTACACAGCCTTGTGATTGCCAGAAAGAAAAACAATAAGATTAGAGTATGCATGGATCCTAGTGACTTAAATCAAGTTGTCATGCGTGAACAGTTTCCAATGCAGACAGTGGAAGATGTCATCAGTAGAATGCCTAATGCAAAGATTTTCAGTGTTCTTGATGCCAACCATGGTTTTTGGCAGGTTAAATTAGCCAAAGAAAGCAGCAAGTTAGCCACCTTCAATACTCCTTTTGGCAGGTATAGTTATAAACGTTTACCATTTGGAATAGCTTCAGCCCCCGAGGTTTTCCAGAGTGTTATGTCCAACATGTTTCAAGACATAGAAGGGGTTGAAGTCATCGTGGATGACCTGGTAGTGTGGGGAGAGAACGTTGAGCAGCATGACGAGAGACTTCGATTGGTTTTGGAACGTTGTCGTGAGAAAAATCTCAAGTTGAATGAAGAAAAGTGCCGGTTTCGGGTCTCCGAAGTGAGTTATGTGGGTCATGTGTTGAGTTCAGATGGACTGAAACCAGATCCTCAGAAAGTTAAAGCAATCAGGGAAATGCCTTGTCCTACTAATCGCGAAGAATTGAAAAGATTTTTGGGCATTGTCACTTACGTGTCCAAAGTTCATTCCAAATATGTCGCAGATAAGTGCTCCATTACGGCAGTTGCTCGAGAAAGATGTTGAATGGTCCTGGGATCAAGCACAAGAACAAGCCTTTACACACTTGAAAACAGCAATTACTGATGCACCAGTCTTGAAGTTTTTCAATCAGGAAGAACCTGTGTGTTTGTCTGTCGATGCTAGCTCGAAAGGTATGGGTGCAGTGATTCTACAGAATGATCGTCCAGTGGCTTATGCTTCAAAGTCGTTGACGAAGTGCCAACAAAACTATTCACAAATTGAGAAGGAAATGTTGGCAATAGTTTTTGGTTGTGAACATTTCCATCAGTATTTGTATGGGCAAAGAGAAGTGACTGTTGAATCTGACCATAAACCGTTAGAAGCAATATTAAAGAAATCTATCCATCAAGCACCTCTTCGATTGCAGAAAATGATACTTCGAGTTAAACCTTATGCAGTCAAAGTGAAATATACACCTGGTAGCCAACTTTTCATTGCCGATGCACTTTCTAGAGCAGTCCTACCTGTGCAGACAAGCGAACAACAGGATGAGTTTGAAGTAAATATTTTGGAATCAGGCCAGGTCTCGGAGACTATGTTTGTCAAACTGTCAGAAGAAACCAAGAAAGATCCAGAGCTTCAGGAGCTGCATAGAGTTGTTATGGATGGTTGGCCACAGACGATAGCTGAAACGCCTATAGAAACTAGATCGTATTGGACCTATAGGGATGAAATAAGCTGTTATGATGGCCTGATGTTCAAAGGTGATCGTATAATCGTTCCTCATATTCTTCGACCAGAAATTTTGAATCGCATACATGCAGCCCATTTGGGAATGGAAAAATGCAAAGCACGAGCTAGGAATGCAGTATTCTGGCCTGGTATAAATACTTCGATTAGTGAGATGGTTTCAGCATGCAGCACTTGTCTAAAACACCAGAGAAGTAATCAAAGAGAGCCTTTAATACCACAAGAAGTCCCAGGAAGACCGTGGGCAACCGTTGCTGCGGACATTTTTACTACAAAGGAAGAGATTATTTGCTAGTCGTTGATTATTTTTCGAAGTACCCCGAAGTAGCTCGACTTAACCACAAGAATAGTGAAGCTGTCATTTTAGCAATGAAGGACATGTTTGCGCGTCATGGTATTCCAGAGAAGATTATTGCTGATAATATGCCATTTAACAGCCTTAGAGTAAAGGAATTTGCTAGAGAATGGGAGGTGGATGTGGTAACATCCAGCCCACATTACCCGCGGTCAAATGGACTCGTGGAGAGAAACGTGCAGACCATAAAACGACTGTTAAAGAAAGCTGATGATTCCAAACAAGATGCATTTCTCGCTTTACTAGAGTTTCGCAATTCCCCTATCAGTGGTATGGAACAATCTCCCGCAGAACTATTCATTAGCTGGAAACTGAGAACCAAATTGCCAACTCCGAAGCATCTCCTTAAGCCTAAGCCTCAGCCAGTCAATGACGTTTGTCAGAGATTGCGGTTACGCCAGCAACGTCAAAAAGCACACTACGACCGTGGTACGAAGTTATTACCGCCTCTTTGCCCAAACGAGTCAGTGAGAATCCGACAGGGACGTGAATGGAATCCTGCAGTGGTCATTGATCAACATCAAGCTCCTCGTTCTTATGTCATTGCCACTCCAGATGGAACGCAGTTACGTCGAAATCGCATTCATCTTTTGCCAACGAAAGAACCACCGATTGTTATAAGCCCACCCATGGAGCCTGATAGTGTAGAGTATCGCTCGCCTCAACCACCACCACCTGAGGTTATAGCAGAAGAAGTACAAATGAGTCGACCGGTGGTGCAGACAAATCAGCCTCTTAGAAGAAGTACGCGGATTCGTCACGCGCCGTCACGTTTAATTGAGACTGGGTTAGAACTGATGACAATCTTACATTATTTACATTTGATAACAATCTTACAGTATTTACAGTTTAATTAGGATTTAGTTTTCAAAAAAAGAAAAAAGAGAGATGTCACATGCGGTGGCGTGAGACTATATGTAAATTAGTAGTTGATTATTTTATATGTTAATCAGTAGTTAGGATATATAAATAGGCTTGTATTCAACAAGTGGTCGTCTAATAAACGTGAGTTATTACAGTACCAAGATAATTTTTAACTGAATAACCTTCCTCACTTCCATCTGGCTGCTGTACCAAGATAATTTTTAACTGAATAACCTTCCTAACCACCATCTGGCTGCTGTACCAAGATAATTTTTTAACTGAATAACCTTCCTATAACCACCACCTGGCTGCTATACCAAGATGATTTTTAACTGAATAACCTTCCTAACTTCCATCTGACTGCTGTACCAAGATAATTTTTAACTGAATAACATTCCTAACTACCATCTGGCTGCTGTACCAAGATAATTTTTAACTGAATAACCTTCCTAACCACCATCTGGCTGCTGTACCAAGATGATTTTTAACTGAATAACCTTCCTAACCACCATCTGGCTGCTGTACCAAGGTAATTTTTAACTAAATAACATTCCTAACCACCATCTGGCTGCTCTACCAAGATGATTTTTAACTGAATAACCTTCCTAACCACCATCTAGCTGCTGTACCAAGGTAATTTTTTACTGAATAACCTTCCTAACTCTCATCTGGCTGCTGTACCAAGAGAATTTTTAACTGAATAACCTTCCTAACTACCATCTGGCTGCTGTACCAAGATAATTTTTAACTGAATAACCTTCCTAACCACCATCTGGCTGCTGCACCAAGATGATTTTTAACTGAATAACCTTCCTAACCACCATCTAGCTGCTGTACCAAGGTAATTTTTTATTGAATAACCTTCCTAACTCTCATCTGGCTGCTGTACCAAGATAATTTTTAACTGAATAACCTTCCTAACTACCATCTGGCTGCTGTACCAAGATAATTTTTAACAGAATAACCTTCCTAACCACCATCTGGCTGCTGTACCAAGATGATTTTTAACTGAATAACCTTCCTAACCACCATCTGGCTGCTGTACCAAGGTAATTTTTAACTGAATAACCTTCCTAACTACCATCTGGCTGCTGTACCAAGATAATTTTTAACTGAATAACCTTCCTAACCACCATCTGGCTGCTGTACCAAGATGATTTTTAACTGAATAACCTTCCTAACCACCATCTGGCTGCTGTACCAAGGTAATTTTTAACTAAATAACCTTCCTAACCACCATCTGGCTGCTCTACCAAGATGATTTTTAACTGAATAACCTTCCTAACTTCCATCTGGCTGCTGTACCAAGATGTTTTTACTGAATAACCTTCCTAACTCTCATCTGGCTGCTGTACCAAGATAATTTTTAACTGAATAACCTTCCTAACCACCATCTGGCTGCTCTACCAAGATGATTTTTAACTGAATAACCTTCCTAACCACCATCTGGCTGCTGTACCAAGGTAATTTTTTACTGATTAACCTTCCTAACTCTCATCTGGCTGCTGTACCAAGATAATTTTTAACTGAATAACCTTCCTAACTTCCATCTGGCTGCTGTACCAAGATAATTTTTAACTGAATAACCTTCCTAACCACCATCTGGCTGCTGTACCAAAATAATTTTTAACTGAATAACCTTCCTATAACCACCACCTGGCTGCTGTACCAAGATGATTTTTAACTGAATAACCTTCCTAACTTCCATCTGACTGCTGTACCAAGATAATTTTTAACTGAATAACATTCCTAACTACCATCTGGCTGCTGTACCAAGATGATTTTTAACTGAATAACCTTCCTAACTACCATCTGGCTGCTGTACCAAGATAATTTTTAACTGAATAACCTTCCTAACCACCATCTGGCTGCTGTACCAAGATAATTTTTAACTGAATAACCTTCCTAACCACCATCTGGCTGCTGTACCAAGATGATTTTTAACTGAATAACCTTCCTAACCACCATCTGGCTGCTGTACCAAGGTAATTTTTAACTGAATAACCTTCCTAACTACCATCTGCCTGCTGTACCAAGATAATTTTTAACTGAATAACCTTCCTAACCACCATCTGGCTGCTGTACCAAGATGATTTTTAACTGAATAACCTTCCTAACCACCATCTGGCTGCTGTACCAAGATAATTTTTAACTAAATAACCTTCCTAACAACCATCTGGCTGCTGCACCAAGATGATTTTTAACTGAATAACCTTCCTAACCACCATCTAGCTGCTGTACCAAGGTAATTTTTTACTGAATAACCTTCCTAACTCTCATCTGGCTGCTGTACCAAGATAATTTTTAACTGAATAACCTTCCTAACTACCATCTGGCTGCTGTACCAAGATAATTTTTAACTGAATAACCTTCCTAACCACCATCTGGCTGCTGTACGAAGATGATTTTTAACTGAATAACCTTCCTAACCACCATCTGGCTGCTGTACCAAGGTAATTTTTAACTGAATAACCTTCCTAACCACCATCTAGCTGCTGTACCAAGGTAATTTTTAACTAAATAACCTTCCTAACCACCATCTGGCTGCTGCACCAAGATGATTTTTAACTGAATAACCTTCCTAACCACCATCTAGCTGCTGTACCAAGGTAATTTTTTACTGAATAACCTTCCTAACTCTCATCTGGCTGCTGTACCAAGATAATTTTTAACTGAATAACCTTCCTAACTACCATCTGGCTGCTGTACCAAGATAATTTTTAACTGAATAACCTTCCTAACCACCATCTGGCTGCTGTACCAAGATGATTTTTAACAGAATAACCTTCCTAACCACCATCTGGCTGCTGTACCAAGGTAATTTTTAACTGAATAACCTTCCTAAGTACCATCTGGCTGCTGTACCAAGATAATTTTTAACTGAATAACCTTCCTAACCACCATCTGGCTGCTGCACCAAGATGATTTTTAACTGAATAACCTTCCTAACCACCATCTGGCTGCTGTACCAAGATGATTTTTTACTGAATAACCTTCCTAACTCTCATCTGGCTGCTGTACCAAGATAATTTTTAAGTGAATAACCTTCCTAACTACCATCTCATAACTGAATAACCTTCCTAACCACCATCTGGCTGCTGTACCAAGACGATTTTTAACTGAATAACCTTCCTAACTTCCATCTGGCTCCTGTACCAAGATAATTTTTAACTGAATAACCTTCCCAACTGAATAACCTTCCCAACTGAATAACCTTCCTAACTACAATCTGGCTGCTGTACCAAGACGATTTTTAACTGAATAACCTTCCTAACTTCCATCTGGCTGCTGTACCAAGGTAATTTTTTACTGAATAACCTTCCTAACTCTCATCTGGCTGCTGTACCAAGATAATTTTTAACTGAATAACCTTCCTAACTACCATCTGGCTGCTGTACCAAGATGATTTTTAACTGAATAACCTTCCTAATCACCATCTGGCTGCTGTACCAAGGTAATTTTTAACTGAATAACCTTCCTAACCACCATCTGGCTGCTGTACCAAGGTAATTTTTAACTGAATAACCTTCCTAACTTCCATCTGGCTGCTGTACCAAGATAATTTTTAACTGAATAACCTTCCTAACCACCATCTGGTTGCTCTACCAAGATGATTTTTAACTGAATAACCTTCGTAACTTCCACCTGGCTGCTGTACCAAGATGATTTTAACTGAATAACCTTCCTAACTTCCATCTGGCTGCTGTACCAAGATGTTTTTACTGAATAACCTTCCTAACTCTCATCTGGCTGCTGTACCAAGATAATTTTTAACTGAATAACTTTCCTTACTTCCATCTGGCTGCTGTACCAAGATAATTTTTAACTGAATAACCTTCCTAACCACCATCTGGCTGCTGAACCAAGATGATTTTTAACTGAATAACCTTCCTAACCACCATCTGGCTGCTGTACCAAGATAATTTTTAACTGAATAACCTTCCTCGCTTCCATCTGGCTGCTGTACCAAGATAATTTTTAACTGAATAACCTTCCTAACCACCATCTCGGTGCTGTACCAAGATAATTTTTTAACTGAATAACCTTCCTATAACCACCACCTGGCTGCTGTACCAAGATGATTTTTTACTGAATAACCTTCCTAACTCACATCTGGCTGCTGTACCAAGATAATTTTTAACTGAATAACCTTCCTAACTACCATCTGGCTGCTGTACCAAGATAATTTTTAACTGAATAACCTTCCTAACCACCATCTGGCTGCTGTACCAAGATGATTTTTAACTGAATAACCTTCCTAACCACCATCTGGCTGCTGTACCAAGATGATTTTTAACTGAATAACCTTCCTAACCACCATCTGGCTGCTGTACCAAGGTAATTTTTAACTGAATAACCTTCCTAAGTACCATCTGGCTGCTGTGCCAAGATAATTTTTAACTGAATAACCTTCCTAACCACCATCTGGCTGCTGTACCAAGATGATTTTTAACTGAATAACCTTCCTAACCACCATCTGGCTGCTGTACCAAGATAATTTTTTAACTGAATAACCTTCCTAACTTCCATCTGGCTGCTGTACCAAGATAATTTTTTAACTGAATAACCTTCCTAACCACCATCTGGCTGCTGTACCAAGATAATTTTTAACTGAATAACCTTCCTAACTACCATCTGGCTGCTGTACCAAGATAATTTTTAACTGAATAACCTTCCTAACTACCATCTGGCTGCTGTACCAAGATGATTTTTAACTGAATAACCTTCCTAACCACCATCTGGCTGCTGTACAAAGGTAATTTTTAACTGAATAACCTTCCTAACCACCATCTGGCTGCTGTACCAAGGTAATTTTTAAGTGAATAACCTTCCTAACTTCCATCTGGCTGCTGTACCAAGATAATTTTTAACTGAATAACCTTCCTAACCACCATCTGGCTGCTGTACAAAGGTAATTTTTAACTGAATAACCTTCCTAACCACCATCTGGCTGCTGTACCAAGATGATTTTACTGAATAACCTTCCTAACTCTCATCTGGCTGCTGTACCAAGATAATTTTTAACTGAATAACTTTCCTAACTTCCATCTGGCTGCTGTACCAAGATAATTTTTAACTGAATAACCTTCCTAACCACCATCTGGCTGCTGTACCAAGATGATTTTTAACTGAATAACCTTCCTAACCACCATCTGGCTGCTGTACCAAGATAATTTTTAACTGAATAACCTTCCTCACTTCCATCTGGCTGCTGTACCAAGATAATTTTTAACTGAATAACCTTCCTAACCACCATCTGGCTGCTGTACCAAGATAATTTTTTAACTGAATAACCTTCCTATAACCACCACCTGGCTGCTGTACCAAGATGATTTTTTACTGAATAACCTTCCTAACTCTCATCTGGCTGCTGTACCAAGATAATTTTTAACTGAATAACCTTCCTAACTACCATCTGGCTGCTGTACCAAGACGATTTTTAACTGAATAACCTTCCTAACTTCCATCTGACTGCTGTACCAAGATAATTTTTAACTGAATAACCTTCCTAACTACCATCTCATAACTGAATAACCTTCCTAACCACCATCTGGCTGCTGTACCAAGACGATTTTTAACTGAATAACCTTCCTAACTTCCATCTGGCTCCTGTACCAAGATAATTTTTAACTGAATAACCTTCCCAACTGAATAACCTTCCCAACTGAATAACCTTCCTAACTACAATCTGGCTGCTGTACCAAGACGATTTTTAACTGAATAACCTTCCTAACTTCCATCTGGCTGCTGTACCAAGATAATTTTTAACTGAATAACCTTGCTAACCACCATCTGCTGCTGTACCAAGATGATTTTTAACTGAATAACCTTCCTAACTCTCATCTGGCTGACCTTCCTGGCTGCTGTACCAAGATAATTTTTAACTGAATAACCTTCCTAACCACCATCTGGCTGCTGTACCAAGATAATTTTTAACTGAATAACCTTCCTAACCACCATCTGGCTGCTGTACCAAGATGATTTTTAACTGAATAACCTTCCTAACCACCATCTGGCTGCTGTACCAAGGTAATTTTTTACTGAATAACCTTCCTAACCACCATCTGGCTGCTGTACCAAGATAATTTTTAACTGAATAACCTTCTAACCACCGCTGCTGTACCAAGATAATTTTTAACTGAATAACCTTCCTAACTGTACCAACAATAATTTTTTAACTGATAACCTTCCTAACTACCATCTGGCTGCTGTACCAAGATAACTGAATAACCTTCCCTAACCACCATCTGCTGTACCAAGATGATTTTTAACTGAATAACCTTCCTAACCACCATCTGGCTGCTGTACCAAGATTTTTAACTGAATAACTGAATAACCTTCCTAACTGCTACCTGGCTGAAACCTTCCTAACCACCATCTGGCTGCTGTACCAAGAATGATTTTTTAACTGAATAACCTTCGTAACTTCCATCTGGCTGCTGTACCAAGATGATTTTTTAACTGAATAACCTTCCTAACTTCCATCTGGCTGCTGTACCAAGAATAACTGAATAACCTTCTTACCATCTGGCTGCTGTACCAAGATAATTTTTTAACTGAATAACCTTCCTAACCATCTGGCTGCTGTACAAGATAATTTTTAACTGAATAACCTTCCTAACCACCATCTGGCTGCTGTACCAAGATTTTAACTGAATAACCTTCGAAAACCTTCCTAACCACCATCTGGCTGCTGTACCAAGATAATTTTTAACTGAATAACCTTCCTAACCACCATCTGGCTGCTGTACCAAGATAATTTTAACTGAATAACCTTCCTAACCACCATCTGGCTGCTGTACCAAGATAATAACTATCTGGCTGCTGTACCAAGATAACTGAATAACCTTCCTAACTCACCAAGCTGTATAAGACTGAATAACCTATCTGTACCAAAACTGAATAACCTTCCTAACCACCATCTGGCTGCTGTACCAAGATAATTTTTAACTGAATAACCTTCCTAACCACCATCTGGCTGCTGTACCAAGATAATTTTTAACTGAATAACCTTCCTAACCACCATCTGGCTGCTGTACCAATAACTGAATAACCTTCCTAACCACCATCTGGCTGCTGTACCAAGATAATTTTTAACTGAATAACCTTCCTAACTACCATCTGGCTGCTGTACCAAGATAATTTTTAACTGAATAACCTTCCTAACCACCATCTGGCTGCTGTACCAAGATAATTTTTAACTGAATAACCTTCCTAACCACCATCTGGCTGCTGTACCAAGATAATTTTTAACTGAATAACCTTCCACTGGCTGCTAATCCACCATCTGGCTGCTGTACCAAGATAATTTTTTAACTGAATAAACCTTCCTAACCACCATCTGGCTGCTGTACCAACTGAATAACCTTCCTAACCACCATCTGGCTGCTGTACCAAGGTAATTTTTAACTGAATAACCTTCCTAACTACCATCTGGCTGCTGTACCAAGATAATTTTTAACTGATATACCTTCTGGCTGCTGTACCAAGATAATTTTTAACTGAATAACCTTCCTAACCACCATCTGGCTGCTGTACCAAGATAATTTTTAACTGAATAACCTTCCTAACCATCTGGCTGCTGTACCAAGATAATTTTTAACTGAATAACCTTCCTAACCACCATCTGGCTGCTGTACCAAGGTAATTTTTAACTGAATAACCTTCCTAACCACCATCTGGCTGCTGTACCAAGATAACTGAATAACTTCCTTCCTGGCTGCTTTAACTGAATATCTGCTGCTGTACCAAGATAATTTTTTACTGAATAACCTTCCTAACACCATCTGGCTGCTGTACCAAGATAATTTTTAACTGAATAACCTTCCCACCATCTGGCTGATGATTTTTAACTGAATAACCTTCCTAACCACCATCTGGCTGCTGTACCAAGGTAATTTTTAACTGAATAACCTTCCTAACCACCATCTGGCTGCTGTACCAAGATTTTTAACTGAATAACCTTCCTAACTTCCATCTGGCTGGTACCAAGATAATTTTTAACTGAATAACCTTCCTAACCACCATCTGGCTGCTGTACCAAGATAACTGAATAACCTTCCTAACCACCATCTGGCGCTGCTGTACCAATAACTGAATAACACCATCTGGCTGCTGTAAGAGATTAACTGAATAACTGGCTGCTGCTGTACCAAGATAATTTTTAACTGAATAACCTTTCCACCATCTGGCTGCTGTACCAGATAATTTTTTAACTGAATAACCTTCCTAACCACCATCTGGCTGCTGTACCAAGATAATTTTTTAACTGAATAACCTTCCTAACCACCATCTGGCTGCTGTACCAAGATGATTTTTAACTGAATAACCTTCCTGGCTGCTGTACCAAGATAATTTTTAACTGAATCCTAAGAATTCCTAACTACCATCTCATAACTGAATAACCTTCCTAACCACCATCTGGCTGCTGTACCAAGACGATTTTTAACTGAATAACCTTCCTAACTTCCATCTGGCTGCTGTACCAAGATAATTTTTTAACTGAATAACCTTCCAACTGAATAACCCCAACTGAATAACCTTCCTAACTACAATCTGGCTGCTGTACCAAGTAATTTTCGACGACTTGACAATCCGAAAACACGTAAAAAACGGAACTCCGATCACTCGTTTATTTATAACGACTCCATCATTTACAAATAAAAACTAAGCTTTACTTACAATACATTAGAGGTAAATGATTACTAAATGACCTTTGAAATAACTATTTCATAACTAAGTAAAATACTGCTGTAAAGACGAATGAATTTGTAAACTAATAACTTATAAACTTACATAATAATCCCGCGACCAGATGATTCTTCCAACAAACTCCAATTCGATTACAAGGATTCTGAACACTTCGCACACTTAGATGAAAACTTAGCTCCCCTTTCACGACTGACGACTAAAACCCAACTAAACAAACATGCGCTTTGGGCGATACTATAAGCTCGCGAACTAATTGCGCAACTAATTAGATTATTTAAAGTAACATTAACTAATTAATTAGACTCGGTTATAATGTCTGGGGATAGGCATTCGATGCCGGTCACAACCTTCCTAACTTCCATCTGGCTGCTGTACCAAGATAATTTTTAACTGAATAACCTTGCTAACCACCATCTGGCTGCTGTACCAAGATGATTTTTAACTGAATAACCTTCCTAACCACCATCTGGCTGCTGTACCAAGGTAATTTTTTACTGAATAACCTTCCTAACTCTCATCTGGCTGCTGTACCAAGATAATTTTTAACTGAATAACCTTCCTAACTACCATCTGGCTGCTGTACCAAGATAATTTTTAACTGAATAACCTTCCTAACCACCATCTGGCTGCTGTACCAAGATGATTTTTAACTGAATAACCTTCCTAATCACCATCTGGCCGCTGTACCAAGGTAATTTTTAACTGAATAACCTTCCTAACCACCATCTGGCTGCTGTACCAAGGTAATTTTTAACTGAATAACCTTCCTAACTTCCATCTGGCTGCTGTACCAAGATAATTTTTAACTGAATAACCTTCCTAACCACCATCTGGCTGCTGTACCAAGGTAATTTTTTACTGAATAACCTTCCTAACTCTCATCTGGCTGCTGTACCAAGATAATTTTTAACTGAATAACCTTCCTAACTACCATCTGGCTGCTGTACCAAGATAATTTTTAACTGAATAACCTTCCTAACCACCATCTGGCTGCTGTACCAAGATGATTTTTAACTGAATAACCTTCCTAATCACCATCTGGCTGCTGTACAAAGGTAATTTTTAACTGAATAACCTTCCTAACCACCATCTGGCTCCTGTACCAAGGTAATTTTTAACTGAATAACCTTCCTAACTTCCATCTGGCTGCTGTACCAAGATAATTTTTAACTGAATAACCTTCCTAACCACCCTCTGGCTGCTCTACCAAGATGATTTTTAACTGAATAACCTTCCTAACTTCCACCTGGCTGCTGTACCAAGATAATTTTTAACTGAATAACCTTCCTAACTACCATCTGGCTGCTGTACCAAGATAATTTTTAACTGAATAACCTTCCTAACCACCATCTGGCTGCTGTACCAAGATGATTTTTAACTGAATAACCTTCCTAATCACCATCTGGCTGCTGTACAAAGGTAATTTTTAACTGAATAACCTTCCTAACCACCATCTGGCTGCTGTACCAAGGTAATTTTTAACTGAATAACCTTCCTAACTTCCATCTGGCTGCTGTACCAAGATAATTTTTAACTGAATAACCTTCCTAACCACCATCTGGCTGCTCTACCAAGATGATTTTTAACTGAATAACCTTCCTAACTTCCACCTGGCTGCTGTACCAAGATGATTTTAACTGAATAACCTTCCTAACTTCCATCTGGCTGCTGTACCAAGATGTTTTTACTGAATAACCTTCCTAACTCTCATCTGGCTGCTGTACCAAGATAATTTTTAACTGAATAACCTTCCTAACTTCCATCTGGCTGCTGTACCAAGATAATTTTTAACTGAATAACCTTCCTAACCACCATCTGGCTGCTGTACCAAGATAATTTTTAACTGAATAACCTTCCTAACCACCATCTGGCTGCTGTACCAAGATGATTTTTAACTGAATAACCTTCCTAACCACCATCTGGCTGCTGTACCAAGATAATTTTTAACTGAATAACCTTCCAAACTTCCATCTGGCTGCTGTACCAAGATAATTTTTAACTGAATAACCTTCCTAACCACCATCTGGCTGCTGTACCACGATAATTTTTTAACTGAATAACCTTCCTATAACCACCACCTGGCTCCTGTACCAAGATGATTTTTTACTGAATAACCTTCCTAACTCTCATCTGGCTGCTCTACCAAGATAATTTTTAACTGAATAACCTTCCTAACTACCATCTGGCTGCTGTACCAAGATAATTTTTAACTGAATAACCTTCCTAACCACCATCTGGCTGCTGTACCAAGGTGATTTAAGCTGAATAATCTTCCTAACTACCATCTGGCAGCTGCTGTACCAAGATAATTTTTAACTGAATAACCTTCCTATACCCACCATCTGACTGCTGTACCAAGATAATTTTTAACTGAATAACATTCCTAACTACCATCCGGCTGACGTACGAAGATGATTTTTAACTGAATAACCTTCCTAACTTCCATCTGGCTGCTGTACCAAGATCATTTTTAACTGAATAACCTTCCTATAACCACCATCTGGCTGCTGTACCAAGATAATTTTTTAACTGAATAACCTTCCTATAACCACCATCTGACTGCTGTACCAAGATGATTTTTAACTGAATAACCTTCCTAACTTCCATCTGACTGCTGTACCAAGATAATTTTTAAATGAATAACCTCCCTAACTCTTATCTGGCTGCCGTACCAAGATGATTTAAGCTGAATAACCCTCCTAACTACCATCTGGCTGCTGTACCAAGATGATTTAAAACTGAATAACCTTCCTAACTTCCATCTGGCAGCTGCTGTACCAAGATAATTTTGTAACTGAATAACCTTCCTAACTCCTATCTGGCTGCTGTACCAAGATGATTTAAGCTGAATAAGCTTCCTAACTACCATCTGGCTGCTGTAACAAGATGATTTTAAACAGAATAATCTTCCTTCATGTAACTGTACTATCATTCTTCTCTGATGTCAGCTTGGGGGAAGGTGCCCGGCAAATTAGTTCTTCTGTTAACTTTGTTTTACAGAGAAATTAATTTATTAGGTATCCACCTTGCATAAAACCTGTTGTTTGAATTGAAGTTATAGAAAAGCAACCTCGTTCTCAGGCTTCGGGACAACTCCAAGTGATAAGTACAACTGAGGTTCAACTGAGGTAAGTTCACAAGGGAAATAATTCTTGCTATTTATTATACAAGGAACTATACATATTTTGTAATCATGTTTTATTTTTGTATACTAAAGTTTGAACTGCAATTAATGTAAATTACTATGCAGTGTGGTGAACAGCTGGTAGTTTTATTAATAAATTAATCAACATCTATTGCAGATAATTATGGTATCTTTATATTATCGAAATACCTTAAAATTATCTAATGTAGACAATTATTAACTACATTATTAAAATTTATATAAATCATAAATTATTTTATTAAGTGCTAAAGGGTATTTAATATTTATATTTATTTAAAATTGTAAACTTAAAGCATAAAAACTCATTCTTAATTTTAGGCAATTTTCTGAGGGGTCTTGCTCAAAATGACAAATTTCTGAGGGGTCTTGCTCAAAATGACAACTTTCTGAGGGGTTGGGACTAAGGATGACATCATCCATAAGTATTTCCAAGGGGTCTTCAAGGGCTGAAAATCACAAGTTTCTGAGGGGGTAAGCAAAAAAAAAATTTCTTTAGGGTTCCATAGGGGGTGTGTGGACATTAAATGGAATGGCCCCTTGTGGAAAATGTTCTAAAATATTGCCCAGATTCAAACAAAATGAAATTAAAATATGTTTGTAGTACAAGGTGGATTGAGCGAGTTGGTGGAATGGATTTGTTCCAAGAATTGTTTGTGCAAATTTTTTTTTACTTTAAGTGAAATGAGCCTAAATGCTGAGAGAGTGTGTAACCCAGCCACTTCACTCAACAAAATAAATTAACTTTTATCAAGTTGTCGCCATGTAAACAAGCACTTATTGTGTAACTTCAAGGAAATACCACCAGACATTTAACACCGCCCTGCGGCGGTATCCAAATTTAAATTCAGTGATACATCGTTAGTCCGTTAGTCATCTGATGATTGCTTTAAGCATGAAACACAGTGTAATGACGACCTATATATATATTAGATAGTTTCAAATATATTGTATATATATATATATATATATATCATATAGTTCAATCTGCAGACACGGTGTTTCGCTGTACTACAGCTCATCAGTGTAGCTTGGAACAATCTGAATGAATTTCATTAATTACTTATACACATGCGATCGTCGGTGACAACCGCATTTGGGACAGCATCGGTTAAGTACATTCAGATAGCGTGAAGTGCGCATGGGCCCAGAGTGCTCAAACTTCCACAAGCGTAGCGTTGCATTATCGCTAATAGGTACCCACGGCAACTTCACAGAGTGCTCAACAACACCGAAGTGGAGGAGCATACATAATATATCATATATATATATATATAATTCATTGTTGCCTGAAGATCGCAAGAGGCGTGAAATTCTGAGTAGCAACTATTCTCAAAGTTAACTATCTGCTCTACGTGTAAGTATTGAGCACTCTTGGAAAACCTTACACTCGTATGCCTGCGTGCAGACTCTACTCGTTTCCGGAAGATGATACTTGAGTAGAGTCTGCGCATTGGAGCGAGAAAGCTTGTATGATCACGTGGATTTCCCAACAAAAATTGGGACGGCTCTTGATTGGTCAATCGCTAATTATGCATGTTTAATGTTAATTTTACCATTTTACTAAGAATTCACAGGGATTAAAAATGGCGTCTGTCGTCGACCCTTCGCAGCTCGAAGCTGAACCTTTTGAAAGTGCTCTTAAAATCATCTGCTGTTTTTTTGGAGTGGACAATCTCACGAAGAGCAAATAAATGCCCTTAAAAGTTTCTTTCTGGGAAAGAATATATTTTTTAGTGCTGGCACTGGCTATGGGAAATCTATGGTCTTTCAAGTCATTCCACTCCTGACTGATCTTTTACTGGATTATAGTTATAGGAACAAGCATCGGGATAACCATATGTCCATTGGTATCCCTTATGCTTGACCAAGTTGCCTATTTGAAGTCCATTGGTGTAAATGCCGCCGCTGTATTCGAAGGTCAGGACGAGCAAGTCTTAAGGGATATCGAAGATGGTGTTTATTCGCATGTGTACGCTTCGCCAGAGTCCATGCTTGGTGTGAAACGATGGGAAAGAATGCTCCAATCATCGCATTTTATTGAGAATTGTGTCGTTGTCGCAGTAGACGAAGCCCACTGCATCAGTCAATGGTACGTTTGTTTAGATTTTATTTTACAGGTAATCCAACGATTTATAAAAGGTTGTCTCACTGTCTTCTACTCTTCTCGATTTCGCTAACAAATATATAAAACCACTGACAAATATAAACCACAACAATATCAAGTTCTGTTTGATATCTAGATTACCCGTCCACTTTTCAAACCACATTTAAAAGTAGAAATACAAACCGAGATGCTCTAAAATCTCTTTAAATATAATGTCTATATTGTATGTACTTGCTGGTTGTTGTCTAATTGAAATTTGAATGGAATTTTGTTAAGGAATGAGGTAATTGTAAATGATAAACTTTCCCCAATTTGATGCTGTAAAATATGCTGAAACTAACCAATAACCATCAACATACATGCAATTAGCGAAAGTGGACAGGTATCCTATAATCCTGGCACTGAACATATCAGGGTTTATATATGTTTATATTCACCTTTATTTTGTAGGGGATTACCTGGATCAAAACCTATTCCTTTTAGAAAATGGTATGGGAACCTGGGAGATCTGAGGTCACTGTTCAGTGCCACAAATTTTATTGTCTGCACAGCAACAGCCACTATCACCACTAAGAGAAAGATATTTGATGTTCTGGCACTAAACTCAACGAATACATTGGAGCGTACCAATTTGAGATATGTTAACCAATACGTGGAAAATAGCATGCCATTGGTAGATGTATTCAGCAAAATAATCAAAGAAGTTCGGATTGAGAAAGAACAAACTTGTAGAACAATTATCTATTGCCAAACAAGAAAACAATGTGCTATTTTATGGTGTGTCTTTAAGTTGGAATTGGGTGGAGATTTATATCTCCAGAGAAGTTATTCACCAAAGGATTGCCTTGTACAGATGTTTCATTCAGGCACACCAAAATCAGTAAAGAATCTTATTCTAGAGAATATAGCTGATGTGAATGGCCATATCCACATTCTAATTTGCACCATTGCTTTTGGTATGGGCATCAATTGCAAAGTTATTCACAGAGTGATTCATTTTGGTCCATCTTCTAATGTTGAAAGTTACCTTCAGGAATGTGGTAGAGCTGGACGAGATGGTCAAGAGAGCACTTGTGTGTTGCTGTATAATACACTCTTATCATCTCGTTGTGCTGATGATATGAGAGGTTATATAGATAACGAGCAATGCAGAAGAAAGGAAATCCTAAAGCACTTCCCTGGTCAACATGAAATAACTGTGCATGGGTGCAAATGTTGTGACATGTGTGCAAAACACTGTTACTGTGCTGGTCAACCTGGTAAATGTTCTTCAACTATGATCTTGGAAACTGGTGGTATAGAAGCCAGCACGTACATATTCAACAAAAGGAGGATGGTCAATGATGACCAAAAAGCTTTATTAAAATCGAAATTAATTGCTTATATCAATAAATTAAGGGATAAGTCATTGAAACCTGCATTATATCCAAATATTTTTTTTGAGTTTGGGAAACCTCAAATCTCACAGGTAATTCAAAATTGTTTCAAATTATTCTCTATCGCAGACATACAGAACTGTGTGGAAATATGGCGAACTGAGTATGCAAGGAGAGTTTTAGAAATTTTAAATGAGGTTTTTGACATGGAATTATTTGAGGTTACTGAAGATGAGTTAGAGTGTACAGTGGACTCGGAGTGGGAAGATATCAGAGATGAGTCAGATATGAACTTGTTGCTTCAAGATACAACCAACATATCAGATGTAAGTAGAGCAATGAGTGAATTTGATCAGTCTGATCAAGATGACATGGATAGCAGTAATGTTGTAAATATTCTAGCATATGATGTATCCCGTTGTATTGATCCAGATAATATGGACACTTCTTAAAAATAATGGTTTAAATAAGCAAATAACATAAGTAAAAACAGTTAATGTTGCCATGGCAATAAAATAATTCAAGTCTTCAAAACTCTATTTCAATGTTATTGTCAGTCAAAAATGGAGAAAAGTTTGGCAAAAATAGGCAGTTTCAAGCATTAAAGTTGGGCAAAATTTGGTGTTGTAAAGTATTTATATAGTAAATAAAATTCGTGCAATTTGTAAATTTGGTTGGGCAACCCCCAATCAATGTGGGTTAGCGACACCCTTGAATGACAATAATTATTACATGTCTATATATCAATACTCAATAGACAATAATATACACAATGTGCATTAGACCCTGGCAATGGTAACTAGAATACTATTAAATCAAATCTTACAGGTAATGATATACTATGTACATGATAAGATTTTAGGATACCATAAAATCAACTCTTAATATAAAATATATAAATCAAGTCTCAAAACAAAGAGTGTCTGCCTACTTATTTGGGTAACATGATCACTAGTCAATGCTGTTTTTGTCTAAAACTTATCTAGCAGTTTTTTTCAAGTAAATTGATTTTTTGTGGTCATTTCTCCATTTGAATATTGATGTTAAATCAAAATTTTCCAACATAGTGGGTGCAACATTAACAAATTTCTTGTATCTTCGGTTTGGATTCTTAGTAAATGCATCGCACTTTACCAGCTCTTCCACAAGTTTCTTTAAGTCACCAATTGCCTTCTTTGACACATGATGACCAGACCTTTTGAGTAACTGACAGTCCGAGTGAAAGTTGTCCATGAGTTGCTTTGTCACTCCAATAGCCTTGCAGAACCGATTAACTGCTTTTTCATTCAAAGAATTAAGCCCCATTTTCTTTATGACTTCCTTCAACACTCGATTGTAATGCTCCAAAGCAAGGTCAAGGGGAATATTTCCACCCAGGCCTGACTTCGCTTTAACTGATCGGTTCCAGATTAGCCTATGGGCATCTCTTGGAGAAAGAAAGGCATTAATTCGACACATGATGGTCAGGCCTTCTAGTGCATATTTACAACTTCGTTGACCATCCATCTTGAGAAAGAGTAAAAATAATTTCCAGCATCGAATGATCCGCTGACCATTTCTTTCTGACACAGCATCACAGAAATTATGGTACAGCATACCATACTCAACGAGAGCATGCTGATAGTTCAACATATCATCCCTCGAAGTTCCTGTGTCAAGTAGTGTAGACTGTGATGTGTCTGCATGAAGTCCATGAGTCCACTCATGGGATATTCTGCTTTTCCCATCACGCACAAAAGACTTGGAACACCCAGGATACCTGCACGGAAAACGACCGGTTGGTAGGATTTCAGAATTTCCTTTATCTTTCTCTAAATCACTGATAATAGCATTTAATTTGTTGACAATTCTCATGGACAGATCTTTGAGGAAAATCTTCTGTGTAGCAATAGGGCCTTCTTTAACTAATTCTAGTAGAAGCTCTTCGTTGGGTGCTTCCTCCATAGAATGGATACCCAGGATATTAAGAGCAGCTGCAACAACTCTTGCCTCAATCTCCAAATTGAAGAATTGTTTACAGGCACTGAACTTCTTCTTGACATCTTCTACTACATTCCGTCTGTTTATCAGATTCCTATCTCAAAACAGGGTACATTGGTCTGCTGCTGCACCAGGGTTATATAAATGGTCAAATGCCACCTGACCTAATTTAAATAAATTGCTTTTGGTCAGAAACCATTTCAAATGGTCCTTTAACAAAAGAAGTGAAAAACTGGTTAAGAGTAGCAGTGGAAGTGTCTTTGGGATCATTTGGAGGGGAAAAATTGCATGTTTGGTAGTGTAAACAAAATGAAGCTGCCCCTCCAACAGGCAACAACCACTTGCACTGCTTTCTTGTCACCAGTCTTACACTCATTTTAACACCGACGAATTAACTGAATTACTTACAAAGGCCATTTTGAATATATATACATTATAATGTGTATTCAGAATTCTATAAAATCTTCTCCAAAATGCAGGAAATGCCATTTCTGAGACTCTAGATTTCAAAATTTTCTGTAGGGGTTGCCCCTGTAGAGGCTTCTCGCACCTATGGTGCTCAACCAAGCAGTAGAGGGGCACACATATAGTTTTGGAACAGGGGCCCAAAATTTTTCTCGGTGGCCCTCCTTACACATTGTACAGTAGGATACAGGGTGTGAATTTCTCTTTTCATCTTCCCAATCATATTTCTGAAATATAATTGTCACACCTGACATACATTAGTACTGAATGGTCCAAACATCGACCTGTTAGTGTGTATAACTAGACTGCAGGTTCCCACCCAAAAAAATTGTGGATTTTGTTTCCCCCAACAAAATGGTGGATTTACTAGTCTTTTTACTCATGGCCTCACAAAGTCCCGTGCTTTCAACTTGCTTTCAGAAAATGAGGGAGACTGGGAGCTTGCAAGAACCTTTATTTCTGCCATTTTGTTGGGAAAACTGTGGAAACGTTTCATGACTATGAAGCAATAAGAGCAAGCAGTCCACTTATGTACAGTAGTACCATACTGTATATAAGTCGGTTCAACTAAATTTTTCATTTTCCAGATTAGCAAACTTCATTATTAAACATACGTACATGTAAATAAATATGTAAGGATGCAGTACCTGTAAGAACTTCATTTGAGCATGAAAGTCTGCTATCTCCATGTGAAGCCCCTCCTTTCGTTCTTCTGGAGTAAGCCCATTTGCAACCTGTTGCAGTTGATTTATACCCCGCTCTACAGACAACTGGCCTTGGTTTTGCAAATACACTTTTTCTTCCCCATGCCCATGACTTGGCACATACTGGTTCACTTCTTCGAGGACACGTTCTATCCCTTCACTTGTGTTCTCATCATGGAATAGCATTCCGAGGAAAACCTTGTTATAAGTAAAATTCAAACCACAAGAATTAATGAACCTGCATTATTTTATAGTGTATAAAAAATTAACTACACGCACATGTAACATACAGTCAACAGTGTACCATGGATAATAGACCACTCTCATAAAAGGCCTTCACATTAGATATCCTTTTATGTGCATCTAAATGAGCCTTCCTAATCTCGTTATGAAGCAAATATTCTTTTGTATCACAGACACGCAAACGAGGCAAGAAAGGCTGATTAAGATGCACATGAAAGTGGTGTATAGAACAGTTAAAGGAAACTGATACATTGTATAAAGTATAGCTACAATAATCATAACTTACAGTTTCTGTTTTTTGCATCATTTCTGATCTGTATTGATGCTTAATATGCTTTTGCTGGCTGTTCTGTAGACAAGTGGTTGCCAGACACTCTGTTTTCTGTGCTCATGTGACTGACCCAATGATTATCCACATTCTGATGTGCTTCAGTCATATGATGTACATTCTGCTTGAAGTCAAAATTGTCAAAGACAATCTTCCTTCCCATGTCTGGTCCATGCTCTCCCAAACCAGGCACTCCACTTTCTTCTTCTCCCATCCTCTTCTCTTCAGCAGCAACTTTTGCCAATATTTCTCCATTGTGGTGTTCACCGAACTCATCTAACTTCTTATAGAGGCAAGTGTGGGACGCAGCCAGTTGGTGAACCCTTAGTCGACAAAGAGTTGACTGAAACAAATAAGATAATGTTGCATATTAGTGCACATTTCTACATAATAACAGGCAACAATTTATGTTTACATCAAACTTCTTATAGAGGTAAGTACTGTACGAGAAGCTGAATGAAACAAATAAGATAATGTTGTCATTGCACAAACTTCTAAACTTGTGCACGTTAATAAATGAGAATAAGCGACAATTAACCCTTTTGTTCTATAACAATAGATGAACCTGGCTTTACATGTATACTGTAATAATATGTATCACAGTAATAGTATGTGCCATGTAGGCACTATTGAAATACAAATCAAAATATATCAATGTTAGTGTAGTGCTACATTGAGATTTCTTCAAAGTGAAAAAAGGAAGAAATTTTACTCAGTCATAATTTGGCAGTACACCAGGAATTTTTATATAAAAACTTTAAAAAACACAACTTACCATTAAACCTGAATGTTGAATGAATATAGTATTTAAGAGTTGCATTGCAGTCACGTAAGGGGATCTGTTCTTTAGACACACGGCAGACGACATACATACTGCTGGAATCCGGTATAGGTCTGATCTTTGGTTCTGCGAATGGAGGCTGTCAACAAGACGCTTCTTAAAAGGGAGTACGTTTCTTTAACTCTTCATCGAGCTTTGCGAGGGAGAAGTTTAGGATATCCTTTCTTGTTGTCTTTCGTAAGATACTTGGATTTTTTGATGAACACAAGTTGCAGCACTCCTTATCAACTTCTTTTAAGACCAAAGAGATAAATTGTTCCCTAATTCTTGTGTTACGCCAAGCCGCCCTAGCAATTTGAGTGTATGTACCACGACACATCATCTTGCCAAAGGAGCTAAGGTCATCTGGCAAAATTCTGTTGCTCGTCTGGGTTTTCCATGGCACTTTTATCGAAACCACAGTCTTAAAAGCTTGAACTTGGGCAATCTCCGGCGATGGTGGCACGTTGGCATGTTGTGTGGAAAACATTTTACACGGAGTGGATATACTGGTTGGGTTAAAATCTTTAAATGTTACATGATGTTGCTTTCTACTGGCGTCATCTCGTCGAGGCGAAGCAACGGAGCAGCTAAATGGCAGTCGATCTGCGTCGAACGGCGGCCGCACAGTGGCTTGATGTTCTCGTTGTTCTTGCGTTGTTGAACTACCAAATGATAGGGAACGCTTTGCCGACTCTTTCATCTTCACTGCCATACCCCTTTCCCGAGCTTTTGTTTGGTAGTCGCTCCGCAGTTTTCCATTCAGGTTATCAATTTTTCTTCGGTGGTTTACCCTCTGCGTAATTAAACTCAAACACGGACGGCAAATATGTTTTGAAACTGGCTGTACCACAAAATCCAGGTCTTCGATTTCTGCCGCTATATCGATAATCCGCTTGCCCGAAACAAGATTAATATCAGCTTTTCTTTCCAACTTCATAAAACACAGAACGCATATAAGAGACGCCATGTTGTAATTATGCAAATCATAATGCATCATGATGAAATTTACATACCGGAAATTATGCAAAAATTCAATTTTATGAAAAATGAATTATGTAAACAATCCACGTGATCATACAAGCTTTCTCGCTCCGATGCGCACTCTACTCAAGTATCATCTTCCGGAAACGAGTAGAGTCTGCACGCAGGCTATCTTCAGGAGGCTCTGAGTATATTCGCTCTATCTTTGAGCACTTTTCGACATTTTATTATTACTTTTCGACTTTTATTGAGCACTTTTTGACATTTCGAATAAGGCAATAATGGCTATTCCAATTTTTATCCGCACCCCCCTGTTGAGGAACCTCATTTTTTTATACCACCCCCTTCGGAATTTCCGTCAGGATATTCCCTCCCCCCATGGAAATTATGATATAAATTTACCCCTCCCCTGGAAATTCCAAGCAGAATCAGCTCCCTCCCCTGGAATTTCCAAGTAGACTCAACCTCCCTCCCCTGGAAATTCTAAGTAAATTCAACCCCCTCCCCTGGAAATTCCAAGTAAATTCAACCCCCTCCCCTGGAAATTCCTCCTTAACAAAATCTCTCCATGTGATATTTTGCACTACTCTTGACATTCTGGTATAGAACCCAACAAGTTTGCTAGCGGCATAAAGTAAGACACTCCCAGGTACTGGTGAATCTGATCTTTAGGTCTCTATTCATACTAGCCGACTTCCAGAGGACATGCAGCTTGTTACTGTAAGTGCTGACTATGCTTTAGCCTTACGGACTTTGAGGATGAACCAATCCAGGTTCCAAGGTAGAGGAAGTTTGAAACTCTCTTGTTGCCGGTTTACATTGTCTATGGTCCTAAGATCCACTCCATAAGCCATGAACTTTGTCTTCTTACGTTAATGTTGAGGCCTACCTGACTGGCAGCTTCTTTTACCCTTTTCAACAGTATCCGAGTGTAGACAATAGGACAATGTCGTCTGTGTAGTCTGTGTAATTTTCACAACTGGATATCTTCTCCTGCGACATGGTGCGACAGTGAAACCCAATTCTGGGTTTGCGTCAGTAGATGTTCTAAGTGCATAACCCAGGACAATAATGAAGAGCAGCGGTGCCAACGTGTCACCTTGGAGCACACCAGCAAGTACTGCAAAGAAGTCTGTATCTCCGTCTGGTGATCTTACTTTGGCTAGTGTCTCATCGTACATAAAAAGTTTGACGAAAGTAAATAAATGTAAACACAGCAGTGAGATTATTAACTTTGATGCCTTCTATCAACCGCCTTAGAACAAGAATGTGACTAACAGTAGAACTACATAGTCTAAAACCATTCTAGCTATCTCTCAGTTTCTATGTGGGGTTGCATGAAGACACATTGAAGCATGCAGCATTCTATTGTATTAATCTTGGAAGCTATGCATGCATGTGAGCCTAATACATCTATAATTCTTTGGTATAATCCAAAGTCACCCTTCTTAGGAAGTTGGTATAATGATGCTCTTTGATCAGATGGAGGGCTTGTGCCCATTCAAAGCGTGGTTGCACACATGAAGTAGCTTGTCATTTAGAACACCAGTCTTCCACGTGCACTTCTGTTGGAATATTATCCATGCCGCAAGCCATGTTGTTTGATGGCGTGTTTTCAAGAGTTATTCCATGCATGGTGAAATCACTGGTGTGAATTGGAAGTTCTTTGTTAACCACAGGTATTACTTCTTCATCGACAGGTGGACGTTCACTGCCAAGGAGATCCTGCCATGAAAATGTTGTTTCCATGTGACTTTCTGCTTTCAACCTTGCTTGACTACTTTGCTTCCTTCCGGATATTTCATTTACTGTTTCCCAAACAAATTTAGATGTTTGTTGCTCGGCGGCTTATTCCACGGTTTTAGTGTAAAACATGCTTTTGAATGATATTTGTACATGCATAACAAAATTATTTTAGTCGCATCACCAACAACAATATTGCCATTTTCCCTAAAACTATGGAAGTTTTGAAAACTAATCCTGAAATTTTACTTAAAACGCCAACCTGCATGCACGCTTTTTCTAAGTTTATATATAAATGCATATCTAATATTTTAAGAATGTTAAGACCACATGACCCCTCAGTGCAAGTTGCCTATATAAAGTTATTGTAAATTCTATTTATTATATTTATTTAACTAGTACCGTACTAGTTCCTTTTTCATATCGCTAAATAGTATATACACTGACTTAAGTCGAATCTAATTGTATTCAATGATATCACAGTCTAAGGCTGTTAAGGCTAGTTTCCATTTATCTAATTCATCAGCAATCATCACCGATGCTACTATATAAAAAAATATTAAAACTGCCATTTTGTAACCTACGGCAAAGAAAATGGCAGTTGTTTTTATATTTTTTAAATATTTCCTTTGAGTCTTGAAGGTTCTATACCAAATAACATTTTTCAATAGCTTCAGTTTCATATATAGCCCAACGTTCAGCGTTAAGTATTCAGCTCAAAACTCAGAAAAACTACAACAAGTTTCTTAGTGTTATTTCCCAACGAAATATGGTCGAACATTTACTACATTTTAAAAAGTTTAAAATAACGAGGAAATTTATACTACTGTATACATCAAATTTAAGCCAATGCTATTTCTAAAAACATAGGTGTACAATCCGTTGTTTTGGAGTAATTTGTTATCGTCCTAAACAAAATATATGGCAGGACGAAAATTGAGTAACTTGAAGCACGGGAGCTACCTGCAAAGGGACTGGCACTGGCTTCAAAATCCCCCCCTGAGTTATCATTCCAGTCTTCTTATAGTTCAATGGTTACAGCGTGAAATAATCGTATCAATTGTACATTTTGCTACATGTATATGGGCTAATCTTGGGGCTAGGCAACGACAGTTTTTTTGCATACAGTACCATTTTGTAGTACTTGATTTGACTTGACCCCAATTTGTCTTGTTTCATCGGATTTCGGTTTTCATTTGTTGTGCTTGTCTTAATTCATCGGCGTCTGTCGACGATTATCCGGGAAAACATTTTTTTTATTCTTGCGATAGTGATCGCCGATAATCTGGGACCGTCCCCGATTGCCGGTTGTCAATCCTAATTCGTCGCTAACTGTCATATTCCATCAGAGACAATTCAGTTGTAACGGAATGATTGGCGATGAAATGCGACAAATAGAAACCAGGCTTAAAAAATATTAATGGCGGCAATAAGCTCTACTACATTTGGTTTGAACCACCGGGCGTTAATGTATCGACACTAAAAAATTAGCTATCCCCATTTTAAACTTCCTTCAGCTACCATTGGTGAAACATCTAAAGTGTATAAGCTGCCTGGTTTGCTCGGATGCTCAACAACAATTTGATCTTGAAAAATATCAGATGACTGTACGTATGCCACATACCAACCCGGTTTCCACGATCCATTATTAGAGCAGCAGACCACTTTACTTTTACCTTCGTACCAATTTGAAAAAATACTTCTAGGTTTGTTTCGGTCTCCACGGATGACTCACTTGGTTTTTGTCTTGTGTCGCTTTTCAAATTTCCCCCCTTTTGTCCATTTAGGTCTCTCGTAATTTTAATGTACTCTTTTAGTTTTTTGAACATATTGTGCATATTTTCGAGTTTAAAAGCGCAAGTGTTTTTGTCATCTATCAGATTTTGTTTTTTCGCTGAATATGTTCGCCTGCGGTAGACATCACTCAGGTGATTTAAATAATCTTGTCTCTGCTCTAAAACAAGTTGCTCGCCATCTTCTTGTACTTAAAATTTCATTTTCCTCCTGGTAAAATGCCAAATGGTATCGTCCCTGTCTTGCGAGATCAAGACGAATAATTAGTTCATCTTTGTTTCCTGATATAACCATTCCATGGTGATACAAAATTCCCTTTAATTGTGCAGTTGTTAAGCAGCGAAGTTCGTTTAAAGATTGTGGTACACTTTTAATGTTCATGAAGTTACTAGGCTGGCATTGGCTCGGTGGTGTGCTTTCTGCTCTATTTTCATAAAGACGCTCAACAAGTTGATGCTTTAAACCCTTAATAGGTAATCCTGCTTGTTTGCATGAATTATTTTTGTACAGCGTTGTTCCTTTCCATTTTTCTTTTAATTTGTCCTGCTCGAAGGATTTTAATAACTGTTCATTAGCTTCTTTAAAGTACCTTCTTATTTCACTTTCTAAAAGCCATACCAGCAGTGGTGGATTGGGATTGGGATTATTTCACTTTCTAAAAGCCATACCAGCAGTGGTGGATTGGGATCGATTTTAAAAAACAAATCTAACAGTCGAGCCGGAAGAAATAGCCCTGGAATTTCGTTCCATCTTCCCTCAACATCACTAGTAATGCGCGAGTTCCTCTCTAATGTCAAATAGTGTAATTCGTTCGTCTTAAACCATCTGATGTAGTCAGGCAGTGGCTGTATTCTGTTTCGTCTTTCCCATCCACTTGTTGTCTCTCCATAGTGTTGTTTGGTATTTATCATTCCAACTAGTCCGTTCTACTACAAGAATATTGTTAATCATTGAGTAGTCGTCCTTGTAGCTACCTGTGAAATTCTGTACTTCAACAGCCCACACTTTTGAAATAGTGTCCGTTATGTCGTTTTGTGTTATACTGCAAGTCGATTCGCATTCTAGTTTTCGTTCTTCCGAAAGGCTTAAAAACATTTTTAGTTCACTATCATCGTCAAAAATGAAATTGTTAGCAACTCCTCGGTAAACTTCTAAAAACCTGCCATTGAACTTTACTTGCTGAATACATTCTTTTACATCAGATGGCATTCTTTCCATGTTTTCTTGATGTTCGTTACTTCCTGGTGCTGCGTTCTCATGCAGTGATTTAGAATTGAAAACAGTTCTTGATAGAACTTCATTTTCCGCGGAATGTACTCTTTCTACGAAGTTCCTTTTGCTGTCCCTTACGAAAAAATCCTATAGGAATTCCTATAGAAAATCCTATAGGAATTTCTATAAGATTTTGGCCCAATTTCCTATAGGAATTCCTATAGGAATTCCTATTGAATCCTATAGGATTTCCTATTGAATCTATAGGAATTCCTATAGGATTCAATAAGAAATCCTATAGGATTTTCCTATTGAGCAAATCCTATGGAAATTCATCAGTGAGAGAAACAAAGCAAGTTCTCCTTACGAAAAATATCCAATAGAATATTCCATAAAAAATTATATAGAATATTCTATTAGATTTTTGGGATGTATTCTATTGGATTCTCTATGGAATATTCTATAGGATATGCTATAAGATGTAATAGAAATTCTTTAGAATATTCTATAAGCAATCTTACAAGATATACAATAGAACAGTCTTTGGAATTCTACAAGATACTCTACAAAACATTTTATCAATAGTTACGCAGTACAATATTCTACATTAACACACCTTTTTTGTCCAAATGTTAACACACCTTACGTTAGGTTTCTAACACACCTTAAGTGTTGAAAAGGCACACCTTATGGTATGTTAAAAAACACATCTAGTAAGGTTTTTCTTTGGCTTGTCCAAACTTTGACACACAGTAAGTTTGTTTTTGTGAAAAGGTGTGTTATTTCACACACCTTGGTACGTTTATATAACACATGTTAAGATGTGTTATATATAGGTGTTAATAAAAAGGTGTGTTATGCAACATGCCCTGATGTGTGTTATCTTACACATGTAGGTGTGCATAATAACAACACCCTGAAACATGTCATTCAGCACATCAATGACCAAGAGAAAATAAACATTTTTAAAAGCATTTAACATTAATGTCAACATATTCAATATATTTTAACACATATTTAAAAAACTGTGAAGGTTTACATCAGGATGACATTAAAGTATACACTTACTATAATAAATACTAGTTATATACATGGTATATGGGGCGATTGTCATAAGCAAAACCATTTGGCAGTTCAAATTCCCAAATATTAACTAAGCTAAAAATCCTAACCATGTTACATGTATGTGGTTCTGCATCTATATCCAAAATACATCATTCAGCATTTTAGGAATAGGATACTACATTACATATTTAGAATGTTGGTATTTTCAAAGTGTACTTAACAACAATCCAATCAGCAATGACACAAGGGAACATCAGTGTAATCATCTTCATGGACATCAACAATCCTTTTCTTTCATTGAGAAGTTGGCTTTTCGCATCATCACTCAATGTGTACCAGTCCAGTCCTGTAGAATGAGAAAATTAGTTCAACAATTTGTTAACTAATATTTAATTAAATCAAATATTTAAAGGTATACATTAACCACTTTGCAACAAAACTCAAAATTTTCAATTTATAAGCTAAAAATTTTGATTTTGTTGTGATTTTTTCTTTGTTTAAATAGTCAATCCATTTAACCCATTGATGCCTACAATAGGGTGTCTGAGGAATCATCTGCTGATAAACATAGTAAAACAATAAAGGGGACATTATTGGCTGGCTCAGGCAGGAATGGGTAATAATCATTTGACTCAATACCATTGCTACCTCCCCTTTAGAGAGTAAAATCATGTGAGTGTAAAATTAATGTCAATACATGTATTAAACATATACAATGTATATATATGACTTAATCTTCCATCATATACTGTATCACAAATGGGCTCTCAGTAATGACCTACTAACTAGCTGACTAGCTTCCCAGGGTCAAGAGTAAGATTCCCTCCCAAGGTCACATTCCTCCAAAGTACAAGATTGCAGTTACCGAACAAACAATTTGGACAGAAAATTTCTACTTTCCTTAGCAGAATTCTTATAATTTTGAAGACAATTAGAATATAGGGATGTTTCAGTAAGGTATAAGGAATATGCAGTATCTGTATATCACTAAAATTATACCAAAATGAATATTATTAGTATTATATCAGTTTGTCTATTAATCAAAACTGTTCAACTTTTCTAAAAATATCCAGATGTGTGATCTGTGTTTTAGCATGCATATATATATATATTTATAAAATAGGTTGCGTCTTACGCGCGCTGTGATTGGTCAATTACCATGTTTATATCAGCTATGTAAACACGGACGTGATGTCACGGCACATTTTTTTAGCCTTATTTCATAAAAGAAATAGAAAATGGATGCCCTGCGTTTATATAACCTGATGCAAACACTCGAGTGAGTTGGGAGAATTCGAAAGTACTTATGTAAACCCTCGCCTACGGCTCGGGTTCACATAAACTTTCGAATTCTCCCAACTCACTCTCGTGTTTGCATCAGGTTATATAAACACGGGCGGCCATTTTCTATTTCTTAAATATATATATATATATCAGAACTTACTAGTGTACTATTGCAAATGCTGTCCACTCTCGTCAAACTATTCACTCAGAAAATTTTTGAGCTCATAATTTAATTGTTAAATATATATACTGTAGAAGATGTTGTAAAAAACCTTTGGCAGAGTGCTCGATGGGAATCCAGAGCATATTATAGTTAAAGTTCAAAGACTCAACAGGTTTGATTAGACATTTTATTACTATTTAGTTTTCGTGCCACAAATATTGTGCGCGTACTCTTCGGATAAAATGGTCTAAACCATTTTATCTGAAGAGTACCACACAATAATTGTGGCACGAAACTAAATAGTAATAAAATGTCTAATCAAACCTGTTGAGTCTTTGAACTTTAACTATATATATATATATATGTATGTTAAGAGTGAAGTTTGTAGCTTGGTGTAATATGAGTAAAATTTGTTCGCAAGCTTTTATACTCAGAAAAATGTCTGAGTATCCCTGACAGGATTCCAACCCACGGCCTTCTGATATCCAGACAGACGCTCTGCCGACTGAACTAACTACTGGGACTCAGACAGTAGTGAGAAGGATAAATCAAAGGTCGCAGGTAATAGAAGGTAATGAGAAGGTAAGATAAGATAATAAGAAAGATAAGAATCCCGTCAGGGATACTCAGACATTTTTTCTGAGTATAAAAAGCTTGAGAACAAATTTTTACTCGTATATATATATATATATATATATATATATATATATATATATATATATATATATATATATATATATATATAAAAGACATACAGTTAGACCAATATATGACCTGTAATTAGTACTTTGAGATATCAACATAGGAATAGATCATTATGTCATTACTCAATAAATAAAACTACTAGTATATGAATTAAGGTTATTTTAAGGATTTTACTTACCAATATAAACAGCAAGTTGAATTAAATCGTTGAACACAAACTGAACACGGTAACTCTACCCTATGCACTAGAAAACAAGAGAAAATAATATATGAAATGAATAAGCAACAAACAAACAAACAAACAAACAAACAAACAAACAAACAAACAAACAAACAAACAAACACACACACACAAAACATACTGTTAGTCTGTTAACAACAATTTAATATTTCATATTAATGATGATGAATTCTGCCTGTGATTCAGTGAAAATACGCTAATTCACAAATAACTTTTAACCTCAAAATCTGAATGCTTTAGTTTTACATAAGATAATCCTTTATCATGAAAGCAACGGTGGCTAAAGAATGGCAAAAAAGGTAGAATGATTGAGAGTTTGTTAGGAACCACAATGGACTAAATTGAGAAGAGATTCCAACCGCCATGTTCACGAATCAAAACTAGATGACTTAATACCAAACATTGACTTCAACAGTTTCAACTACACTAACTTCAGTATAACAATGGTTTGTATTGGACAAATCAAACAGGAAATAGACGAGAGCCAAAGAAAATTTCACATTACAATAAGGAGGACAATAGAAAAACAAACGATAAATACTCAATCTCTTACCTTGCTCGTAGCCTCGTGCGAGAGAAGCTTCTAGGACTTTATTGGTTCAACTGGATTTTCATGGCTTTTAGTTAAATCTTTCCGTAAGAACATGTTACTTCGGTGAGGACTGTCCTGCCTGATCTCTTCGCAAACAAAAAAGTCTTTTATTACCAAAAGTTTCCATAGCTTGAATCTCAAAAGCCAAAAACACCATCACAAATTAATTTCAAACGTGGCGCGCTGAGATGAAGAATCGAAAATGAAATGACGCTATCCCAAGTATCAATGCGCGCTCGCTATCTGCGCGGTTTCGTGGCTGCATGCGCCTGGGTACGACACTGGCTAGACGGAGCCTCTGCACTGGTGACGGCGCTGTTTTAGGCAGAAGTTTTATTACCTGTAGCCTTTCTTTCTGAATTCTGATACGCTATTCTGTTTCAAAATTACACTCACATATTAATTTCGGAATTATGGCAATGGTCTGATACTGCGGAATGTGGTTGAAAGAACCGAACTAATGGCAATTTTTATCTTGATATGGAATTTCAGGTCTGTCTCAACTGCTTTTTGTATGGAAATAAAATTATTTTAGACCAATGACCAAAATGTTTGCTAATAATATTTATTTTGTAATTTGGCCAACACAAAATTTTAATTCCTATAGGAAGCGTATTTTCCTATAGGAATTCCTATTCAAATTCCTATAGGAGAAAAATTTATTCCTATAGCATCCTATAGGAATTCCTATAGGAAGCATATTTTCCTATAGGAATTCCTATCAAATTCCTATAGGAAAAAATTTATTCCTATAGCATCCTATAGGAATTCCTATAGGAAGCATATTTTCCTATAGGAATTCCTATTCAAATTCCTATAGGAAAAATTTGTTCCTATAGGATCCTATAGGATCCTATAGGAATTCCTATAGGAATTACAAATTCCTATAGGAATTCCTATAGGATCCTATAGGATTTTTTCGTAAGGGGTGGTACTCCGCAAACGATACTTGAGAAATCGAATCTAGATTAAGTAACTTGAGCAATCTATAGATAGCCACATTTTTACCAGAGGATTTGAAGGTGTTTCTGACGGGCCATTGTCAACCACAAAAATAAAGTTCTCCTTAAGTTTTCCAGAATCAGGGTTTCTGAATACGAAATCTAGTGAAGGTTTAGTAAGAAGAAGGAATATTTCGTTAAAGGCTCGACTTGTTGTTTCTGGTTCTTAAAGTGAAAGATTTAAAAGCGTTACTGCTCGACCAGTTCTAGTAATGTGGAGTGTAAGAGAGCTTTCTGGTAGCGGGTTGATATACACCTCTGAAGTTGTTAAAAATGATGGATGGACTCTATGTGTCATGTGTGGCTCTAAGAATAGATGGGACATTGGTGTAACTGCCTTGTTTCTGCTTTGGTCCCAGTCATGATCAGGCAGGTTAAGTTTTTTCCATGTTTTTCCTGGTTTTTGAACAGGACAACTGTCGCCTAAAACTATTCTTTTGGCATCTTTGGAATCAACCATGTAAGACTTGGCTTCTGCTGATGATATATCAGCAAAGTAATTTACATTACATGTTGACCAGTGAAGATTTACTACCTGTTTATTATCAACAACAGCATTGCGAGGGGGTCGACGAAGAGAGATATTAGCATTTATGTTCTGTCTGCATGGTGTCTCTGCCTCTAGTGAATTTTCTCTATAATTGTTAGTATAATTATAACACGACGAAAGAGAAATGGTAACGTTAAGAGGGGCACAGGAAAACAGAACTTCTCTTGCTTGGTGCATAAATGTGACATTATCAAGCGATCTGTATCGTGTGGTCATAGTCAAACGAGGATGGCTTTCCAAACCACCCTCTCTTCCTTCATCTGCAGAACCTTTTTCAAATACACGTTCAATTATGTTCGATATCTCAGGAAACTCTTCAATCTTCAACTTTCTGCGTCTTCCATCAAATTCATCAAGAAGTTTCATTTCATTCTTCTTTCTTTTCTCTATATTCTTTTCTCTGATATTCATGATGGCGGACAGTCACGCTGATGAGTGCTCCACAACTTGTGAACTTATTTCGGTGTCTAATTCTTCTCAAGACTGCAGCTTAACTGAAGAAATCAGTATTAAAGGTAGGAAAGACAGTTTATCTACAAATGACAAGCTATACCTCACTTGGACAGGAGATTTCTCATCACTTAAATCATATGTGAGCGAAGTTATCAAACTACAAGGTGTCTGGAGTCAACCCAGCGGCGACAAGAAAGTATTCAGCGGCAATTCGTTTTGTATTTCATGGAGGAAAAATAAAAAGCTCTTGTTCTTTGAAGGGGAAGAAGCTAACAAGATTAAACGATTGTTCTGTTTAGAAATGTGCGACATTTCAGATGATAAAGCAAATAATAGTATTCAGCATTGTCCATGTAAGTGCAGCGAACTAGATGCGGATATAGAAGGAATCAAGCTGGACCAAACGATAGCGGAGAACAGCAGCAAAACTAACCAGTATAATATAACAAAATTAAACGACGTGGTGAATTAACTTCGAAATGAATTTAACGAAATGCGAGAACAGCTTGATAAATTGGTAGGCAATACCAAGACATGTTTACAAAAGTCATCGAAGCAAATCCTGCCACAAGATAATTTAAATAATGTGAATGATATGCTTGTCGACAAAAATATTCAAATAATTAGCCAGGAAACTCCCAGTTGTAATCAACAACTTAATGACCATCCAAATAATGTGAACGAAATACATATTAATAAAGAAAACTGTCCACCAGAACAATTGCACGACAATAATAAAGAACACCTTAAGGCTAATCAATTACCGTCGGATAAAACAAACCAAGTAGATAAACAATTACAGGAATATAGAGACAAGCATCAAGATGCTTATCAAGTAAAAGTACAATTACAAAGAAGTCGACAGATCCGTCAAAAGGAGCATGATGTTACACACTTAAAGCAAACAGAGCAATTGTTGGAGCTACAGCCGAAATCAACTAACCCGTCAAATTTTTCAAACCATACCGATAGTTGGCGAAATGTTTTAGCAGAACGTTTCAAGAGAAATCGACGACCAATGTTCGACAAACTGAACAAAACCAGCAACAGGAGACTGGTACAGACACCATTGATGAGACGAGCGAAACCCAACATCATGAAAGGAGACACGCAAAGCAAAACGGTGAATCTCGGAGATCAAGCGAAACCTTGGAGAGAGTACCTCCGGTATGTTCATTACGTTACGACGATAAAGAACTAATTACCTTAAATGATGTAAATTGTACTACTGACTATGAACCTGGCAATAAAAAAATTAGTGTACTAATAACAACTCGTCCCAACTGGATAGATTGCCACAATAGCTCGCGTTTCCGTCAACGACAACAATCAACAAGTAACAATATTAATATTCCAGTATCAAAATCCTTTAATTTATCTCCTAACGCCTCTCAATTACCAAGATTTTTACTTTGTAACTCACGCTCTCTGCCATCAAAAGTTGACGAGTTAGCTGTCACTATGGAAACAATATCCATAGATATTGCTGTTATTACAGAGTCCTGGCTGCATGATATGTATGAGTGTAGTCTAATCGATATTTCAAATTTTGCACTACATCGGAGAGATAGAAGTAACGGTCGTAGCGGTGGAGTGTGTGCATATGTCTCTTATTCCATCCCATGCAAACGTAGATTTGATTTGGAATCTCCACTTTGCGAATGTATGTGGATATGGCTTCGTCCACACCGCCTACCTCGTCCCCTGTCTGGTATTATTGTCGGCGTAGTATATAATCCTCCAGATAAATCCGTACAAGAACAGAAAAATCTACTGCAATACTTGGTGGATACTATCGATTTAGTTCGTAACTCTTACCCAGATTGTGGTATAACCATAATGGGCGATTTTAATAAGATCGATATTACCGACCTGACCTCACACCAAGCGCTTAAGCAAGTTGTCCAGACACCAACTAGGGGCTCGTCAATACTTGATCTTATACTAACCAATCTAAACCACCTTTATGACATACCCGTATCTGGAGCACCTCTTGGGACTTCTGACCATAATACGATTGTGTGGAAACCGCTAACTATGGCAAATATTTTAAATGGTCCTAATGAAACGAGGAAATGTATCTTGAGGCGATTTACTAGATCCTCAATAGATGCCTTTGGGAGATGGGTTTGTGAGTACCAGTGGTTTTGTAATAAAGGAGACCGCATTTCAGTGGATACCATGGCTGAATCTTTTACATCAGAACTTATGACGGCCATTGATTTGTACTCTCCTAAAAAGTCTGTTAAAATCCACTCAACTGACAGACCTTGGATGACATCATCGATCAAAAATTAATTATGGACAGACAACGAGCATACTATTTTTGTCAAAACGAACAATGGAAACACCTAAAAAATAAAGTTCGTGACACAATACGTCAACGTAAGAAGGATTTTTACCGTGAAAAGGTGCAACATCTAAGATCTAGCAGTCCACGTAAATGGTGGAATACCGTCAATAAAATCTCAGGCAGTTCTGCTAAAAATACCCACCTTAGTTATCAAGACGAAGATGGCAATGTTGTGTCAGGGTCAATTTAGCCTCAAGACTAAATACATTTTACATTTCAGTTACGTCTGACCTCACTCCTTTAGATGCTATGTCCCTGCCAGTTTTCTTACCAGCACGGTATGATCTACCTACTATCAGACCATCAGAGGTGTGCAAGAAATTGTCTGAACTTAATTCGTCAAAATCCATTGGACCTGACGGGATTCCCAACCGTATTTGGAAGATTTTTGCATAAGAGCTCGCTACACCAATAGCGGATATCTTTAACACTTCCTTCTCAGGTACATTTCCCATTATGTGGAAGGATTCGTATATTACTCCAATACCTAAAGTAACTCTGGGGATGGTGACCTTAGACCCATATCACTTGCACCATGCATATCAAAGGTTCAAGAAGATTTTGGTGTGAGGTGGCTCATGGAAGATGTACAACACGTGATAGACCCACAACAGTTTGGATCTCTCAAAGGTTCGTCTACCACTTACTGTTTATTAGACATGCTTGAGAACGTGCATTACCAAGATGCTTTGGTTGTTGAGGATTGCCATCGTCTCGATGACAGAAGATTGGAACTTTGTCTGAAGGTGCTAAAAAGAATACGGTACCCGGATTCGCGTCTACATCATTTGTTAACCCCTGTACGCGCGGAATGTCACTCATATGAATTGCGAAACAACTCCAACTTTTCCCTACCGATGTGTCGAATTGATAGGTATAAAAAAAGTTTTTTTCCCAGCAATGGCGTATACTTTATAAACGATACTGATCTTTTAACATATTCTATTTCATTTTTGTTCGTTTAAACATATGATGATACAACATTTTATTATGCAAATATCGTACAAACTATAAACATATGTAAATAACCTAGTATTACCCTTAAATTTTAATATTTTTTATAAATATTTGTGATTGTAAACGTATTGTATTTCACATTTATGTGCGAGAATATGTCATTAAACCAACATTATTATTATTATTATCCTCTTCATTAAGCGCAGCTGCTGTTCGTTTGTCATGTCATTTCTCACTACACTCGAAGTTGTCACGATGTCTTTGAACTGATGAATGTTTTCCGATAGCTCGTCCTAGCATTCATAATTGAAATTTTGTTAGATACTCCTTGTAACTTTGCCACGAAAGTCGTACTTGTTGCCTACGCAAACAAAGCCTTTAAAACGTCCCGATCTCTTTTTGTGTCTATATATGTGAGCGAATCTTTAAAAAGATCTCCAATTGCTGAAGCTATTTTATCATTTACAACTTTTTCTGAATTCACAAGGTTAGATAGTCTTTCAACGACTTCGTTTACTTTCTGATTTCTATTTTCAAGTATGAACGCCTTGCCGTGAATGTAAACTTGTTTAATGTTCAGAAAACGAGATAGCTGATTGAAAATGCTGGCAGAGGTGGTTCTGTGTTGTTCTTCTGGAAGAGGAATCTCCATATAGTGATGCTTTTCCATACGGAATATACTACCAACTTCTTGTGTGGACACGATAGGACCCCTGGATTCAAGATACTCTGCCACCTTGATTATGGCGCATAGATTTGCTCTCTTTTTTATGTCTATTGTGGATGACATTAACGATATAAGGTGAGATTTGTTTTCAGTCAAAGTTCCAGAACAATTTTTAAATTCTACACCAACCTTACTGCTATTTGAAATTGTTTCTTTTTCATAAAGATTTTGTTTTTCTCTCGCAATATTCTTTCAGGCAAGTTTTCCCCGACGCTGATACCATGACTTCTTTAACAGAGGAAACGGCCGCTTTAAAGAATGAGAAGACGATGTATGTACAGAAGTATGTTCGTCATCCCCAATAGGCTTTCTAGACGTCGAAGAGCTTGTTAATTCAGAGATATTCAGTTCAAGGTTTCGTGTGGCATCAGGCGCTGAACAAGTGTTATACGGCTTGAAAGATGCTCCATCATCAGCGGGATCTGTAATGTTTTCGTTGATATCTTTCTCTGCTTCTATTCCCATATTTTTGTAAAAGGACCTTTCTTGTTAACAGTACCATCGAAGATTTCTTCAGCAGCACCTTGGGCACATATTAAAGAACCATCGATTTTTGCTTTCTTATGTCGAGGGAAGACATCAGGTGAATGGGAAAGGACATCCGGCACTATAGTTGGGTTTTTTTCCAAGATTTTATTGGCTTTTTTGATATTTTTTTCTACTGCTATTCCCATATTTTCGTACCACTCACAAGGTAAAAGCATATAAGGTCTTTTTTTGAAGACAGTGCAGAATGAATTGGAAATTTCTTCAGCTTGTATGTCGATTTCGACTTTCTGATTTTGAAGAAGGGCATCAGATGATAAAGTTCTTTCACGTTCGGCGGACATTTCAGTGTTTTTTTTGGATATACTTTTCTGCTGCTATTCCAATATTTTTGTACCACTGGCGAGGTAAAAGTGGGTACGGCCTTTGCTTTTGGCTGAAAAGAGCAACTGGTGAACTGTGGGAAATTTCTTCAGCACCGAATCGCGCAGGCGTAAACGAAACAGTCTTTTTATTTAGCGAAGAGGCACTAGGTGAATAAGAGACATCTGGAGCATCTATGCTTGAAGGTACACCAGTTGAAGATTGGGGCGCGATGGGCTGTGTCGCATCCGGTCTTTTTCAATTTTTTGATGACAGCATATCATAATAATTAGATCTCCTTGTGTTCCTTTCTACTGGTTGATTTGACAGTAATGGATTGGAAGGAAAAGCATTCCCCTTTTTTTGTGGATGTTCAAACAGTTGATGTTTACCGACTGTTCTTGCTGCATATCGATCTTTGCTGCCAACCAGTGAGGTCAGAGGGGGGAAATCGGTTTCATTGAACAAAATGTTTTCTTGCTTCTCAAGTAACACGTTTTGATCGCGGAAAAGTGGGCAGAAATGGTTGGGTTCAAAACTGGTACCCATCTTGTTATCCAGAACACCATCTCTCGTAAACAGTATGTAAATAGCGTCGTTGTTTAAAGGGTCTTCTCTTGGATGTATGGGACCATGAAACAATGAACGTAATGCCGGACTCACGCATGGGTAAACTGAAAAATTGGACGGCGAATTACCGATGACAAAGCCATAAAATGAATCAATCCTGCCCAGTTTTTCGAGGTACACGTTTGTATAGCTTGTTTTAAACACTGGAATTTGTTTCTGCCATTCGTAACGTCAATGGACAGAGACATCATGAAACGAGTAGTTTTATTGTAGTGCATTTTTTCTTCATCAAACCTTTCATAAAAAATACCAAAATAAGAAAACCATATCATAAATTATTATAAAGAGTTTACATTAATACATTACAAGATTAAGAAATATACTTCATACTTTTTGGACGTCAGTTTCAGGTCCCTACGCGGCCATTTTGGACGTCAGGTTCAGCTCTACGCCAGTTTTATATTTTTACTGAAAAAACTCAACTTTAGCATATAAAACGCCACGAAAAATAGAACTTTAGTAGTAACACAAGTTAATTTAATACTTTAAACATTTCGAAAAGCTTCCGAACCTGACTAAATAGAGGAAAAAGTTTTAAAAACGTCAGTTTAAAAACATGAAACCGGACATAATTTTTACCCATTTGAAGCGTGTTTTCGACTATTTAATGTGGCTGGTAAGTTGCAGACTTTATCTTATACCGTGCGAGGCACTTGTTCTTTTTCATATCCTGTGTAAAAATAGAAATTCGGCGGTTTTTGTGGTGGTTCTTGGGCGTTATAGGTTTTCACACCATGAGTACGTAACAAATTTGCCGTTATATTAGCCGCGTATAGGGGTCTGAAACTAACGTCCAAAAATGCCCCATGTCCGCCACTTTTGGCCTCGCTTTTGGATTGGCAGTCAGCCTTACAGGTTTACCTTATTATAGGAAATTAACGCGAATTTCCAAAATTTGCGTTAATTTAAGACGCTGTAAATAATGCTCGAAGTGGCCAGATTTCTCCTCTTAACCCCTACATTTAGGTATTAAAGGTTCTCAAGCAATCGCCAGTCTGGTTTTACATGCAGTATAGATTTGTTTTGTTCAGGTTTTTTGTATTCAGTGTTAAAATAAAATATGTTCCTGTTGTCACCACAAATTGCGTTGCGTTAATCGCGTTAATTTCCTTCGTTTTGAAATCTTACCTCCTTTTCGCGTTAATTTCCTTCATTCGGAAGTTGTTTTAACTTCAATTCGCGTTAATTTAAGTCGCGTTAATTTCAATAATTAACCCGAGCGTTAATTTCCTATAATTTCGTACATAGAGTTCAAAAGGTCGGCTGCCATAAAGGCAATAAAGCCGCCTCGAAACTGAAAATTCACTCTGTGTCTGCTTGCGGGCTGATGAATTATTGCCAAATGAAAAACGCGAAGCTTTAACAGTTGTTTCTACTTCTTTCTATTAAAATAAATATCTTAATATTATAGATTGTATTAATAAATTATTACAAAACTGAATATAAAAAAGTATAAGCTTTACCTTGGGTGACTTGCATAGAATGAGGTGTGCAAAAAAATCTCAGCAGCGGTTAAAAGGCGAAGAACAGTACATAAACCCTCATTTCCAAACAGAAGAAAAGATGCTGAATTAAAGAAGCAATCTCCATTACCAGTAGATTTGGCAGGAACAAGATCTGGTGGTATGTCTTGTGGAAGTAAACAGCAGGAAAGAGAGTCCACTTTAGCCGACGATATATTCTTGCTTTTGAACAGAATGTTATCAGACAAAAATCTGCGATACTTTGTCGCAAAGAAACGAACAACGTCTATGTTTTCGCTTATGATAGCATCGCGTAAATTATTTAAATCCTTGTTCAATTCTCCTACAGATGGAACGGCCATCTTTAATACTCGAAAAATCTATTCAATTATAACAGATAAGATGACAGATAATAACGAATATCTCACAGACACAGTCAACTCAAGAAGAAGCTAAATGGCTTCCGTAAGCCAATCAAATGGCAATGTATACTAATGAAAACGTTTACGTTTATTGCATAATGCATGTTTATTTGGATGCATGTATAATTCAAAGCCTATATAGTGTAGATACTACGGGAAAATATTAAACCGAGGTCTTGCTGTATTGACCGAGCGATACGTTCAAGACCGAGGTTTAATATTTTACCGTGAAGACCGAACGGTCGAGGTTATTAAGTAGTTTATTATATGGCACTTTTTATTTCAAAATCGATCTTGTATTTCTTGGTCTTCGCTTCCTTTAACTTCGTAAAAACACCGAACTAACGTTATTTTCTGCTGTTTCTTTCTCGTCTGGATACTAGAATTTACTTTTGTAATGTTCACCATCGTATATTTCATTTATTTTCGTCGTTTTTCGGCAATAAAATTTTCTTATTAGGATTTTTTGTTTGTTTCCGTAGCGCATTAACAATTTTCATAATGCCCGCGGGCATTACGGAGAAATCTCGCCAGTTAAGCAACCAATCACAGCGCGTGATTTTACCGGAAGTAATCCATGCCATATAATGACAAAGCCCAGGCAGCGTTGCTTTTTTGGCACCAAACAGTTTGTTGTGAAAAGAAAGCGAAATGGCAAAACTCTACTGATAAATTAAAAGTAAAGGATGACTTTTAAAGGCTTTGTGACGAGCCAATTAGTGCCCGCGTAAGTGGTCGAGAAGCCCTTTCACTGCAGACAGACAAAAGGTCTAAAGTATAAAGTCATGTCTGTAGTGTAGAACTATCCGATTTAAAGGTTAAAGCTGAAGGCGAAGATAAATCTTTCGATATTTTGTTGCGTGATGTGAATCTTTCCGACACCCTTTCAAAGGTGAGGACCCGCATCGAAAAGTCGAATGTGTGTGCGTCCTCGTTTATCTTCAAAAAAAGAAATGCCCCAACTCAGGTACATTAATGCCTGGGTCCAAGTTTCGAATTTGAGAAACACGCAAGAAAATACATTAAAATCTATAAAAAATTAGGGACATTAGATACAAATTTCATTGATTCGTTACATGTTGGACAGCAAACATCGGAATGTATTGACACTCTTAGTTGCCATGGAAACTGTTCACGTGACTTGATCTGCCTGTAAAATGGCGTGAAATTATGCAAAATAATATTCGCACCGCGCCGACCCGTAAAACATTTAAAGTATATTACAATATTGCTACTACGATACCTTTAGACATGATACTACTTCCTCCAAATTAGAACCGTAAACATTTGTCATTAGGGAAGAAGATAAAGCAGGCAAAATTACGATAACTATCATTCGGGAGTACGTTTACTGAGATAAATAGTATTTCAGAGTGATACACGATTTAGGAAAAAATTACCACTCGGCAAGTCGAACGTGTGTTTTGCGCGATATGAATATTGTTGACCGCCATTATATTATTGAGCCCAGTGTTTTCTTTGTGTTGATCCAGCGGGCAACACGTAAAATTACGGTATTGTCATGGAGATAGCGTTCTTTAAAAGCAATATGGTGGACGAAAATGAACTCATAAGTCATAACTAAGGCGAAATTTACTATATTACAGATTAATGAAGCTACTTGAAGTAGAAATGTCTTACAGTGCAAACTATGAAGGGTCCGTGTAATCTAAAAACGTACATTATGTATTCTAATATAGTCACAGCGCACTTACAAACAAATAACAAGACCTAAAGTCTTTTATTGATTTACCGAAATATATAACACTATGTACAAAATACTGTAGACTTAGAACATGTAAGATACATGTCTTTGATCCATACCTGGCAAGTCGCTAAAGAAGTAGACGAGAAAATTAAGTGTCAGGATAATGAAAGTCGACAAGAGCAAGAACGGTTCAAGCGGTACTGCGCTGTCTTCGCAACCAGTAAGGAGAACTTTTTGCTTGAATATCAAGGATTTCGGAAGATCCTTCCTGATTTGCGCAAGAAGTTTCGAGAGTGGAACCGCCGTAAGATTCAGGAACGAATCACTTCGAGTGTTATTTCTTGTTAATTTTTATCTCTGGGCCAGATTTTCATATAAACACGATTGCATGACTGCATGGGCTAGCTGGTCGGGTACCCTCCAAAAGCACAATTCTGGATATCAGGGAAAATAAATGCAGTCAGCCAGCATTTAAAGAAGAAAAGTCCAGTTGGAAATATTCAGAAAATGGAGTGGGACAAACAGGGTTTGAAGAATGAGGTGAATGGTTATGAAAGTGGAACACTGATAAACTGGACAGAGTTGGCACGTCATTACCAAATAAAAAATACCAGTGGAGATCTTGCAAAGAATGGTGGCCAAATTGCTAAGGAATGGTTGATATCTGAAGGAGTGGACATCAACAGATTTATGAAAAGGAGGCTGGAGAACGATGGGGGGCAGATTAGAAAGAGGATGAAGAGGGGTGCAGGAGGTGAAATCACAATTCCATGTCCAGAAACCAATGAAAGCTTGAAAGAAAAACTAAAGGAAAAAGAGTTAATTGTGCCAAGAAAGGTGATAATAAATAAATCTTTTAAAAATAATATAATTGTAAAAACCAATCAGAGAATGATTCACATATCATTCTACAGTATTGAGTCTTGCATTATTAGACTATATGTTCAGGGCCGCTCTATATAATCAGGGCTCATTATATTAACTCATTGAGGGGCAATGTAAATATATAGCCAGAATTAAATGTTAAAGACAGTGTGCCTTAATTTGCCCTTTAATGTGCTAAATAAAATGATCTGGTACATGTATGTAGCCAGAGTAAAATGTTAGGTGCCCTTGCTCCTTGATGCGTTAATTTGTTGATGCCTGAGTGATCTCCCCTAATGACCTTTAAAATCATATCACCATCAGGTATATTAGACAGTCTCAGAGAAAAATAATAAATAGTAATTTCAGAATATTATATAATCAGACATTAAAATAAAATCATCAAATTTGTTAATAAATAGTAATAATAAAAAATATTATCTAATTTTTTTCAGTATGATAAATTGGTGCTTGAGGATGGATCCATTGTGAAAACACACTTTTTTGTGGAAGGACGCAAATGCCCTCTTGCTGTGATCCGTGAAAGAAAGCTGCATGAACTTGAAGAATTCATGAGAAATACCTCTGACGAAGATCTCAATAATCTGTCATATGAAAATGTGTTGAAAAGGCTGGAAATGATTAATGAAGTGAAGGATGACAGCCCTGCACGACAATTTGAATGTGGCTACTTTTTAACAATCCATGTGCTTGAATTATGCATTGGGGGGAAAGAAACAAAGAGGACCTTTGATTATCGCTGCGCTCTGGTCTTGATTTCCAATCAAGTCAGAGGCATGATTAATTCAAAAGCCCTGAGAATCAGCAAGCAACAAGAAGAAATCCTGACCTTGAATCGAATTATTCAAGAACTACTGGGTGAAATAGGGATAAAAGTTATTTACCTAAAAACGCTTGAAAACCATTTCTCCAGTAAAAGTGATCCGAGAAGCATTGGAGAAGACGCAAACAGAAAAGAGAAAGTCCGAGATGATTCATTTGAAGTATATTCAGCAGCGGACATAGAGTTATCGCAAGGTATCGAACTTGAAAAGCGTCTGTATTGCAATTCCCGCATTCAGGATTTTGTCGAAGAGTTAAAGTCAAAAAAATGTTCTAAATTTGAAGTGTATGGGATAATTGATGTAGAGTGAACGCAAAAGAAAACAGAACTCTTCAAAGTCATGCCTGACAAAGCTGTCCGGTTTCTCCAACAAAAAAATGTAAACCTAAGTGCCTGCACATCCATGCTGCGAAAGTCCGAGTGTTACGAAAAGGATTTGATGAAGGCTTACGAACGTTTAGATAAATCTCAGTTTGATATCAAATGGTCTTACCAGAGAATTGAAAACACCGTGAAGAAAATGAATGAAAAGGGAACACCAAAGAACAAACAACTGCTGCGCGAAGAACACGAAAACTTGGAAAAAATTCACTGAACTTAAACGTCAACAGGCCGCTCTTCAGAAAGCTTTGAACGCCTTTGAAGAATATGTCAAGGCTGAGAAAAAAACAATGCCAGTAATGATCAAGAGAAGAGAATGCCAGCTTACATTGAAGCAGATGATTTGCAAGCATTAGTACAGGGCATCAAAGACGACTATACCGTGGAAGAAGTAGTGCCAATGTCAGAGGATGATGAAGAAGTCTGAAGTGAACATCGGTCATTATTGAATACATGAATTGTTATATAATGTTGAAAAGTGCTATAGGTTTTAGCCATGAACACATAATCAGTTTAAATTTCTTCACATGTCATGGCACGTGTTTAATACTAGTATTATTTTAGCGGCTGTTTATATGGGACGTTAAAGGTTAAAATTTTAAAAAGTCATAACATCTTGTATAAATATATACCTCTAAAGACTCTAAAAGCAGGGGCGGATCCAGGAATTTTCATACGTTAGTCAAAATTTTAGTTGTCAACACTCAGGGGGGGGGATTTTTTTTGGGCGGTTGTATGATTCATCAGAGAACAGACCAGGTATTCAGTATTAAATTAAAAATTAACTGGCTTAAAGCAGGAGTTTACAGTTTATTTCACATGATCGTATTACACCACACCATGCTGACTGCTCATTTGATAGCCTAACATTAGCAACAAAATAGACTATAAAATACAATGCCACATATTTAGTTCGGTGAATAAATATATAGAATAATAGATAATATATATTTATGACACTAGTCAATATGCCCATCAGTTAAAGCATTTTCTCCTGCAAAGCCAAAGGCAATTTTGGCAGCCTGGCAGGTTATTATCGTATTACACCAGACCATGCTGTCGGTCTATTGATAGCCTAAGAAAACAGACTAAATACAAATATACAATGCCACTTATTTTGTTTGGTCACTTCGGTGAATAAATATATAGAATAATCGATACCTAAGTCGAAATCTTTAGCTGATATTAATGGATATAATGCTGCTTTTATAATGCATTTATATGATTTAGATATTAATAACCTTTTGACCGCACAAATATGCTAATTTGGGTAAATTCCATCGAGATTATCATATACAAGCCTAAATATTAAAATCGGCGCACAGCTTGTTCTGTTAATAGACATTCTAAAACAAGACAAAATATGTTTAATTTACCTTATAGCAGTACAGGACTTGTTCTTTTGATCTCGAACACACTTCGGGATTAAACTCTCGGCACCAAAATTTCTACTGAGGCAGAAGTTCGTGCTGCTTATCGCACTCAAACGCTCTTCAACAGAATTCTTCGGCGAAGCGTCGATTCGCTTCATCAGATCAGCATAAATTTCTTGTAGACATTTTTGATCGTTCCCCGCAAACGCAGACTGAACGGTATCGTAAATACTACAAGACATTGCTGTTTAAATTCTTTCTACTCTAACATGGGACTTCGAATTGAACCTCAGTGGCCAAGCAGCGATCAGAAAGGCTGGATTCGTCAGCCCTTGAGTGTATACAGCAAGATCATATCCCACGCTGCGAATCGGTCAAGATCGGTCAAAAAATGTGACCAATAAGAATACGAATATTTTTTTAATTAGCCAATCAGATAGCTTGTATACGAGCCCCTGATTCCTAAATCGGTCAGAACTCCCCACAGATCGGTCAAAATTGCTGATCTCCATGGAGATGAGCATATTGACCAATCAGATGGCTAGAATCTGACTCAGAGCGGTCAAAACTCACGCGTAAGTCCGCTGTTCGTTGACTTGATAATATTACTTTACAGAAACTCAGCCGCAGCATGAAACTTGATAACTGGACTACAATGGTGCCGCTGCTTGAAAATAGATAACTCATCATAACTGGACTATCATTCGAATTTTAATTAATTAACTATTTAACTCCGCAATTTTTACGTTAGTCGCGTGACTGGTTTGACGACCCCTAGATCCGCCCCTGTCTAAAAGATATAAATACTAAAAAAAAAAACAATGCCCGTCAAACAATGTTAAAATAATGCAAACTGGACTGATGCAGTGATGATTGTTTTCATATGTTCCTAGAGGGCCTAGTAAGTAAGAGAGTAAACACAAAGGGTAAAATGAAACCCGCACGTGATAAATACGCGTTTTTGTTTTTTTTTCGTTGTCAGACGGAAGCCATTTAACTGCTATAGCTACTGCATGTATTCTATTAAAACTGAAAGTTTATATCTGCTGCACGTTTAATACACATGCAGTCGTTTGTGGGTATGTTCGATCTAAACTTATATAACGATTCGGCTGAGCTTGCATCGTGTATCCTGTTCGATGTCGACGATGGAACAACCTTGGAGTTTCTTCGAAATAAGATAAAAAGTGAAGTAGAAAATCTCATGCCATCTGATTATAGGTTCCTTGTTTCTGACAGTCCTGTAGAACGAACTCAAGAACAAACCATAACCACGACGATGGTAATTCAGTGGGACAAGAACGAGCCGATACTACGTTTCAGGGAGTGGAAATTGTGCGATAACGTTGGTACGAAGTCGAAGAATGAAAAGGAAGGTCAGCATTCATCCGCTGATACACTCCGAAAGATTGCGCCATAAGTTCCATAACAGTACCTGTTTCAAAAGGAACTGACGCGTTTTCTTTGTTAAAATCTCCTTCAACCTGTTCCATCAAGGGCATTAAAATTTATTCGGAAGAGGAAATCGGGAAAAGTTTTGGGAAAGAAAAGGAAAGAAGAAGGTTCTGGAATAGGAAGGCAAAAGAATTATGTAAGAAAAACATTTAAAAAGAAGATCTATATATCCAGATCCATGATGAATGGCGTGTACACAAAGCCGATTTAATAACAACTGAAGCCAAGTGCAAGGATACGACAAAAAGATCTACACTAAATAGGGGAACTTTGCAACGCAATATTGCCAGAGTCGATCAAGCAAAGCAAAAATTAGAAGATTTAAAAAAGGACATAGAAAAGGAAGAGAAAGGTCCTTGCATTTGGGAAATTAAAAAATCTGAAGAGGCTTCGCGAAGAACTTTTTTCAGTAAGAAGTGAACTTCAGAAGAACTAAGAAGGGAAAGCACAAGATGCTTTCAGGAAATCAAACGCAAAACTTTATTAGTTTCAAATGTATCCCTGAATTCTATGCTCATTGACGTTGTGTTAAGTTCGAGAACACTTGTGCAATTGAGGTAAATTTTGATAAACATTGTCTTTTTCAAAAAGAAAAAAAAGTTAATTATTTGTAACAAAGGTGGTTCACAAAAAGTGTATTGAATTGCGCTTATACCAACGTACCACAAGGCATATAGGCATAGCTAAACAAATATTTCTTGCGTTTATTTTAAGTGATAATTGGGCATTTCACTCGAAATGTGATCAAGCTCTCGGCAACGCCCTCTGTGGCTCAGTGGTCAGAGCATTGCACTAGAAACGCAATGTCGTGGGTTCAATTCCCGCCGGAAGGCCTGTGTAGTTACATTTTTCGCAACTGGTCCCAGTTTGGTCTTAAAATGTATATATTCTACACTCGAATTTTCCTTCACCCAAAATCCTTAGAACATTTCTTGTGTTGTTGCCTGAATATATATATATATATATTTAGATTTTTAATTTAAATTTACATGCATGATAGGCGTAGCTTGATCAATAAGTCGTATTTTTCAGTCTTAGTTTAACATATGAATTTTTCTTGAACATTTCACAGCAATACATGTCAAAATTGCCCGAAATTCCCAGCAGAAAGTGCCCGAATTTACATTTTTCAAATATTTTGGGAGGGCAATTGCCCCCCCCCCCTGACCCCTGCCTGATACGCCTATGGTCACATGGTACAAATCTAGTTATCTGCATGATAAAACAAGTTATATTTAAGGAATATTAATACAACCTTTTAATTTTCTTATACCCTATTAACCCTCCCCTCCCTTGGCGACGTCCTTGAGTGCTTGCACGTCAAGCTTGAGGAGCATTGCATGTGAGATTCGAAGTTGAAACTGAGAATATCCATGCATGTGACTAGTCATTTTCTCACATAGATTATCTAATCTTCCACTCTACCCCGCTATAGCTCGAAAATCCTGCTTTGGCAAACATGGCAAAAACCTTGTGCAAGAATATGGCAGAGAATAAACTGCGCTAAGAAAACACTGGGAGGCTGGTACCCAGATGTCTTTACTAAGCAGATATATACCCGAGCTGCACGATCATGGGCACGCACCATTTTGGCAGACCACTTGATATGGATAATTTTTGTGGGCCACAGGCATAATTTTGGCGGCTACATGCATAACAAATGTGGTAAATGAAAGAAATTCGACAGTTTGTGAAAATATTAGCATCAGGAATTATTTTTATTTTTAAAAATAGTTAAACTTCGTTTAGTATTGGCCACGTTTTAAAGCATGTGGCCCACCAAAATGACGCGCGCGCAACATCATGCAACTGGCCTATACAATTTTCAATAAAAATATATCATTTATAGAATATATTCGGCAAATTATTACCCATCAAAATGGTATATTATGCCCTATGGTAATATTTATCATCCTGAGGGTTAATAATTTTCCGAATACACACCTGGCAGAGGTTTACTCATGAGGTTACCGACTTGATAAATCTATACCTAGATTTAAAATTACCTCCATGGAATTAAAAAAGCTGAATAAAAGCTGACCCTTTGAAATTCCATGCTGATGAAAGGCTACGCCCCTTGGAATTTCCAAGCTCAAACCACTCCCCCCGTTGGACTTTCCAAGCGCAAACCACCCCTCCCCCTTGGAATTTCCAAGCTGAAACCACTCCCACCCTGGATTTTCCAAGCTCAAAAACACCCCTCCCCCTTGGAATTTCCAACCTCAAACCACTCCCCCGGGTGGTGCGGATAAAATTTGGAATAGCCCATTAAGAAAAGTTACTGGCTCAAATGTACTTGATTCGAAACTTAGGCAAAAGGCGTAAATTTTGACTTGTCGATATGTCACTCGCGAGCGGTACATACGAGAAATACACCACTCGGTTCCTGGATGTAGTGAAATATGGATTCTACGAGTGTTTTAGTTGCTAGTAAAATACTCTTCTCCATATATATATATATATATATATATATATATTATATATATTATATTATATATATATATATTATATATATATATATATATATATATATATTATAGTAATATATATATATTACTATATATATTACTGAAATATGGATTCTACGAGTGTTTTAGTTGCTAGTAATATATATATATATATATATATATATATATGGAGAAGAGTATTTTACTAGCAACTAAAACACTACATCCAGGAACCGAGTGGCGTATTTCTCGTATGCAACGCTCACTACCCTTGTGGAAGTTTGAGCACTCTGGGCCCATGCGCACTTCACGCTATCTGAATGTATTTCACCGATGCTGTCCCACATGCGGTTGTCACCGACGATCGCATGTGTATAAGTAATTGGTGAAATTCATTCAGATTGTTCCAAGCTACACTGATGAGCTGTTGTACAGCGAAACACCGTGTCTGTAGATTGAACTATGTATGCTCCTTCACTTCGGTGTTGTTGAGCACTCTGTGAAGTTGCCGTGGGTACCTATTAGCGATAATGCAACGCTCACTACCCGTGTGGAAGTTTGAGCACTCTGGGCCCATGCGCACTTCACGCTATCTGAATGTATCTCACCGATGCTTTCCCACATGTGGTTGTCACCGACGATCGCATGTGTATAAGCAATTGGTGAAATTCATTCAGATTGTTCCAAGCTACACTGATGAGCTGTTGTACAGCGAAACACCGTGTCTGTAGATGAACTATGTATGCTCCTTCACTTCGGTGTTGTTGAGCACTCTGTGAAGTTGCCGTGGGTACCTATTAGCCATAATGCAACGCTCACTACCCTTGTGGAAGTTTGAGCACTCTGGGCCCATGCGCACTTCACGCTATCTGAATGTACCTCACCGATGCTTTCCCACATGCGGTTGTCAACGACGATCGCATGTGTATAAGTAATTGGTGAAATTCATTCAGATTGTTCCAAGCTACACTGATGAGCTGTTGTACAGCGAAACACCGTGTCTGTAGATTGAACTATATATATATATATATATATATATATATATATATATATATATATATTATACCCCGATACAGAATATATCGATACAGAATATATAATATAGATATATTATATATATATATATATATATATATATATATATATATATATATATATATATATATATATATATATATATATATATATATATATATATATATATATATATATATATATATATATATAATATATATATATTATATATTCTGTATCGATATATTCTGTATCGGGGTATACAGACACGAGGCGAAGCCGAGTGCCTGTATCCCGATACAGAACGGACACGAATTCTGTAAATGACTTCTAAAACGCCTATTAAAGTGCATATACGAGAATTTTCATTTTTTTTCTAAACATCGGCCACTCCTTCAATAACACACCTTCAACGGATGAAAACTGCCCGAGATATTTGGTTCCAAACATGAGTTTTTCAAAACATGGCCGGGATAAAAGAGTCTGAGTACGAGTATGGTTGATAACGTCAAATCGGGACAAGCTGTAATTGCAACTACAGTTGTTTACTTTACAATTGCGGACAAAATACCTTCGCGGTGTGTTTTATTCGAGTGTTTCAACAAACCAGTTAATGGCATAAACTCAGAGAATGGTTTAACACTTCACAGGAAGGCTTACACTAAAGGTTTAAGATTGGTGGCAAGAGAAAGACGCCAACTTTGCGTTGTTAACTTGTTAAGCGCAAACGCACACAAAGTGTAAGCCAGTCGATTCCCAAGTACTGAAATGAAAGTAGTGTGCTGCGTAGGCAGTGTAGAAACAACAATCGAAATATAGTAACTTAGGTTAGATATACTGCCGAAACAGAGAATGTAGGAATCTAACGTTTCCAGCGAAGGCCCTTCGTCAGGCCTTCGTCAGGGCCTTCGCTCGAAACGTTAGATTCTTACGTTCTCTGTTTCGGCAGTATATCTAACCTAAGTTACTATGTATTTTCGATTCCCAAGTACGTCGGTTTCGCTGGAAGAGTAGTTTTCCAGTACAAGATAAGCTCTATATCTCGTGTATAGAAATGGATGGTATTAGGGTAACGTCCTACCCACCCGCATCTGCTCCACACGACCACCAAGAAGCGCTTTCAGGGCGAGCGCTCCGAGTCGCGCAGTGAGAAATCAACAAACCGTTGTATATTGTAATTTAATGCATTTTTTCCACAAATATGGACCCTCGGTATAATAACTTTTTAGATATTTAGGAAATACGAAGAAGAGTCAAATACCACTGAAAAATCCCGATCTTCCATACCCTTGAAATACATCTACTCTTGAATATTTAATGAAACCAAAACAAAACAAAACAAAACAAAACAAAACAAGCAGTCTGATATCGTCCTGTCAAGCACCCAGTCAGTTGTCTTCTCGCAGGGACCACTGATATTTTTCTCTTTACAGCTTTTACGTAAATCTGTTACTGCTGAGGATAATTGGGCCTTAAGCCCTTTATAACATATTCATCTCTAGCCTCATCCGTAGGCAACTCTGTATTTATCTCCGTTTCTGTAATTTCCAGAGTCTGTTTATGTTTTAGCTAATTTGCGGTCTGACAGGACCGACAGGTAAAACAGTTTTTCCATTGATAAATTATAATATTCATTGGCATATCAGGAATACAATTTTAATGATCTTCCAAACTGTAGCTTTATTCTATAGATACGAATACGCAGAAAACCCTAATCATACCAACCACAGTAAATAGCTGTAAAGCTCGAGAAAAATGTCAGTGGTTCATGTAACGCGAGAATTATTAAAAGGCAGCTGACAAGATGTTCGACATAACAACATATGCTTGTTTGGTTTTCATTATATTTTCATGCTCGATCACCTCGATGTATTCAGATGATCTGCAAGGTTGTGGTTTTTCAGCAGCACTTCTTTCTAATTCTAAATATCTAAAAAAGTTATTTTACCTGCAGTTTCAGCATCGACGCTACCGTCAAATCTACCAACCCATGTAGCGAGAACAAACGAAGAGCGATTCATGCGAGAAAACTCAGATCCGTATATTTCTCCAGCACACTCGACAGACGCATATTTGTTGTACAGTTGCGGGATATCCTGAGATGATATTGTTGGAAGAAAAAGCTTATAAACCTCAGCGATATACTGAAGCTCGTCATCATCGAAATTATCTACAACGTGTGGTGACCGAAAAGAATAATCACCAACTGAGAACCACAAGTCATCTGTTAAATCAATGCGATCTTGACTTAACTGAAGAACATTAATCAAGGCCTTTGCGTCAACTCCAGAGACATCGATGTTACTCTGTTCCAATTTATCAATCATTTGTCCAAAGTGCCCCTTGAACTCTTCTGGAAATTCTAAGTTCCTTAAGTTCTGATCTCTTAAAATTTTTCGCATCACTTGCAATTCGACTGATTTGTTGTTTGTGTAGTAATCGCCTAGTATACCATTATACCGTTCAAAACTGAACAACCAATATGGGACCGTAATCTAGAATGCAATCCGCTAAATGAGTATGCATATGCATATTTGGGGTAATGCGAGCGTTACCATATATTTGTTCCACGGCACAGCAAAAGTCATGGGGAAGAGCGTGCGCCGCGCCTATATCTGCTATCTTTATCAATGGTCGCGACAGTAGTTTACAAGCAATGACAAATTTCACCCAACAAATGTAATCGTTGTCAGGAAGATGGCCAAACAAAGCAAAAGAAGAAAAAACAGTGACCCAGGCCTTCCACTGTTCTGCGGTAAATCCAGCAAATGACGTTGCAATCCTAAATGGAATCCGACCTAAATTCGATGGAACATGCGTTGCGTCTACCTTATTCTGGGCTGCTTCCAAATCAGCTCGCGTCAAAATATTTAATTGAAGCCAAATTTCCATCATGCGTTTAGCAGTTCCCAAGAACAGATTGTGCATAGGATCAACTATTGTAAATCTTACGCAGTCAAAGTATGGTAACCTAAGCAGCTCAGAGTACCGTACTCCGTATAAGGATTCTTTTGCATTACGCGCGTCTTGGGTACGTCTTCTTGTATTTCTCTTACTTGTCTTCTGTGCTCAACCGTATTTCTTGAGGGACATGGCTCAAAACCGGAATAGTCAGTTGCCTCCCCAATTCCTGAACATTGAAATTTCTTTGTACATTTATTGCACCCACATCTTGAATTGTGCCCGGTAAACCCACAAACTTTTCTACTTGCAGGCATATCACATGCTACGCATAATAAAGCCGCCTTGAAGCATTCCGGAAAGAGGGGTGATCCCGAATGTCTAAGCTTTACTCCGTCTTCCCAAAGTAACATTAGCTCATCAACCAGTGGGGATAGATATGAATTAATGTTTAGTTTAGGCTCATTTGGACCTGGGATAACTCCAACGAGAAAAATAGTTTGTCTTTTGAAGCGTTCACTTCGTGGCAGATTCATTAAAGCTAAATAAAGTACCCCAACAGAGTACTGGGTGCGATCGAATGGCTGCATCCAATCTACGTTAAGCACGAAAGCGTAATTACGTGGACCAGATAAAAACAGAGGACCACTATATGTTTGAAAGTCTCTCCAAACTCGCCCTTCAAAAACATCGCGCATAATTTGATGAACAGAACGAATTTCACGGTTGCGCCACAACTCACAACTCTCAGTAAAACCCCCTCTTTTAACAAACTCTTTCAAGGTGGCAATAATGCTTTTATAACAGTACACTTTGTGGGGGTAAAGACGCTTAGTACCATCCTTTAGTGTAACTTCTTTTAACAAAGTTGTACCGCAAGGATTGCGCATTCGATGCTGTCTGTGATTTTTGGAAATTTAACATACGAGCATGTCTTCGAAACCTTTCTACTGCCAACAGTACGATAACTGTCTTCAAACTTATATATAGCGGAGCATTTTGGGCAAACAACGTACTTGGTAAAACTGTCCTTGACAAAACCAATTTCTTTACGAAAGTAATACAATGTTCCTGGGAAAGCCAATGCCAGCGCAGCAAACCGATTGTTCGATAACGCTGCTATTTCAAAAAACTTTTTTAAGAAAGACAAAAGAAATTCCATGGCACTGTCAGATATGCGAAAGTAAGTCCAAAAGTACGCTAGTAATATTATCAAGCAATTAACTAAGGTACGACTAGATGAACGATTTGATGAATTTACTTCAATAGATGGGACTTCGTGGTTCTCACTAAAATCCTCATCTATGTCATTTACTAATGTATCATCCCATACCTCGTTGTTAAGCAACTCGCCCAACTCGTTGTCATCCATGGCTTGTCACCCGGGGTCGTCAACATCACTATCACTATCACTATCACGAAACACTGAATGATCAATACCTTGACTTATTTCCATAAAAGGGGTCTCGTCTCCACTACTGCTTTCCAACAATCCTTCATCCTTTTCCCATCTATTATTACGTACATCGAAAAAACTTTCTCTATGTCTTCTAAACGTTCTACCAGGCAAATAACTTTCACAGTGAGGACACAACGTAAGATAGCTACGATCAGCCATATTGCTAACATAATCTCTTTAGTTGCCATAGAAACAAATATCACCCCCTTAATATTGGGAACTTTTAGGGACATAAGTGGTTATTTTCCTTATCACATGACCTAATCAGGCCAATAAGAAAACAGCTTATTGGCGCGAAAATAAGGGGATTTGAGGGAAAATCGAAGCCTTCGAAGGTCTCTTTTTCAAAAGCTTTTTCAAAAAGTACAAAGTAATATTAAGATTGGCTTTGCCATGGAGAGAAATGACAATGTCAACCACGAAGAGATCATGAAGAAGATCTTACAAAACCAAAAGCTACTCATGGAGCAAAACACGAAAATTCTCCAACAGCAGGAAAGGACAAGGGAGGAAGAAAGAGAAACAAGCAAAATTGCCAGGGACAAGGTCCCTTTGATTGTTAAGGTTAGTATGACAAGCTTCAAGAAGATAAACTGACATGTTGTATATGTGAAAAAAAATAATACAACAATTAATGCTGTTCAGAAATCAATATTTAACCTTTTCTCTGAGTCTGGATGCTTTGTATGGAGACAAAATATCATAAAATTAAGGGCAATTTTTTTCATCTATCGAACATACATCTCTGCAACAACAATCTTTCACAGAGTATACTATAACTGAATACCAAGTCAAAACATCACATCATTGTGAGTATAAGAAATAAAAGCAGAAGGTAACAATAAAAGGTAGATTGTACTCAATAGCCTCATTTAAGACATTAAGCTAAAAGTACAGTCTAGAGATCAAGTAGAAATAAGACTTAGTGGTTTTAATCATTGAGAGAGGAAATTGTTGTTGAGCACATACGGTTGCTCTGAACTAGAATGAGACTCTACTGACATTGCAGACAACAGCCATTCACATGAGTTGTAAAAAATATAAATTAGGTTGTACTGTACATGGAGAAAATGAACTACTAAAAAAAGTTACTGTGATTCCTATTGTACATGTATATCCCTTGACATATTGAGAGTATAGAGTAATGTTTTTCCATTTATATACCTTAGATACATGTACATATAGCTGTGCAAGAAGCTGGAGTGTACAAGGCCACAGTGAGAGATCTGGAGAACATGATCGTCCTGGTTGCATAAATCGCAATCCAGTCATCATTTTCTAGAAACCCACGCAAGCGAAGTGTTTATAATTTTATCATAGCTAATTACATAACTCGACTTTCAGCCCATGAAGTATGTATGGTGTTTCCTCCAACGCTTAAATATATCTCGTATTAATTAGTCAAAAGCAAATCCTTTAAGGTGAAAACTGATTTAATTTCCATTGCATCAAACAATTTGCTGGATGACACTACACTCATTCGCAATTTAAATGTTGCACTGGGGGGACTGGTTGATCAAAAGTTGATTTATAAGTACATTATACTAATCCTTTTTTTACATTAAAATTTTGTGCCACAATATTTTTCAAAAGGCTGTTTTACTTAACTACACACCTTTTGCTTCACATGGTAAAACTTTTATACAGTAGATAATAATTAGTCGATAAAAAAGTTTGGTAACTAAAATCACAGACATCTGTTGTTCAATTTTTTAAAGGATTAAGCAACTAATCAATGTTTGAATAATATGCTACTAAATGTTAACTTATAATATATATATATATTATATATGGAATCACTAGAAAAATACAATTAACATGTAGCAGTACAGTGGCATAAGAAACATATACGTGCTGTTACATAGCATAATGCTTATAGGGTATGAAAGGTAGGAAGTGCCTGCTAGAAAATATTTTTGAAATTAAATTTGCTGCCAAAAAGTAATTTTCATTAGATGAGGTCATTTTCACCTTTTGAAATATGTGTGTTTACTACTGTACAGATGTTGGCAGAATGGCAGTGCCTTGCAACACATGTATATGTTTCATCACTGTATCATCACAATATCTGCTTGAAAGTCAAATTGAATTCATACTTAATTGTTACCAGTTTCACTTTTTTTCCTATTGAAGTACTGTACAGTAGCTTGGAACAGTAAGAGCAAAGATTCAATGAGTATAAAATCCAACTGATTTAGGGATCCAAACTGCTGATTTATATTTTCAACTCTATACGAAAACGAAAAAATTAAATTAAAAAAATTAAATAGTGTAAATAGTCTAGCGTAGCCTCCTCCGCAGGCAACTCTGTGTGGCTTCCCAGAACTGTGACGTTTTGATCAAGATCTTGACTTTATTTCAACTGTTTAACAGTTGTTGCCCGTAATACGGGCAATATTTTGGTCGAGATATTCAATTTGGCCGAGCACGAAAGGGACAGGAAGGGATTGGGAGCGGGAAAGCAGGGACTGTAAGGGAAATTGAGGGATAAAATTGGCGGGCGAGAAAAGAAAAGGGTGAGAGTAGCCTGCCAAAAATCGATGTGTTGGTCGCGACACTTCACCCAAATGGACCTAACAATTCACCCGGGGTAGAGTGGGGATATGATTGCGCACTTGGATCGTCATCATGGTGGAAGGTGAAAGCGAATCTAGACAAGTTAAATCGAAGGTACCACGCGAAAAAAAGAAAACACGAATTCCTGTTTGTAGCTTGGAATACAAAAATATATTGCGTAACGTCAACAAGAAGCAAACCGAAATCGAAGAAATTCAGAGTGAGATAAAAACGATAAAGAAAACTTTGGAGGCGGATCGAAGGGCTAGTCTCGGTCTTGAATCACATGGTCGTGATGGTCGAACAACGTCCACTACAGCGCCTAAAAATGTCCTTGACGAATCTGCGAGGAGAGTAATATTTACTCCAGGAGGAACGAAAAGAAAAGGTGAATTTACTATTACAGTGGAATCGGAATCTACCTCTACTGAAAACTGGACTTTGTGCATTCATTTATTCAAACAATTTATTATACTTTGTCTTTAAAAAGCAAATTTTACACATGATTTTCTAAACGATTAAATTCTGTATCCATTACTTTACAGTCAAACCTTGTTACCTAAAGTTTAAAGCAGATCTTAAACAAGCCCTAGAACATTTAATCTACAAAAAGACAGAATCTGTTCTCGTGGTAGATGAACTTGTTGAAAAACTACGGGAGAGATTTCCAGAACCGGCTGAAGTGCAGGGATTTGAACGTGCCAATATTTTGAGCGCTGTATAAAAAATATATGGAAAGAAAGTGGAGTACATGGGAAAGAAGAAAAGGTATGGCTACGAATCTCTTTTTCAGTTAGTGTGCACTGTGCATACGTTTTCTCTGTAATTTGTCATTTAAAATTCACGCACTTTTGTAATTTAGTTTACTAGTAATTCTTTTGTTAATAGCGTCTTTATTTACTCATATTTTATTTAATTTGTCATATTTTGACAGATTAACTCTTGGTTTATTTTTGTTTTCTATTTCAGAGCCTATTACAGAGGATTAGCATTTATTGAAAAACCAGGTTTAGGTGCATTAGGTAAATAATTATATTAATACTTTGAAATGTCTTTCACATGTAAATTCATGTACATACAGTATATTATGGTATGCTGTGCATTAAACCAACTCGTGCCTAATTTACACAAATCAACAAGTGTGTATATTTTATATCACTGTATTCTTATACATGTAGAACATCTTTATGTATATTTTTTACAGAAACATCCAGCTCTAGCCATGTTTTAAAGCTCACAAGTAAAGCCAGAAAGGGTATGTAATACTGTACTGACTTACTGTAGTCTTATGCAGAGTTGCCTGTGAAGGAAACTACATCTGCTTGCAAATGCTTTCAATTAGAATATTGTTATTCTGTACTGTATAAAGCAGGTTCACATATTAAACAGAATGGTCTGATCTTTTACATACATGTAGGTCTGTTACTTGACAGTTGTGCTCCAGAAGCTGAGGCTGTCAGAGTTGATACATTTAGAAAAGATACTATTGCAGGTATTAGTATTACAAATAATTGATATGGGATTGTTTACTCAGGTGGAAATTAAGGATATTGGGTGCTACTCATAGTGGACAAACCATGTATGGAAAATTCTACTTGACCCGGCTAGAATTTAACTTGTGACATTACTAGTTTAACATTAGATGATTAACTGAACTTCTGTGAATATTGAATAAGCTTCATAAAGTTAAATATCAAATGCAAATACCATCCTCCTACAACCTGCTTGTAATACCTGTAATACTATACATGATATGTTATATGTATGTAATAGATAAAGCCCGAGAACGTCGGGCTGTATATCGCATACAGCCCGACGTTCGAGGGTATTATCTGACTTATTTCATGATTGAGGAGGTTTTCCAACAAAGTTTTGTCTATTTTTTCAACACATCCTCAGTCTGAGATTACCAATAATAGGTATATGTCCAATGGTCTGGAATTACCCATTATGGGTAATGCAATCAAGTAGGACCCAGGACTCGCTTCGCGCGCTACGGCCACAATTCAGCTTCAATAAAATGGCTTCTGAACGATCGTTGAAATCTTCTGAAACGCTTCCAGGATTAACCGCAAGTAATAACCAGTCGAATATCGACCTTCAGAAGGTACAGAATACCTTATTACAAGTATACAAACTGCGCCATTCAAACTGGTTCAGCGCTTGTCAAGATATGTAGAGTTATGCAGATTTCATTAATATGCAGATTCGCTGTATTCGTAATTTTTCTAATTTAACTTCTTCAACAACAGAATGGCCGACCGAAACGGTGTATAGTTTGTGAAGTTGAAAATGGTCCAGCAGCAAAAAAATGTCGAACTTGTGGGGAAGGAATTGTAAAGAAAGTTAATACTGATCAAGATGATATTCGGATCTCCAAAATGGGGAAAACGAATCCTACCAAGCAGTTCAGCATGCTAAAACATCGGGTATGAAAAACTATTTAATGTGCATTATTGAATATTGTTGTTGCTGCTTAGCATCTTAATTAATTGTAACGTTTTTTCCTACATTGTTAACTTGCAGTTCTGTAGTTTTGAATGCAAAGTACAGTAGGCTGTAGGGGTAAACGCACAACTTTAATATATTAATATTTAACTCGCAATCACCAGTTGTTGACAAGTATTGAATAGTTTGCATCATTTAAGTTAAAATAAGGCTTATATTGTACAAAACTCAGATAGTTTATCCAACGGATACGTCCTAAGGATAGAACAGCACTACTTGTGCATTGAACAACTGAATTAAAATTTTATCTGCAGAATAGCATTATTGATAGCATTATTCGGCAGATAAAATTTACATTTGGTTGTTCAAAGCATGTATGGCTCTATTCACTCGCTTAGAATTATCCACTGAATAGAGGCTATACTGGCTTTGTACAACCAGCCCCTGTTGGATAAGTCCTATCCAACCTACATGGCTGGCAACCTCGTACCCAGGGTCTCATCTCCGCTCGCATCTCATCTCTGCCCCCACACTTGCTGCGAAGAGACCCTGGCTGCGGCTGGTCATGTGGCACCCAGATTCTGGGTGCTAACAAAAATCCATTGTGGGCAGGGTGAGAAGAAATAGTTTGTCGCATATAAGAAAGTCGTTCTTCGAAAGTAATATTTCCATTTTTTGCACAGTTCTACGCAAGAAAGTAGACAGTTACTTTCAACAAGAAAGTAGAAACATCATTGCCTTAACATCTCTATTAGCGGAGAATATGATTACGAAGTGCCAACATGTGTCCAGGTGTTCTTTTCACTGATGTCCCTGATGGCAACAAAAGACACCGAAGGTTTATAAGAGCATATCAACAGAAATATCCTCTTGTTGGCTTTGTAAGGATGCTGTAGACGAGCGTCGATGCAAGAATTTGTATACAAATTCAAAATGCATGATTTTAAAGAACGCTGAAGAGATTTACGCTAAATTGTAGAATACCCGTCCACTTTCGCTATTTGTATTTGTTGACAGTTAGTAAAAGGGTCAAATTACGGAAAGTTCATCATATACAATTGCTTCGTTCTATTTTAAAACCCCATTTAATTTGATAACTATAAATAGACAAGTACACACAATATAAACCTTCGACATTGTATTTAAAGAGATTTTAGAGCAACCTGGTTTGTATACATGTTGACGCAAGTCGCACGGTTACCGTACGAGTAGCCACTACCTTGTCTTTATAAATGCCAAGAACTGGTGCTCGGTGAGCTTTATAGATGGGTAATCTGGTTAGTCATGAGCGAATTTAAAGGTGAAACTACTAAATGGTTGTAGCTGTTGATATACCAATATCTCTCGATTGCCAATTGATCAGAACTTCGTCCAATTTATCCTTCGCAAAAAGCAACCCACGACTGAAGATTAAAAATCAAAGACTTTCCATAACTAGTGGGAAGAATACAAAGCACATCCTTCATTAAATAAGTACATTCGAGGCAGATAATATACTATTTAATCGAAATTTTCCTTCACCATAAATCTATAAAACGACGCATTCGATTCGACCCTCCCTTCCCAAGGTAATATTATTGGAATACACGTGGCACCCAGCCGCAGCCAGGGTCTCTTTGCAGCGAGCGTGGGGGCAGGCGGAGATGAGACCCTGGGTACGAGGTTGCATGGCTGGTTGTTCAAAACACGATTTGCTTAATGTTGAATGAATGCAAAATCATGGAACAAAATTCAGGTTGGTCGGTCAAAAAAAAATATTGGCCGGTCATGGACATTGTCCAACTCATTTGTGAAATTGTTTGAAATGAAACCATCAGCCAGAAAGTACTGAAATAAAACAACAGGTTCACTTTTAACCCATGACTAGTGCTAATCCACTTTTGAACAACTCAGGTCTAATTCTAACTTGCTGTCAAAACTATACATCTTGGACGGACCCATTTATCCTCTAGTATGACTTGTGATGTTTATCCACCAGTAATGACTTGTGTGGCCCTATGGATAACCAACTAATTGTATCCGATGAATAAAAGTAATAAATGTATATTATGTTCAATTTGACTATTTGACAATTAGACAAGGCCAAGTTTTATATGAGCGATAGTCAACAAGGCGCAGCCGAGTTAACTATCACTCATATAAAATGAGGGTGAGTTGTCTAATTTGTTTTAGTATAAACCAAATAGTCAGACAAAATGTTATTTAAAAGAAAATGTGCAAAAATTTATCTCAAATGTCGTCAAAATGGATTTAAAAATGCCTCCTTTCTCAACTAATGGTCTGTCACTAATAGACTGTGAGTAGCTCAGCCAATCAGAATGCAGGATTTGTAATAGTCCTCTAGTAGGTTTATACTAATATTGTCATAGCAATATTTGGTTGATATATGAATATAATTATGGTACTTGGCACCTAAAAATAAGCAATAGGGCATGAAGGAATGTAACTTTGTAACTATAGTTGCAAAAGTAACTTTGTAACTGTAACCAGTTACTTTTCTGATGATCAGTGGCGAAGCTGACCATAGCAACTGGTCATGCTATGCTAATTTATAAACATCTGCATATTTTGAAAACAATATATTTCTAAAGATCTAAATATGTAAATCGTTTCAAAATTTGCATAGCATGACCAGTTGCTATGGTCAACTTCGTTACTGCTGATGATGTAACTGTAAAGTTATACTTTTAAATTTGTTTATAAATTTGTAACTTTTAAATATTAAAACCTATTCGTATTGTATTAATACCTATTGTATTTTCTATTTATTTTTTTCCTGTTTAGGCAAAGATACTGAGTTACCATCATGGTTGGGATATTGTGGTGATAGCTTGTCACAAACATGGAAAAGGAACCAGTTACATCACATTTGGAAGTCCAGGTATTGGGCAGGACTTCATTGGTGACAAAGAAAATCGTTCTCCAGCAGGGAAAGCGGTTTTAGATGTGTTTTATACATTTGCCAGTGGTAAGTTTGGTATTACAGTGTATTTTTATTGTTGTTTCATTTAATGGCTGCCTACATTGGGTGCAACATTAACTAGAGTTTCTGCTACACATGACACTCATGATTTTGACAAGTGACACAGCAGATTACAGTGTTGTAACAGGGTTTATACAAAACTTGAAAGTCCTTGAAAGTCGTTGAATTTGAAAACAAAAATTCAAGGTATTGAAAGTCCTTAAATTTATAAAGAAGTGCTTGAGAGTCATTGAATTCTTTGTAGGCATGTTCACGATTGCTTTCTTTCCACACTAAGCCACTAGCATGCATCTGAGAACGACAGAGAGAATTTAAGTCATTGCTTAATTTTAGCTCAGATGATGATGATACAAAAATCTGCTTTCTAAAGCCTTCTTTTCAGCCTATTAGTCTTTGAATTTCTTCATACATAATCTTGAAAGTCCTTGAATTTTACTCTTCCTGACATGTACAAACCCTGTTGTAAACTTCTCAGAAGTTCCTAAATCCCATTATTTCATGCTTTAATGTACAGAAGGCGCCTGTAACATTTGCTGTGCACATAACATTTGCTTGAAACTGATGAGGTGGGAAATGTGGCTTTATAATGAATGTTAATGCCTAGCATAAAATTCAAAGTAGAAGCCTAACCATGTTTCAATAAAGTTTAAGAATCTAACATTTTAGTCTCTACATGTACAGTATATCACAGCATCTTCAGAGATTATGTCAGATGTATTGGGGGGACTAATTGTATTATTAAACGTTATTGAAACTTGATTATGCCTCTGCTTCGAATTTTATGCTGGCATTAAAATGTATTGAGTAACAATAACATTGTTCTAAAATTGTTTCCCTCATATAACATTAGAATGTAATCGCTAAACATTTAGATGGAGTTGGCATTAACTAACTGTGATTGTAATACCTTAAATTGGTCTTAAATTAAATTACCTCTTAATTGTTAGCTGTGTTGTGATGATTAATGATGTGGTAATAATGCTTATTTGATTTCATTTGTTGCTTAGTGTTGATCAAACTGTCATTTCTCTTTTGTATTTTTTATACACAATAGAGAGGAAAGCATCACAAGAGGGAACACCTAGCTCTGCCAACCCACCATATGCATCTGCTGACCCTCCTTCCCTATCTGCTGTCCCTCCTTCCCTATTTGCTGACCCTCCTTCCCTATCTGCTGACCCTCCTTCCCTATCTGCTGACCCCCCTTCCCTATCCGCTGTCCCTCCTTCCCTATCTGCTGTCCCTCCTTCCCTATCTGCTGACCCTCCTTCCCTATCTGCTGACCCTCCTTCCCCACTCACCAACCCCTTGTCTGCTGAAATACCTCCTACACCCTTTGGTCCCCCTTTCACAGCTACTTGCCCTCATTCTCCATCCGCCAACCCCCCTTCTGTATCTGCTGAACATATATTTCCTGCATCATCAATGTCCCAACCATCATCTGCCGGATCTCGTGAGCAGGAAAAACAACCTGAAAGGTCGCCTTCAGGTATACTATTTTTTTGTAATCCATTTAGTCCATTACATATACTAAAGTGACCATTAATGGCTCACTGTACTGGTACTTTATTAAATTTATACCTAATAATTTCTTACCAACTCCTTGATGAATTCGGACCTGAAGAGTTAAATTAGAACAGTTGTTCTCACGGCACCATGGTGATATTGCCCCCACGATGTGATCAAACATATTAATGGGCAGTTAAATTGATAAAGGTTATAAAAGACTTTTCACACGATGAGATTAATCGGATCCAATTCTCAGTTGATATTATGTAATTTAATGGATTTGTTTTCTGGAATATTGAGTTATTTATTTCTCAATAGCTCACCAATGCTACAGTTGTCACTTTTGTCGTTACAACAAATACATCAAGAGGACAATCGGATCCGCTTTTTTGCAACATGTGAATGGGGAAGTCCCGTTTCTCACCTTTTCATCGAAGTTGACTTGTGAAATGATAATGGATCAAATGTGAGTTTTAGTGCAGGTTACAGTATGCGAGTTATTACTAATACGCCGTTCATCAATTTTTAGACGCCGTTGTTTTGCTGGACAACGGAAAAGTAGTTGGAGTTGGTAGGTCGACGAACCTTACAAGTGTTCATGGCGTTCCAATGCCACACAATCACCATTGCATTGTACTTTCATGGGTGCAAGGAAATCATCCGGCACCATATCCAATGGGAAGGAAAGATTTGGAGGAAAACTTGTTCCTGCAAAAAAACATGTTTTATGCAATTCCAAGAACTATGTTAAGACGTTTTGTTAACAAAGATGAGAAATATGTTATTTTACCTTTCAGTTAGAGGGTAACTGAAGTGAAATTTAACTACAGTATAACACTTAATGTTATGAAAAACGCAGTTAAGAGCTGATTCACATCAAATTATGCGTTCTCTATAGATTTGTCCACTAGTACTTGATTTGACAACAGTTAATAGAACAACATGGTTTGGAATTGTTCTCATTATTTTTCATATTAGATCCGTTATCACTTATCATACTTATGAGGTAATGTGCGACTACTATAAGTGGGGTCACATGTACAATAAACCAAATCACATTGTAGAACGGAAACAAAAGATTTCCCACCTCGGTTGTTTGGGCCAACCACTCAACATTGGATAAAAGTTGTTTCGCTGTGATGAAGTACGGAATCGCAAGGAAATTCGAAGTGGCCCCACTTACAGTAGTCGCACTGTAACAGTCATTTGTTTGGTGTGGAGTGAGACTAAAAAGTGTGGATGTTTTCACTTGTAGTCGTGAAGTGTTATTAGTTTACTAAAATTGATTTGTAATTGTACTGCAATGGGTATTTATATTGTACATAATATGTATGACATTGATTTTATTTATATATTCATATATTGATATATATCCTGATATGAATTTCTTAGTGAAATATTCAAATACCTAATCTACCCTAGTAATGCGTACGTCTGTAAAGCAAAACTAGCAGCCCAAACTGTCTAAGCAGTTTTAATACTGCAACAATATGAGTAAGTGATTCGAGCGCATATATATCCCTCATAGTCGTACTCTTCAGACAAGACAAGCTTTATTTGCACACATATTTACCAGGGTTCCTTACATGTACGAACCTTGATTTACATGTTTACAATGATGATGGATTTGTATTTGGTGAGAGAAAACATATACTAATTAACAATTATTCGCTGAAGGCGAGGTGAATATCGGTGAATAAAAACCGAGACGAAGTCGAGGTTTTTATTCATCGATATTCACTGAGCCTGAGGTGAATAATTGTTTTAGTATAAATACACATTTTCCCACTCTTATAGGAACAGTATTTCCTTCAAAAATACTAGTTTCTTGACTTTTTTCTCCTGTCACTTTGACAAATCGGTTGGCGGCCATCTTGGAAAAACGCTGGAGGTGATTATCGAGAAATAATCCGAGGTAGCTCGACCAATCAGCGCACGCCATTTCTATAATCACCTAGTAAATATTAGCATTTGCGGAGCGGCCAAAGTAGCTTTGTATTTCACAAATTGAAAATTGCTCACGGACGATGTCAGTTCAACTTCAATCGAAAAATGCCCAGTGGAAAAAGCCATTTTCTATTTGTTTTATAAAATACTGTTATAACAAATGTTATATAGGAATCTAAACTAGGAGCTCGTATATTGATTTAATTGTGCAATAGTGCACTTCATCATCATCCCATTTGTCCCTCAGGGGGGGTGAGGTCAGTGTTAGAATTAAAAGACTCTACCAACAAAATTTTACTAATACTGATGATATTACTGCATGTTATGTAGTGTGCAATCTATTTATTTATTTATTAATAAAGACAGAAGACAACAGCTAAAGCCAATTACTGCGGCCCCAAAATAGATGGACAATACACAATTAAAGATATATAGGACATATACAACATAGTCAATACACATAGTCTAACAGCAACAAGATGATAGAAGGTTCGTGAGGTTCCGGGATGAATTACATTTAACACACACTTTTCCAAGTGTGGAATCTTCTGTTATATGTGTTCTGTAGTGCTAAGAAATAATGATTAAATGGAGATTTCTTAAATTCTGTAAATGTTATGCTTTTTTTATGTGATGTGTTTAGTTAGTGTGTTCCAGGTTCTTGTTGTCCGAATTGAGTATGATTTTTGCCATATGTCGAGGTGTTACATTTCTTTGTTTGATATTGGTAGGAGTTAGGGCAATCACTAGCCTATAACAGTCGATGAAAAACGATATGTTCATATCGGATACCGCATGCACTCAGCCTAGCTATCATACAGCTACTTGTTACGTTGTTACTCATTCACGAAAAAGAAACTTTTATGTAGCCAGAGGGTTCGGTGGTGACCACTTAAGTAACATCACCGTACCTTGTTCAAAATACTATGTTGGCATATTAAAGAGAATCAAACACGCAATCAGACCTTTTGTATATAATTGAAATAAGCCCTCCTCTGTCTAATAAGGCCCCTCTCCATTAAGGCCCCCCTCAATGATGCTTGAAAAAAATAAGCCCTCCGGGGGCTTAATGGAAAAATCACGGTACGAGAAAACAAAACAAAACACTAGGTCTCATTGTATTATACAAACAAAATTATATATAAAAAATATCAAAAAAATTAGGGGGTAATCAAACGATAAACACATCTTAAAAAAGAAGATGAAGTAAATAAATTTAAAAATTACGAATACCATATTTAGAAAATGACAAAAGACTGGGAGAGAGGGTTGGGCTGGAGTGTTAAAAACAGTTGTAACACTAGAAATTATTTTTGCATTCGCTAATATAATCGTGATTGTCAATACTACCTATTTCACCGAGTATAGGACTTTCGTTTGTTTATTTTACTTCTGAAATTTTGCACATCATCTTTAATCATGTAATGCAGTATAATACTGAAATTTCAGATCAATCGAGCTAATCGAAGTATGTTATGTAAAAATGGGTCTAACTTTGACATAGGGGTATATAACTACAGTGTTATGACCCCACAGTGTTATTGAACACAAACTTCGCGATCGAATTTCAGTCTGAAATTTTGCACATCATCTTTAATCATGTAATGCAGTATAATACTGAAATTTCAGATCAATCGAGCTAATCGAAGTATGTTATGTAAAAATGGGTCTAACTTTGATATAGGGGTATATAACTACAGTGTTATGACCCCACAGTGTTATTGAACACAAACTTCGCGATCGAATTTCAGTCTGAAATTTTGCACATCATCTTTAATCATGTAATGCAGTATAATACTGAAATTTCAGATCAATCGAGCTAATCGAAGTATGTTATGTAAAAATGGGTCTAACTTTGATATAGGGGTATAATACAACTACAGTGTTATGACCCCACAGTGTTATTGAACACAAACTTCGCGATCGAATTTCAGTCTGAAATTTTGCACATCATCTTTAATCATGTAATGCAGTATAATACTGAAATTTCAGATCAATCGAGCTAATCGAAGTATGTTATGTAAAAATGGGTCTAACTTTGATATAGGGGTATATAACTACAGTGTTATGACCCCACAGTGTTATTGAACACAAACTTCGCGATCGAATTTCAGTCTGAAATTTTGCACATCATCTTTAATCATGTAATGCAGTATAATACTGAAATTTCAGATCAATCGAGCTAATCGAAGTATGTTATGTAAAAATGGGTCTAACTTTGATATAGGGGTATATAACTACAGTGTTATGACCCCACAGTGTTATTGAACACAAACTTCGCGATCGAATTTCAGTCTGAAATTTTGCACATCATCTTTAATCATGTAATGCAGTATAATACTGAAATTTCAGATCAATCGAGCTAATCGAAGTATGTTATGTAAAAATGGGTCTAACTTTGATATAGGGGTATATACAACTACAGTGTTATGACCCCACAGTGTTATTGAACACAAACTTCGCGATCGAATTTCAGTCTGAAATTTTGCACATCATCTTTAATCATGTAATGCAGTATAATACTGAAATTTCAGATCAATCGAGCTAATCGAAGTATGTTATGTAAAAATGGGTCTAACTTTGATATAGGGGTATATAACTACAGTGTTATGACCCCACAGTGTTATTGAACACAAACTTCGCGATCGAATTTCAGTCTGAAATTTTGCACATCATCTTTAATCATGTAATGCAGTATAATACTGAAATTTCAGATCAATCGAGCTAATCGAAGTATGTTATGTAAAAATGGGTCTAACTTTGATATAGGGGTATATAACTACAGTGTTATGACCCCACAGTGTTATTGAACACAAACTTCGCGATCGAATTTCAGTCTGAAATTTTGCACATCATCTTTAATCATGTAATGCAGTATAATACTGAAATTTCAGATCAATCGAGCTAATCGAAGTATGTTATGTAAAAATGGGTCTAACTTTGATATAGGGGTATAATACAACTACAGTGTTATGACCCCACAGTGTTATTGAACACAAACTTCGCGATCGAATTTCAGTCTGAAATTTTGCACATCATCTTTAATCATGTAATGCAGTATAATACTGAAATTTCAGATCAATCGAGCTAATCGAAGTATGTTATGTAAAAATGGGTCTAACTTTGATATAGGGGTATATAACTACAGTGTTATGACCCCACAGTGTTATTGAACACAAACTTCGCGATCGAATTTCAGTCTGAAATTTTGCACATCATCTTTAATCATGTAATGCAGTATAATACTGAAATTTCAGATCAATCGAGCTAATCGAAGTATGTTATGTAAAAATGGGTCTAACTTTGATATAGGGGTATATAACTACAGTGTTATGACCCCACAGTGTTATTGAACACAAACTTCGCGATCGAATTTCAGTCTGAAATTTTGCACATCATCTTTAATCATGTAATGCAGTATAATACTGAAATTTCAGATCAATCGAGCTAATCGAAGTATGTTATGTAAAAATGGGTCTAACTTTGATATAGGGGTATATAACTACAGTGTTATGACCCCACAGTGTTATTGAACACAAACTTCGCGATCGAATTTCAGTCTGAAATTTTGCACATCATCTTTAATCATGTAATGCAGTATAATACTGAAATTTCAGATCAATCGAGCTAATCGAAGTATGTTATGTAAAAATGGGTCTAACTTTGATATAGGGGTATAATACAACTATAGTGTTATGACCCCACAGTGTTATTGAACACAAACTTCGCGATCGAATTTCAGTCTGAAATTTTGCACATCATCTTTAATCATGTAATGCAGTATAATACTGAAATTTCAGATCAATCGAGCTAATCGAAGTATGTTATGTAAAAATGGGTCTAACTTTGATATAGGGGTATATAACTACAGTGTTATGACCCCACAGTGTTATTGAACACAAACTTCGCGATCGAATTTCAGTCTGAAATTTTGCACATCATCTTTAATCATGTAATGCAGTATAATACTGAAATTTCAGATCAATCTAGCTAATCGAAGTATGTTATGTAAAAATGGGTCTAACTTTGATATAGGGGTATATAACTACAGTGTTATGACCCCACAGTGTTATTGAACACAAACTTCGCGATCGAATTTCAGTCTGAAATTTTGCACATCATCTTTAATCATGTAATGCAGTATAATACTGAAATTTCAGATCAATCGAGCTAATCGAAGTATGTTATGTAAAAATGGGTCTAACTTTGATATAGGGGTATATAACTACAGTGTTATGACCCCACAGTGTTATTAAACACAAACTTCGCGATCGAATTTCATTCTGAAATTTTGCACATCATCTTTAATCATGTAATGCAGTATAATACTGAAATTTCAGATCAATCGAGCTAATCGAAGTATGTTATGTAAAAATGGGTCTAACTTTGATATAGGGGTATATAACTACAGTGTTATGACCCCACAGTGTTATTGAACACAAACTTCGCGATTGAATTTCAGTCTGAAATTTTGCACATCATCTTTAATCATGTAATGCAGTATAATACTGAAATTTCAGATCAATCGAGCTAATCGAAGTATGTTATGTAAAAATGGGTCTAACTTTGATATAGGGGTATATAACTACAGTGTTATGACCCCACAGTGTTATTGAACACAAACTTCGCGATCGAATTTCAGTCTGAAATTTTGCACATCATCTTTAATCATGTAATGCAGTATAATACTGAAATTTCAGATCAATCGAGCTAATCGAAGTATGTTATGTAAAAATGGGTCTAACTTTGATATAGGGGTATATAACTACAGTGTTATGACCCCACAGTGTTATTGAACACAAACTTCGCGATCGAATTTCAGTCTGAAATTTTGCACATCATCTTTAATCATGTAATGCAGTATAATACTGAAATTTCAGATCAAGCGAGCTAATCGAAGTATGTTATGTAAAAATGGGTCTAACTTTGATATGGGGGTATATAACTACAGTGTTATGACCCCACAGTGTTATTGAACACAAACTTCCGTCTGAGATTTTGCACATCATCTTTAATCATGTAATGCAGTATAATACTGAAATTTCAGATCAATCGAGCTAATCGAAGTATGTTATGTAAAAATGGGTCTAACTTTGATATAGGGGTATATAACTACAGTGTTATGACCCCACAGTGTTATTGAACACAAACTTCGCGATCGAATTTCAGTCTGAAATTTTGCACATCATCTTTAATCATGTAATGCAGTATAATACTGAAATTTCAGATCAATCGAGCTAATCGAAGTATGTTTATGTAAAAATGGGTCTAACTTTGATATAGGGGTATAATACAACTACAGTGTTATGACCCAACAGTGTTATTGAACACAAACTTCGCGATCGAATTTCAGTCTGAAATTTTGCACATCATCTTTAATCATGTAATGCAGTATAATACTGAAATTTCAGATCAATCGAGCTAATCGAAGTATGTTATGTAAAAAATGGGTCTAACTTTGATATAGGGGTATATAACTACAGTGTTATGACCCCACAGTGTTATTGAACACAAACTTCGCGATCGAATTTCAGTCTGAAATTTTGCACATCATCTTTAATCATGTAATGCAGTATAATACTGAAATTTCAGATCAATCGAGCTAATCGAAGTATGTTATGTAAAAATGGGTCTAACTTTGATATAGGGGTATAATACAACTACAGTGTTATGACCCAACAGTGTTATTGAACACAAACTTCGCGATCGAATTTCAGTCTGAAATTTTGCACATCATCTTTAATCATGTAATGCAGTATAATACTGAAATTTCAGATCAATCGAGCTAATCGAAGTATGTTATGTAAAAATGGGTCTAACTTTGATATAGGGGTATATAACTACAGTGTTATGACCCCACAGTGTTATTGAACACAAACTTCGCGATCGAATTTCAGTCTGAAATTTTGCACATCATCTTTAATCATGTAATGCAGTATAATACTGAAATTTCAGATCAATCGAGCTAATCGAAGTATGTTATGTAAAAATGGGTCTAACTTTGATATAGGGGTATAATAACTACAGTGTTATGACCCCACAGTGTTATTGAACACAAACTTCGCGATCGAATTTCAGTCTGAAATTTTGCACATCATCTTTAATCATGTAATGCAGTATAATACTGAAATTTCAGATCAATCGAGCTAATCGAAGTATGTTATGTAAAAATGGGTCTAACTTTGATATAGGGGTATATAACTACAGTGTTATGACCCCACAGTGTTATTGAACACAAACTTCGCGATCGAATTTCAGTCTGAAATTTTGCACATCATCTTTAATCATGTAATGCAGTATAATACTGAAATTTCAGATCAATCGAGCTAATCGAAGTATGTTATGTAAAAATGGGTCTAACTTTGATATAGGGGTATAATACAACTATAGTGTTATGACCCCACAGTGTTATTGAACACAAACTTCGCGATCGAATTTCAGTCTGAAATTTTGCACATCATCTTTAATCATGTAATGCAGTATAATACTGAAATTTCAGATCAATCGAGGTAATCGAAGTATGTTATGTAAAAATGGGTCTAACTTTGATATAGGGGTATATAACTACAGTGTTATGACCCCACAGTGTTATTGAACACAAACTTCGCGATCGAATTTCAGTCTGAAATTTTGCACATCATCTTTAATCATGTAATGCAGTATAATACTGAAATTTCAGATCAATCGAGCTAATCGAAGTATGTTATGTAAAAATGGGTCTAACTTTGATATAGGGGTATATAACTACAGTGTTATGACCCCACAGTGTTATTGAACACAAACTTCGCGATCGAATTTCAGTCTGAAATTTTGCACATCATCTTTAATCATGTAATGCAGTATAATACTGAAATTTCAGATCAATCGAGCTAATCGAAGTATGTTATGTAAAAATGGGTCTAACTTTGATATAGGGGTATATAACTACAGTGTTATGACCCCACAGTGTTATTGAACACAAACTTCGCGATCGAATTTCAGTCTGAAATTTTGCACATCATCTTTAATCATGTAATGCAGTATAATACTGAAATTTCAGATCAATCGAGCTAATCGAAGTATGTTATGTAAAAATGGGTCTAACTTTGATATAGGGGTATATAACTACAGTGTTATGACCCCACAGTGTTATTGAACACAAACTTCGCGATCGAATTTCAGTCTGAAATTTTGCACATCATCTTTAATCATGTAATGCAGTATAATACTGAAATTTCAGATCAATCGAGCTAATCGAAGTATGTTATGTAAAAATGGGTCTAACTTTGATATAGGGGTATATAACTACAGTGTTATGACCCCACAGTGTTATTGAACACAAACTTCGCGATCGAATTTCAGTCTGAAATTTTGCACATCATCTTTAATCATGTAATGCAGTATAATACTGAAATTTCAGATCAATCGAGCTAATCGAAGTATGTTATGTAAAAATGGGTCTAACTTTGATATAGGGGTATATAACTACAGTGTTATGACCCCACAGTGTTATTGAACACAAACTTCGCGATCGAATTTCAGTCTGAAATTTTGCACATCATCTTTAATCATGTAATGCAGTATAATACTGAAATTTCAGATCAATCGAGCTAATCGAAGTATGTTATGTAAAAATGGGTCTAACTTTGATATGGGGGTATATAACTACAGTGTTATGACCCCACAGTGTTATTGAACACAAACTTCCGTCTGAGATTTTGCACATCATCTTTAATCATGTAATGCAGTATAATACTGAAATTTCAGATCAATCGAGCTAATCGAAGTATGTTATGTAAAAATGGGTCTAACTTTGATATAGGGGTATATAACTACAGTGTTATGACCCCACAGTGTTATTGAACACAAACTTCGCGATCGAATTTCAGTCTGAAATTTTGCACATCATCTTTAATCATGTAATGCAGTATAATACTGAAATTTCAGATCAATCGAGCTAATCGAAGTATGTTATGTAAAAATGGGTCTAACTTTGATATAGGGGTATATAACTACAGTGTTATGACCCCACAGTGTTATTGAACACAAACTTCGCGATCGAATTTCAGTCTGAAATTTTGCACATCATCTTTAATCATGTAATGCAGTATAATACTGAAATTTCAGATCAATCGAGCTAATCGAAGTATGTTATGTAAAAATGGGTCTAACTTTGATATAGGGGTATATAACTACAGTGTTATGACCCCACAGTGTTATTGAACACAAACTTCGCGATCGAATTTCAGTCTGAAATTTTGCACATCATCTTTAATCATGTAATGCAGTATAATACTGAAATTTCAGATCAATCGAGCTAATCGAAGTATGTTATGTAAAAATGGGTCTAACTTTGATATAGGGGTATATAACTACAGTGTTATGACCCCACAGTGTTATTGAACACAAACTTCGCGATCGAATTTCAGTCTGAAATTTTGCACATCATCTTTAATCATGTAATGCAGTATAATACTGAAATTTCAGATCAATCGAGCTAATCGAAGTATGTTATGTAAAAATGGGTCTAACTTTGATATAGGGGTATATAACTACAGTGTTATGACCCCACAGTGTTATTGAACACAAACTTCGCGATCGAATTTCAGTCTGAAATTTTGCACATCATCTTTAATCATGTAATGCAGTATAATACTGAAATTTCAGATCAATCGAGCTAATCGAAGTATGTTATGTAAAAATGGGTCTAACTTTGATATAGGGGTATATAACTACAGTGTTATGACCCCACAGTGTTATTGAACACAAACTTCGCGATCGAATTTCAGTCTGAAATTTTGCACATCATCTTTAATCATGTAATGCAGTATAATACTGAAATTTCAGATCAATCGAGCTAATCGAAGTATGTTATGTAAAAATGGGTCTAACTTTGACATAGGGGTATATAACTACAGTGTTATGACCCCACAGTGTTATTGAACACAAACTTCGCGATCGAATTTCAGTCTGAAATTTTGCACATCATCTTTAATCATGTAATGCAGTATAATACTGAAATTTCAGATCAATCGAGCTAATCGAAGTATGTTATGTAAAAATGGGTCTAACTTTGATATAGGGGTATAATACAACTACAGTGTTATGACCCCACAGTGTTATTGAACACACAAACTTCGCGATCGAATTTCAGTCTGAAATTTTGCACATCATCTTTAATCATGTAATGCAGTATAATACTGAAATTTCAGATCAATCGAGCTAATCGAAGTATGTTATGTAAAAATGGGTCTAACTTTGATAGGGGTATATAACTACAGTGTTATGACCCCACAGTGTTATTGAACACAAACTTCGCGATCGAATTTCAGTCTGAAATTTTGCACATCATCTTTAATCATGTAATGCAGTATAATACTGAAATTTCAGATCAATCGAGCTAATCGAAGTATGTTATGTAAAAATGGGTCTAACTTTGATATAGGGGTATATAACTATAGTGTTATGACCCCACAGTGTTATTGAACACAAACTTCGCGATCGAATTTCAGTCTGAAATTTTGCACATCATCTTTAATCATGTAATGCAGTATAATACTGAAATTTCAGATCAATCGAGCTAATCGAAGTATGTTATGTAAAAATGGGTCTAACTTTGATATAGGGGTATATAACTACAGTGTTATGACCCCACAGTGTTATTGAACACAAACTTCGCGATCGAATTTCAGTCTGAAATTTTGCACATCATCTTTAATCATGTAATGCAGTATAATACTGAAATTTCAGATCAATCGAGCTAATCGAAGTATGTTATGTAAAAATGGGTCTAACTTTGATATAGGGGTATAATACAACTACAGTGTTATGACCCCACAGTGTTATTGAACACAAACTTCGCGATCGAATTTCAGTCTGAAATTTTGCACATCATCTTTAATCATGTAATGCAGTATAATACTGAAATTTCAGATCAATCGAGCTAATCGAAGTATGTTATGTAAAAATGGGTCTAACTTTGATATAGGGGTATATAACTACAGTGTTATGACCCCACAGTGTTATTGAACACAAACTTCGCGATCGAATTTCAGTCTGAAAATTTTGCACATCATCTTTAATCATGTAATGCAGTATAATACTGAAATTTCAGATCAATCGAGCTAATCGAAGTATGTTATGTAAAAATGGGTCTAACTTTGATATAGGGGTATATAACTACAGTGTTATGACCCCACAGTGTTATTGAACACAAACTTCGCGATCGAATTTCAGTCTGAAATTTTGCACATCATCTTTAATCATGTAATGCAGTATAATACTGAAATTTCAGATCAATCGAGCTAATCGAAGTATGTTATGTAAAAATGGGTCTAACTTTGATATAGGGGTATATAACTACAGTGTTATGACCCCACAGTGTTATTGAACACAAACTTCGCGATCGAATTTCAGTCTGAAATTTTGCACATCATCTTTAATCATGTAATGCAGTATAATACTGAAATTTCAGATCAATCGAGCTAATCGAAGTATGTTATGTAAAAATGGGTCTAACTTTGATATAGGGGTATAATACAACTACAGTGTTATGACCCCACAGTGTTATTGAACACAAACTTCGCGATCGAATTTCAGTCTGAAATTTTGCACATCATCTTTAATCATGTAATGCAGTATAATACTGAAATTTCAGATCAATCGAGCTAATCGAAGTATGTTATGTAAAAATGGGTCTAACTTTGATATAGGGGTATATAACTACAGTGTTATGACCCCACAGTGTTATTGAACACAAACTTCGCGATCGAATTTCAGTCTGAAATTTTGCACATCATCTTTAATCATGTAATGCAGTATAATACTGAAATTTCAGATCAATCGAGCTAATCGAAGTATGTTATGTAAAAATGGGTCTAACTTTGATATAGGGGTATATAACTACAGTGTTATGACCCCACAGTGTTATTGAACACAAACTTCGCGATCGAATTTCAGTCTGAAATTTTGCACATCATCTTTAATCATGTAATGCAGTATAATACTGAAATTTCAGATCAATCGAGCTAATCGAAGTATGTTATGTAAAAATGGGTCTAACTTTGATATAGGGGTATAATAACTACAGTGTTATGACCCCACAGTGTTATTGAACACAAACTTCGCGATCGAATTTCAGTCTGAAATTTTGCACATCATCTTTAATCATGTAATGCAGTATAATACTGAAATTTCAGATCAATCGAGCTAATCGAAGTATGTTATGTAAAAATGGGTCTAACTTTGATATAGGGGTATAATAACTACAGTGTTATGACCCCACAGTGTTATTGAACACAAACTTCGCGATCGAATTTCAGTCTGAAATTTTGCACATCATCTTTAATCATGTAATGCAGTATAATACTGAAATTTCAGATCAATCGAGCTAATCGAAGTATGTTATGTAAAAATGGGTCTAACTTTGATATAGGGGTATATAACTACAGTGTTATGACCCCACAGTGTTATTGAACACAAACTTCGCGATCGAATTTCAGTCTGAAATTTTGCACATCATCTTTAATCATGTAATGCAGTATAATACTGAAATTTCAGATCAATCGAGCTAATCGAAGTATGTTATGTAAAAATGGGTCTAACTTTGATATAGGGGTATAATACAACTACAGTGTTATGACCCCACAGTGTTATTGAACACAAACTTCGCGATCGAATTTCAGTCTGAAATTTTGCACATCATCTTTAATCATGTAATGCAGTATAATACTGAAATTTCAGATCAATCGAGCTAATCGAAGTATGTTATGTAAAAATGGGTCTAACTTTGATATAGGGGTATATAACTACAGTGTTATGACCCCACAGTGTTATTGAACACAAACTTCGCGATCGAATTTCAGTCTGAAATTTTGCACATCATCTTTAATCATGTAATGCAGTATAATACTGAAATTTCAGATCAATCGAGCTAATCGAAGTATGTTATGTAAAAATGGGTCTAACTTTGATATAGGGGTATATACAACTACAGTGTTATGACCCCACAGTGTTATTGAACACAAACTTCGCGATCGAATTTCAGTCTGAAATTTTGCACATCATCTTTAATCATGTAATGCAGTATAATACTGAAATTTCAGATCAATCGATGTAAATGTAACTTGATTTATGTAATATAAAGTGTTATGATGTAAAAATGGGTATAATTGATATATAGTGTTATGACCCCACAGTGTTATTGAACACAAACTTCGCGATCGAATTTCAGTCTGAAATTTTGCACATCATCTTTAATCATGTAATGCAGTATAATACTGAAAATTTCAGATCAATCGAGCTAATCGAAGTATGTTATGTAAAAATGGGTCTAACTTTGATATAGGGGTATAATAACTACAGTGTTATGACCCCACAGTGTTATTGAACACAAACTTCGCGATCGAATTTCAGTCTGAAAATTTTGCACATCATCTTTAATCATGTAATGCAGTATAATACTGAAATTTCAGATCAATCGAGCTAATCGAAGTATGTTATGTAAAAATGGGTCTAACTTTGATATAGGGGTATATAACTACAGTGTTATGACCCCACAGTGTTATTGAACACAAACTTCGCGATCGAATTTCAGTCTGAAATTTTGCACATCATCTTTAATCATGTAATGCATAATACTCAGATCAATCGAGCTAATCGAAGTATGTTATGTAAAAATGGGTCTAACTTTGATATAGGGGTATATAACTACAGTGTTATGACCCCACAGTGTTATTGAACACAAACTTCGCGATCGAATTTCAGTCTGAAATTTTGCACATCATCTTTAATCATGTAATGCAGTATAATACTGAAATTTCAGATCAATCGAGCTAATCGAAGTATGTTATGTAAAAATGGGTCTAACTTTGATATAGGGGTATATAACTACAGTGTTATGACCCCACAGTGTTATTGAACACAAACTTCGCGATCGAATTTCAGTCTGAAATTTTGCACATCATCTTTAATCATGTAATGCAGTATAATACTGAAATTTCAGATCAATCGAGCTAATCGAAGTATGTTATGTAAAAATGGGTCTAACTTTGATATAGGGGTATATAAACTACAGTGTTATGACCCCACAGTGTTATTGAACACAAACTTCGCGATCGAATTTCAGTCTGAAATTTTGCACATCATCTTTAATCATGTAATGCAGTATAATACTGAAATTTCAGATCAATCGAGCTAATCGAAGTATGTTATGTAAAAATGGGTCTAACTTTGATATAGGGGTATATAACTACAGTGTTATGACCCCACAGTGTTATTGAACACAAACTTCGCGATCGAATTTCAGTCTGAAATTTTGCACATCATCTTTAATCATGTAATGCAGTATAATACTGAAATTTCAGATCAATCGAGCTAATCGAAGTATGTTATGTAAAAATGGGTCTAACTTTGATATAGGGGTATAATAACTACAGTGTTATGACCCCACAGTGTTATTGAACACAAACTTCGCGATCGAATTTCAGTCTGAAATTTTGCACATCATCTTTAATCATGTAATGCAGTATAATACTGAAATTTCAGATCAATCGAGCTAATCGAAGTATGTTATGTAAAAATGGGTCTAACTTTGATATAGGGGTATATAACTACAGTGTTATGACCCCACAGTGTTATTGAACACAAACTTCGCGATCGAATTTCAGTCTGAAATTTTGCACATCATCTTTAATCATGTAATGCAGTATAATACTGAAATTTCAGATCAATCGAGCTAATCGAAGTATGTTATGTAAAAATGGGTCTAACTTTGATATAGGGGTATATAACTACAGTGTTATGACCCCACAGTGTTATTGAACACAAACTTCGCGATCGAATTTCAGTCTGAAATTTTGCACATCATCTTTAATCATGTAATGCAGTATAATACTGAAATTTCAGATCAATCGAGCTAATCGAAGTATGTTATGTAAAAATGGGTCTAACTTTGACATAGGGGTATATAACTACAGTGTTATGACCCCACAGTGTTATTGAACACAAACTTCGCGATCGAATTTCAGTCTGAAATTTTGCACATCATCTTTAATCATGTAATGCAGTATAATACTGAAATTTCAGATCAATCGAGCTAATCGAAGTATGTTATGTAAAAATGGGTCTAACTTTGATATAGGGGTATATAACTACAGTGTTATGACCCCACAGTGTTATTGAACACAAACTTCGCGATCGAATTTCAGTCTGAAATTTTGCACATCATCTTTAATCATGTAATGCAGTATAATACTGAAATTTCAGATCAATCGAGCTAATCGAAGTATGTTATGTAAAAATGGGTCTAACTTTGATATAGGGGTATATAACTACAGTGTTATGACCCCACAGTGTTATTGAACACAAACTTCGCGATCGAATTTCAGTCTGAAATTTTGCACATCATCTTTAATCATGTAATGCAGTATAATACTGAAATTTCAGATCAATCGAGCTAATCGAAGTATGTTATGTAAAAATGGGTCTAACTTTGATATAGGGGTATAATAACTACAGTGTTATGACCCCACAGTGTTATTGAACACAAACTTCGCGATCGAATTTCAGTCTGAAATTTTGCACATCATCTTTAATCATGTAATGCAGTATAATACTGAAATTTCAGATCAATCGAGCTAATCGAAGTATGTTATGTAAAAATGGGTCTAACTTTGATATAGGGGTATATAACTACAGTGTTATGACCCCACAGTGTTATTGAACACAAACTTCGCGATCGAATTTCAGTCTGAAATTTTGCACATCATCTTTAATCATGTAATGCAGTATAATACTGAAATTTCAGATCAATCGAGCTAATCGAAGTATGTTATGTAAAAATGGGTCTAACTTTTACATAGGGGTATATAACTACAGTGTTATGACCCCACAGTGTTATTGAACACAAACTTCGCGATCGAATTTCAGTCTGAAATTTTGCACATCATCTTTAATCATGTAATGCAGTATAATACTGAAATTTCAGATCAATCGAGCTAATCGAAGTATGTTATGTAAAAATGGGTCTAACTTTGATATAGGGGTATATAACTACAGTGTTATGACCCCACAGTGTTATTGAACACAAACTTCGCGATCGAATTTCAGTCTGAAATTTTGCACATCATCTTTAATCATGTAATGCAGTATAATACTGAAATTTCAGATCAATCGAGCTAATCGAAGTATGTTATGTAAAAATGGGTCTAACTTTGATATAAGGGTAGGCTTTGGCCCATTGTGCCAGCATAATTTTTAGCATAATGGGACTTATGGGAGCAAAAAAGCATAATTTCTAAAACGAGCACTGCTCGAGCATAATCCTAAAATTTTAGCACTTTTTTAAGCATAAAAGGTAATATTACTCATTTGGTAGTCTAGAAAGTCAGAAACTTGTTACAAGACCGCTTTCATAGTTTCACTTTCATTGTGGGCAGTAGTAGTGCAGACTGTGCACTGCAGTACACTGTACACCTGAACTGCCGAGCAAAAAGCCTGGGAACGAGCCACGAGGTTGTAAAACACTACTGCCAAAATGGCGTCAAGTAGCAGTAGCACAGATACATCAAATTTAGAAGGAAATCCAGGCCCAGCCGATCAAGTGACACCACAGAGAGCTCTAATTTCTAGGGAACGGTCTATGAAGCTGATAGAAGGGAAATATGGCCGAAGGGGGAAGGGCGACGTGAAGAAAATGAGTTTACACGATCGATTGCAAGCGTTTACTGGTGAACAATTGTCTATAAGAGGGGGCAGTTGTTCTGCAATGCTTGCCACGAAATTATATCATCAAAGAAGAGCATCATACTCAGTCACTGTAAGTCAGTGAAACACATCCGAGCGAAAGAAAGGCTCCTTAAGTCCAAGAAGAAAGAAATTACTGTAATTGAAGCCTTAAAGAATCAAGATGAAGGTGGGAACCGATTAAAGTCAAGCACACTGCCATTAAAAGAACGTGCGTTTCGTGTGGAGGTGGTGGAAAATTTTTTGAAAGCTGGAATTCCGCTATTCAAGATTGACAAGCTTCGCAATCTTCTTGAAAGCAGTGAACACAGGTTGACCGATAGCTCCCACTTGCGTCAGCACATCCCTCTTATTTTGAAACAAGAGATTGAGCGACTGAAAGAAGAAATAACTGTCCACTCGACTGACGGTGTTCATTCTACTAGAGATCTCTCCGTAATCTTCGATGGAAGTACCAGACTTGGTGAAGCTATCGTGATAATTGTCCGTTTTGTTGACGACAACTGGTCAATTACGCAACGACTGATTCGAATTGACATCTGCGCCAAGTCCCTCAACGCACAAGAGCTGGCTCGTGTTCTCAACGAATGCCTGTCTGTCGATTATCAAGTACGAGGTAACTCTTTACTTGCAGCGATGAAGGACGGTGCAAGTGTTAACCAAGCGGCCTTGAATCAAATCAAATTTGTATTCCCTAAGTTATTTAGTGTTGTGTGCTTTTCTCACACACTAGATAATGTGGGAAACCATTTTAATGTTCCAAATCTCCTTGCGTTTGGAAGTTTATGGATGCGCCTCTTCAAACACAGCCATAAAGCGAAGCTCATCTGGCGGGAACTGACAGGACGAAACCCAAAGTCCTACAGCGAAACCAGATGGTGGTCAAAATGGGAGGTGTTTGAGCAGCTGATGGTTCAGTTTGGTTTTGTGGAGAGCTTTTTGCAAGAGGCCGAAGCAGCTAACCTCGGCCCAAAACTCTTGCCACAGATCAAGGCAATGCTAGCTGATGAAGAAAATAGCATCAGCCTTAAGCTAGAACTAGCTGCCATTGTTGATATTGGTCAACATTTTGTCAAGGCCACATACTACCTAGAAGGAGATGGGCCACTTGTATTCTCATGCTATGAGAAACTCCAAGCTATTGCTGTGGCATGTCGAGCACCCGACTTACCCAATGTTCGTGCCGTTTCTGCTGCAATCACTGCAAAAGATCCAACACAAAACGTTGCCTCCTTGGTACGGAATGCTAGAGCATGCATTGACCCAGCAATTCAGTGGTTTTTACAGAAGTTCAATGTTCAGCTTTATGATCTTGTAGCAGCATTCAAGGCTGCACGATTGATGTGTCCAGTTGCAGTGCAGTGGTTGAAACCTACAGCAGTCAACGTTTCGACTCTTCGTATCTTTCCTTTCCTGGACAGTGAGTTAATCATCGCTGGTCTCAATGCGGAGCTGCCGAACTATTTAGCTGCAGCACAGGACGTGCAGGTTACTACTGAAGAAGAAAAAGTGAAGTGGTGGCATCAGCATGCAGAACGTCTTCCCTGTTGGTCGTCGGCAGTCAAACGCGTCCTACTGGTGCAGCCTTCCTCTGCTGCAGCCGAGCGAGCATTCTCCATCCTATCAGCTTCATTCAGTGATCAGCAAGATCATGCACTTAGTGACTACCTGCAAGCAAGCGTAATGCTGCAGTACAATAATCGATGATCTAGTATTCTAATGATGTCTTGCTATTTATATTATATATCCGTTATTTTGACCCCTTGATGCTTGACTTTGAGCCTTTGACTTAAGTTACTGCCTTGACTTTCAATGTTAAACATTTTTTGAGTTGTTGAATTTATGTAAGAATCTGTGAGAATATCGAGCATTTATGTGAGAATATCGAGCATAATTTGTGAATTCTAGCATAATTTTTAGCATAATTAGGCAAAATTGAGAGCAGTGCTATTAGCATAATATGCCAATTTTTTTAGCACAATGGGCCAAAGCCTATATAGGGGTATATAACTACAGTGTTATGACCCCACAGTGTTATTGAACACAAACTTCGCGATCGAATTTCAGTCTGAAATTTTGCACATCATCTTTAATCATATAATGCAGTATAATACTGAAATTTCAGATCAATCGAGCTAATCGAAGTATGTTATGTAAAAATGGGTCTAACTTTGATATAGGGGTATATAACTACAGTGTTATGACCCCACAGTGTTATTGAACACAAACTTCGCGATCGAATTTCAGTCTGAAATTTTGCACATCATCTTTAATCATGTAATGCAGTATAATACTGAAATTTCAGATCAATCGAGCTAATCGAAGTATGTTATATAAAAATGGGTCTAACTTTGATATAGGGGTATATAACTACAGTGTTATGACCCCACAGTGTTATTGAACACAAACTTCGCGATCGAATTTCAGTCTGAAATTTTGCACATCATCTTTAATCATGTAATGCAGTATAATACTGAAATTTCAGATCAATCGAGCTAATCGAAGTATGTTATGTAAAAATGGGTCTAACTTTTACATAGGGGTATATAACTACAATGTTATGACCCCACAGTGTTATTGAACACAAACTTAGCGATCGAATTTCAGTCTGAAATTTTGCACATCATCTTTAATCATGTAATGCAGTATAATACTGAAATTTCAGATCAATCGAGCTAATCGAAGTATGTTATGTAAAAATGGGTCTAACTTTGATATAGGGGTATATAACTACAGTGTTATGACCCCACAGTGTTATTGAACACAAACTTCGCGATCGAATTTCAGTCTGAAATTTTGCACATCATCTTTAATCATGTAATGCAGTATAATACTGAAATTTCAGATCAATCGAGCTAATCGAAGTATGTTATGTAAAAATGGGTCTAGCTTTGATATAGGGGTATATAACTACAATGTTATGACCCCACAGTGTTATTGAACACAAACTTAGCGATCGAATTTCAGTCTGAAATTTTCCACATCATCTTTAATCATGTAATGCAGTATAATACTGAAATTTCAGATCAATCGAGCTAATCGAAGTATGTTATGTAAAAATGGGTCTAACTTTGATATAGGGGTATATAACTACAGTGTTATGACCCCACAGTGTTATTGAACACAAACTTCGCGATCGAATTTCAGTCTGAAATTTTGCACATCATCTTTAATCATGTAATGCAGTATAATACTGAAATTTCAGATCAATCGAGCTAATCGAAGTATGTTATGTAAAAATGGGTCTAACTTTGATATGGGGGTATATAACTACAGTGTTATGACCCCACAGTGTTATTGAACACAAACTTCGCGATCGAATTTCCGTCTGAGATTTTGCACATCATCTTTAATCATGTAATGCAGTATAATACTGAAATTTCAGATCAATCGAGCTAATCGAAGTATGTTATGTAAAAATGGGTCTAACTTTGATATAGGGGTATATAACTACAGTGTTATGACCCCACAGTGTTATTGAACACAAACTTCGCGATCGAATTTCAGTCTGAAATTTTGCACATCATCTTTAATCATGTAATGCAGTATAATACTGAAATTTCAGATCAATCGAGCTAATCGAAGTATGTTATGTAAAAATGGGTCTAACTTTGATATAGGGGTATAATACAACTACAGTGTTATGACCCCACAGTGTTATTGAACACAAACTTCGCGATCGAATTTCAGTCTGAAATTTTGCACATCATCTTTAATCATGTAATGCAGTATAATACTGAAATTTCAGATCAATCGAGCTAATCGAAGTATGTTATGTAAAAATGGGTCTAACTTTGATATAGGGGTATATAACTACAGTGTTATGACCCCACAGTGTTATTGAACACAAACTTCGCGATCGAATTTCAGTCTGAAATTTTGCACATCATCTTTAATCATGTAATGCAGTATAATACTGAAATTTCAGATCAATCGAGCTAATCGAAGTATGTTATGTAAAAATGGGTCTAACTTTGATATAGGGGTATATAACTACAGTGTTATGACCCCACAGTGTTATTGAACACAAACTTCGCGATCGAATTTCAGTCTGAAATTTTGCACATCATCTTTAATCATGTAATGCAGTATAATACTGAAATTTCAGATCAATCGAGCTAATCGAAGTATGTTATGTAAAAATGGGTCTAACTTTGATATAGGGGTATATAACTACAGTGTTATGACCCCACAGTGTTATTGAACACAAACTTCGCGATCGAATTTCAGTCTGAAATTTTGCACATCATCTTTAATCATGTAATGCAGTATAATACTGAAATTTCAGATCAATCGAGCTAATCGAAGTATGTTATGTAAAAATGGGTCTAACTTTGATATAGGGGTATATAACTACAGTGTTATGACCCCACAGTGTTATTGAACACAAACTTCGCGATCGAATTTCAGTCCGAAATTTTGCACATCATCTTTAATCATGTAATGCAGTATAATACTGAAATTTAATTAAATAACATTAATTATATTCCACATGGCTCGTTTTCTTTTGTTCTTTGGGGAGAATATATTCAATATCCCCGGTCACTGAACTGTTTCAAAAGTTTATGGCGGTTTTGAATAGCAACAGGGGAGTGCGGGGCTGAAAACAATGACCGACAACAATAGCAAAACAATTAATTCATATTCCCCTCTAATATTCCCCTCTAATAATCCCCTCTAATAATCCCCGCCAATATTTACCTCTAATATTCCCCGGCCACGTTTTCTTCCTTGCTCAAATTTGAAAAACAAAACAACATCAAGAATCCTTTAATAATACACACTTCAATAATACACACTTTAATAAGCCTTGTATCCAAGACCAAGTACACTTACAATACAATACAATACAATAATTTATTTATACACATAACGCCTAGGAGTTACAAACTCGTTAAAACGCGCACGTGTAAACCCGGCCATCACATTTTAGATGCAACTGAACAATTGCTCAAATTGACAATTATTAGCTTCTGAAGACACAATGTCATCTAATCCCCTACTCGCCCTAAAGGAATCGCGAAACTTATTTTGTGTTAAGAGAATCGCTTCATCCGACTCACTCATGTCTCAACGATGTGCAACTGTTTTCGTCAAACTTTAGCGTGTGTTATACCAAGCGAGCAAAACACTTTACAATTCAAATTTAGCACTTGAAATTTTATTGGGTACCTAATGCTTTTATTCTATTGTTACAGCGCGCATCCCATGTCGTTGCTATTGTCTCTTCTGGCAACCTTGCACATGTGGAATATAAGCAAGTTATTTTGAGGCCCCTCGGGGATGTTATTTATTCACCTCGGGCGAAGCAAATCTGAGCAAGCATGCATGCTGACGAGGGATACCAGTGATAAACGTACTTTTAAGAACAAAAATACATTGAGGTATAATCATTATATTATTCAATGTGTGCTTTAAACGTTTTAATATTAAATTTGTGTAAAAGGTGAAGCAAACAACGTTCTTGAACAAGGCTTGTTAAAATTTAAATATATCAAGAAAACATCCGAATTAGTTTTGCAGCTTATATATTTTTTAAATTTACAAGCAAATTAATTTACAATACAAAAAGCCAAGGCTTCCAGTCCCCCGATGTAACATCGTATTATCTGCTCGATGGCAGGGGTATCGTGGGGTGCCACCCATTCATTGTCGCTGGATTTTGGTTTTAAATTACATTAGAAATTACGAATTCTAACAGAACTTAGGTCCGTTTCAGACGGCGTATTTTTCATGAGCCGTATCTAATACTAATACGTTCGACCATAAAGAACAGTGTTTGATTCAGACGCCGTATTTATTGAGTTGGTTATGAACTTAACTAACATTTTTTTTAAAGTATATCCAAGAAAAACAGTGCTATTTTCCAGGATATACTGTACTTTAAATATATAGTTTTTTCTTTAGGTTTATATTAGTCATCCTGTAAGAACTATCTTTTGCTGCTATTCACCATGGTTAGTGCATTTTATAAAGCATTATTTAATTCAATTATTTCTTTTCAGGTTTAATTATTTTCATCAGCAATACCTTGGTACACATCTGTATCTGTAAAGCTTAGCATTGCCATCCACATGGCAAGAATGCTGTGACCCAAAACAAGATGGACAGTCTATCCAAGATTTTCCTTGCAGGACTTCAATCTCATGAAGAGCAAAACACCATTCTTTAAATGCATGATGGAACACCATGCTGTTAATGATCGAAGACTAATAAAGAGACAGATTTTAAAAGCGTGATATATATATATATATATATATATATATATATATATTTCTAAAATTCATTAATAATTCATGAGGAAAACACAAAGAAAAATCATGAGCGTATCGGATCTATATATGTGATATAGACTCGCTCTAAGTTTCTCGCTGGTTTTTAACGGCTGAGATAAGCTTAATTTTCAAAATTACTACGCCAATGAACGTATGAAGTGATTCTTTTTAGAAGTCATTTAAAAACCTTGCAGTACGGGCTTTATCGGCTCTAAAACACTCGGCTATCGCCTCGTGTTTTATATCCGATAAAGCCCTCCTGCGCGGTTTATAAATAGTACATATATATATATATATATATATATATATATATATTTATATATATAAATAAATATATAAATATATATCGGTGTTGTTGAGCACTCTGTGAAGTTGCCGTGGGTACCTATTAGCGATAATGCAACGCTCACTACCCTTGTGGAAGTTTGAGCACTCTGGGTCCATGCGCACTTCACGCTATCTGAATGTATTTCACCGATGCTTTCCCACATGCGGTTGTCACTGACGATCGCATGTGTATAAGTAATTGGTGAAATTCATTCAGATTGTTCCAAGCTACACTGATGAGCTGTTGTACAGCGAAACACCGTGTATACATATAAACACCGTATATATATATATATATATATATATATATATATATATATATATATATATATATATATACAGTATATATACTGCCTATTTTAAAGCACACTACATTTTAATTTATAGCAAACCAACTGTATACTAACCCTGCCCTTCTCACTGGAAATACAGCCTAAAGATTTTATAAATGCTGCTTCCGAAGTACCAGGCATGTGTTTTCTTATAGAATCCCAAAGTCTAAATACATCTTCAGAAAAGACATAATTCAGGTTTGCAGGACTTCCTGGCCAGTAGCCCTCATTGATAATCTTTTCTAGTGTTAAAGGTGAAAAGTGCCCTCCACAACCAGTACAGTGATATGAACACAAATTCAAATCAAATCTTCCTACAAAAAATAAATAATAAAAAAGCAACAATGTTTTGCTTAAAGGAAATTCTGGTCCTACAAAAAATAAATAATAAAAAAGCAACAATGTTTTGCTTAAAGGAAATTCTGGTTATCACTACCATGCAATCATTCAAAGATTTAATATATTATTACGTATATATATGAAGTCTGACTGTTCTGATTACGTCTCAACAGCTCAGTGGTCAGAGCACCAATATGATGATTTGGAGACCTAATGTAGGGTTCGATTCCTGGTTGGGGCAGTCAGTTTTTCATAATATTTTTCATATTATAATCATTATTAAATCCTCTCTTCATTTAAAATATTATATATTTATATACAGTACAGTATATATATATATATATATATATATATATATATTATATATGTATATATATATGTATATATATACTATATTTATCACATACTTGTGCCTTTATCAGGGCGATAACAGCGGGACATAAAAACGATGAGGTTATCTATATTCGTGACTTGGTAATATCAGTTTTATCGCTTGAGGGATATGGTAATTGTCCCTCGTTCGCTACACTCACTCGTGACAATTTCAATATTGTCCTCAAGCGATAAAACTGATATCACCACGCTCCTCATTTGATAACCTATACATACATGTATATATATATATATATATACCGAGAATTGACTGTAACAGAGTGGTTACAGAACTTGTCAATGGTTTTAGAGCGCTCAATACCATTACCGGTAGAGCGGATAATATTTATTTATTCGGTAGACTTGCTGTGCTACTCGGAGTTTCACGCAGTAAAGCGATCGTCAGGCAACTGACAGATCTGGTGAAGCTACTGTCTATTTACAGTGTGATATTAGGTATCGTGTTTCATGTCTGCACTTGGTGAATAGTTCGGATCGTTCGCAAAGAAACCATTTTCCATCATATGGTCGCTTCTTAAGAATGTTCCTGCCTACAAAGCTGGTTCCAGAAGGTGCAACCTTTGCCTCGAGGAAAAACTGACAATTATGAAAAACAAGAACAATTCACTATTGAACAAACGATCGGAACTATTCACCAAGTGCAGACATGAAACACGATACCTAATATCACACTGTAAATAGAGAGTAGCTTCACCAGATCTGTCAGTTGCCTGACGATCGCTTTACTGCGTGAAACTCCGAGTAGCACAGCAAGTCTACCGAATAAATATATATATATATACACTAGTCGAAAAAAAATTTGAACAAAAACATATATAAATATATATATTTCTCCTTCACTTCGGTGTTGTTGAGCACTTTGAAGTTGCCGTGGGTACCTATTAGCGATAATGCAACGCTCACTACCCTTGTGGAAGTTTGAGCACTCTGGGCCCATGCGCACTTCACGCTATCTGAATGTACTTCACCGATGCTGTCCCACATGCGGTTGTCACCGACGATCGCATGTGTATAAGTAATTGATGAAATTCATTCAGATTGTTCCAAGCTACACTGATGAGCTGTTGTACAGCGAAACACCGTGTCTGTAGATTGAACTATATATATATATATATATATATATATAATATATATATATGTATTGTCCTTTTGTCACACTGTTTTTGACAGGAGCTTTGTTTTATTGCACAATAAATAATAGTTGTACTATCCCCGTTGATGCGAAGAAGATTGGACGTGGTCAACCATGCAAGTAAAATTCACCCAATGTACTTGTATGAAGAGATTGTTTGTTGTTGGGTTTTTGTGTTGTAACATGTAAAGGCCTGGCCAAACGCTTTCAACATTTCATTCAACATCGTTCAACATTGTTGAATTCAACCGTGATTCAACATGTTGAAAGCGTTTGGCCACCCTGTTGAATGATGTTGAACGTTGTTGAATGGTGTTGAATGATGTTGAACGAAATTTGAACATGTTCAAATTTTCGTTCAACATGCGTTTAACAATGTTGAACGATGTTGCATGAAATGTTGAAAGCGTTTGGCCAGGCCTTAACATTTAATGATTGCTAGAAGTGTCAGAAAGATCTTGCATGAGCGAAGCTATTTCAAAGGAACTAGGGGCCCCACTTTGAAAATCAGACATTGGTATTCGATAGTGGTTATCATACTTCAGTTTTAAATGACGCATACTAATCAGTTGAATATAAAGGATTTTAAGGCAGCTGTTGTTAGACATTTAATTGGGGGGTTGTCAATCGTCATGAGATGAATATAAGCGAGTGCAATTATATTATAATCACGGCACCCCTTGCATGCGTTTTGGGATTTCCACAAATAAATTGTACACCATGCGTCATGCACTCATGAGAATTAAAAGACATTTGTGCACTAGTTAAAATTTTAGCTATTGGCAAGCACTCGCAGTATTACAATCCTTTTATAGCTAACAGCTGTATTACCTCAAAGTTTAACTATGCTCAAAGCAAATGAAGGTCAACCTTGCGTGGATTTGCCTTGCGTCAAAATTCACGTGCGAGTAATAAAGGACAAAACGAACAAGCGAAAATTCGAGCGCTGCACGATAGAAAAGTTTGCCGTCTTTAGCGAAGTAAAAGACATGAAAAAGTGTCTGTGTGATGTATATGGAGAGTTGATAGTTGGAGTTGATGGTTGTATTGGACCAAGTAAAATCGATATAGGTTACGTAGGATACAGTAACAAGAAGTTTCCTATTGATAACAACGACGATCTGAGAAGAGCATTTGCTAGTGGGTCAGTTCATGCTGGAAAATGTCCTGTGTTCTTCATGGTTGCCTCTGATGAAGATTTGACACCGACAGGTAATGTGAATGCAACTATATATTCTATGTATATATATTTAGACATAGGCCAGTTGTAAAATATTTCTTAATAGCATAAAACTAATAAAACGTGCATGCAGCGATAAACCGTAACTTTATATAAATGACATTTAATGATTCACATATATTAACTCATTTAACTGAGACCGACATATGTAATTCATATGTGATTTGTATAGCTGATTTGTGCAACTCTGAACGTAACGAGGAGGATGAAAGCGAAGACGGTACTGAAAGTATAATTGCGGGTAGTAAAAGAAAAAGGAGTACCAGAGGAAAAAAGAAACACGATAAAGCCGAACAAAAAAAGAGCATTGCAGACAGACTGGTCGAAATAAATGGGCAAAAGTGGTCTGCAGCAGAATACAATCTTTGGGCTGTTGCCATAGTAAGTTGATTATAATTTCAAGCTTTTCTGATTTAATATACTAGCCCGGTCATGCAATAACATTTCATTTTAATTTTCTAGCAAAGAGGCATTCATGAGAGTTATACAACACCTCCTGATTACCCAGTGTTTAATGAAAAAAACAAACAAACTGAACGGAGGTCAGAATTGACAATTGCGCTGACGGAAGCGGCAAAAATATTTACGAGTGCCAGTGGTTCTAGTGGCCATTCAACCATGGCCAGTGAAATAGAAACTTCCAATACCGGAAATGAAAAGGAGTTAAACAAAACCCTGATTCAGGTTAATAGTCTTTAGTGACAAATGTAAAAGTACGAATGATATTGACAGTAATGCTGAAATTTTTCATCTTTCTCCTTTTATTATTGCAGAAACAAGACATACGAACACGGCTTCTAAGCCAGCTAAAGGAGCTGGGAAAGTTGAAGAATGAAGGCATACTTACAGAAGACGAATTCTTGACCCCAAAAAAATAAAATAATCAACGACCTTCATAAGTTATGATTTTAACAAGCATAGTTATATGTTCGTTGTCAATTTTGCGGACTTTGTTCTTTGAGAATTTACTCTAATTTGCTGTAATATTTGTGTGGGAGAATGCACCAAAAGTGTGAATTGTTTAGTTTGAATTACGGTTTGTATTAATGCGTTTGAAATAAAACCTCCACATCGTTAAAGAAATAGAAGCCTTTATTGTTGAACATCGTGTTCTTATTGTGTGGAATTTTATATTATTGCAAGTTTTAGTTTACATTTGATTGACAATTAACCGAACGCTTACTTCACTCGCTCGTTTTTCCATATAATGTACATATTACTTTCGAGTTTACTAATAACCAGAGTGTTCATAAAGAGATTGAACATTTTCTTTGGTGACTTGAAGAAAGGCTTGAAACACAACCGAAATAACGTCGTCGGTAATGAGCAACACTTCTTGGTTTTCACGAAGCCATTGCTGCACAATCGCAAAAACACCTTCTATTGGATTTAGTTCTGGGCTGTAAGGAGGAAGGTATATTAAAATAGCCCCTGTGTTGCTTATGATTTCCTCGACTTCGGGAACATGGTGAGCAGCATGGTTATCTATATGTTTTTGTAAAGAAAAAGTATACAGATTAAATAACAAAACAACACAAAACAAAACAAAACAAGATATAGTGGATACGAACTTTACTTCTTTACCTCTAACATGCAACATTGTGCACATACAGTATACGCTGTCAAAAAATAAGGAGAATTACTTGCCATTATGCATGAGTCAATATTAACCCCCACCCCCCCCACCCCGGGGAAAGGTGCGGATTTGTTTTTGCCACCACCCAAATACACACCAAAGCCCCCATACCTGGGGAATGATTTCAAAAACAAAACTCAACAAATAGCCCCCTACCTGGGGCCGTCGCTGATTATAAAAGCAGATAACATAAACCGAATGTTAATAGACAGAGTTTTATTTATGAAGTAATAACAATTAACAAATAACAAATATAAACTGTTGTTCATCCAAGAAATTGTCTGAATAGGTGATCAATCTGAAATAAAGAAAATAACGAAATCGAAATTAACTAAGTGATTCTATATTATATATACCTTATTAGACAGTTTAGTGTACAGTACGGCTGGATATTTTACAAGTCATACCGTATTTTGTGGTGAGCCAAAATACAAAAAATGAGGGTGAGCCAAAATACAAAAAATGAGTAAAATATCCAGCCGTACTGTACACTAAACTGTCTAATAAGATATTTATTATCCAACTCTACAAAAACTGTACTTTCTTCACCAAACAAGCTCCAAAGGATTTCAAAATGACCATGGAAGAAAAGCGTGTGGAAAACCCCGGTTTTAAACCATTTTTTCAGAGTCCAAATATAAACCTACTGTACTACATCGTAGGACACTAAACCAAGTTGGATAATAAATTATTTTGGCATAAAAGTACATAAGCAATAACATGCAAACCTTTACAAATAGTACAAAACCATTTGTCATCAGGGACATTATCCGCCTTCAGGCCCACACAATCAATGTGAAACCACACAATTTGGCAGTCGGGACTGTCACACGCGATCATCGTGCCATACTCTCCCTGGCCACAAGTACAGTAAAACTCTAAAAGGATAATTTAATAACAATGATTAAACAATTCTAAACACATTTCTAATTACAGTAATTAACGGTGTACAGCAATTACTACCCTGTCAAAGATATTGTTAGATATTTTTATGAGAACCAATATTTATACATCTACCTGTTTTCATTAAAAATTTGGGCATATCTGCCTGTACTATCACTCGCCACACCACAACCAACAAAGAATTTTTCCCAATCCATATTCTCTTAAAAAATCAATATAAGGAACTGGTCAAGATCCAGACTACAAACATGTGTGGAGAATGCCTTCTCCATATATGTCCTTTAAATAAACATACAGACAACGGTACAACACACTATCTACACAAACTTTGAGATATTGTACCTATATATAGTATATCTGAACAATATTTATGACATTTGAGTATTTATAAAAATCTATTTTCAATAGGCAGTGTTTTAAAAATATTGGGTATATACAAATCTAAATGGTTGTGTTTTATTAAATACTGGTCTTATTACTGGTGTACTGCCAAGAGCAAGGCTTTTGAGCAAGGGCCTTCACAAACCATGAGGTCACAGCTAATAATATAATAATAGTTTATAAACATTTATAGGAGAAAATCGAAATGTCAGTTTGCTGTTGTGCAGTTCAGTGTGTTCAGTGTTTGAGTGTTTCGTCCATATCCAAGACCAAATACACTTCACGCTACTGTTTTTCTTTGTTTTATAAACTATGAGTCTATTAATGAGGATTGTTTCGTCTTGTAAAGGTATGCATTAATGCATATTATTAAAATATAATTTATATCCTTTGATCCTTCTTATGAATTATTAACGAGTTTGTGAGTGAATGCTCCTTTTTAATATACATATTGTGAGACGGCCAAAATTTTATTAATATTAGTAAAAAATACTATAAATAGATATGTAAAAGACAACTTACCCGAGAAAATAGAATTTCAAACTGGCGATCCTCTGCTGGCGATCCAAAAGGATGAAAATATCCGATGCCTAGCTCGTGGCTTCTATTAAGCTTTCTTGTGTACGGCTGCTGACCATAAAGACTGCAGACACTATACGAAGCCCCTACCATAGCCCCTACCCCTGGGGATCCCCAACGATCAAACTCCTGCAAATGCCCCAGAGCCTTGGGAACACATTCCCATCAAATCCCCTACTATTCCCCCTACTATCCCCACCTTTCCCCGGGGTGGGGGGGGTGGGGGTTAATATTGACTGATGCATTATAACCACTGAATTGGAATTAATTCCATCATATGGTTGAAGCCTGGGAACAATTTCATTCCTGAGAAAACGTAAAAATCGTCTGGCATTAAACGTTTTAGTGTTGAGTGTTACGGCAAGTATACCCTCGTGTGCCACTGCAGCCATAGCAGTTACTCGTGGTGCCCATGATGAAACATAATGACCAGAAGCTGTTTGACCCCTAACACTGTAGCCGTAGTTACGTGTTATTCCTCTATGCTGTAAGATAATTCAAACAAAAGCACAATTAAGCTTCAACATGTGTAGTAATCTTTATGACATATGCAAAAAGCATCTTCAAAGCTTGACCTACACAAAACGATTCATCAATGAATATTATCTCCTCTGCTCTAAAAACGGACACGTTGTGTTGAAATTCGCGAACAAGCTCTGGTTTCTTTGTTAAGGCGATCTTTTTAATCTTGAAATCAAGAAATATAATCACGATTTAACGCTAAAGTTATAAACGAGTAACATAATTATAAACTGATGTTCTACGGAACATAGTCATATAGAAGTCATATAATGCTAGAGCCAAAGGAAGCTGAATTTACTCACTTTCTTGCGTGTATACTTGTAGCGTGTCAATATATTCCATACACTTTTTATCCCCGAGCCCGGGCGTAGGGCCGAAGGCCCGGAGCCCGGTGAGGGTGCTAATCTCGACATGCGTGTAGTCCACTTTACACGCGTGGAGAAAAAGCGAGGGAGACGAAATCTGGAAATAGTTTATATATATATATATATATATATATATATATATATATATATGTATGGCACGGTGTCACGCGGTAAGAATAGTTGGACACTGGTGACTAGCGACGAAGAAAACAATATTAAAACTCTCAAACAAATAGCGTTTTGCTTTCGTTTATTTAAAGGAAACGAAATGAAATGGAGCACGAAGAAAAGGATACAAACAACCCGTTTAATATATCTTGAAGAGAAACCAGAGAACTTGAAGAAACCAAACGCCGTATGGTAAACAAAAACTCGATCTGCAGTGTATGTAGCCCTGGTTTGAAGACACTCGGTGAGTCCATGGTCAAATTAATCGTCTTAAAGTGGTTAACGGTAGGATTCTTGTTGTTTTCAAGTTTTCGCTTAACCTAAACAATATTCAGCTTCACGTTTTCGTGCTTTCCCTTTGCTCATCCAAACCATAAGTCAGCTTAACTAAAGCTAACTTAAAACACTACCTTTAAGGCTTATATTAACCGTGGTGGACGTGCATGCACTTTTTATTTATATTAAAAATACTCATGGGCTTTGTTGGTTTTCTTGGCTGTGTTTCGACTGAAACGTCTTTTGAATTCTTCTTTCTGGAATCCGACTCTACTGAATTGTTTTTATCTCAGACTCTATTATAAATGTAATTTCTGAGCTGTTAATTACTTTTAATACTGCCTTTGCAAAATGTACATGCATAGAGAAGCCATTTAAAGGCTTGCTAAAATTAATCCCATTTGAAACCTCCTAAAAACAATATATTTTTTACAACCAGAATTTAATAATGAAATCTAAATTTTGCTTTGATATGTTCAACTTTCATTAAATGATTTAAATCAGTTTTCTCATCCTATCGACCTATCCATAAATTGTATAATTTAATATCCCAAGGATTTAACATCATTTGTTTTTATATCTGTTTGTTTTTGTATTGGCTGTATATTAGGATTTAGGAGTGCTTATTTTAATCAGGGGGTGGGTGGGTGTTTTAAAAAAGAATGTAAAAGCGGGCGAGGGGTTGTTGCGTTCATGTATTTCTAGTATTATATGCTGATCCAGTTATTTCTTCTATATGATGGCACATCTCTCTAAGATATGCTGACTCGTGTTCCAAGACATACTCCATCAACACCAGCAGTTGTGTCCTAGTCATCAGTTGAGATACATCTGGGCGGCCTATTTTCTCATGGCGAACTTCTCCGAAAGTATCGTAGCGTGCAATTATACGACGCACAGTTGATTTCGAAATTTTTAGCTTTGTTGCAATATACGATACCGTTTTAAGCTTCCCATACCAAAAATACACGACTCTCCACCGAAGGTCTGTACTGTAGACCATTGTTGCATGACCGTGGGAAGCTAAAATTGTCGAGCGGGGCTGCATAAAATTCAATCAATCACGAAGTCTTCACTTGATTATACGTCAATTAGATAATTATATGTATAACTAGAAATACATGAACGCAACAACCCCTCGCCCGCTTTTACATTCTTTTTTAAAACACCCACCCACCCCCTGATTAAAATAAGCACTCCTAAATCCTAATATACAGCCAATACAAAAACAAACAGATATAAAAACAAATGATGTTAAATCCTTGGGATATTAAATTATACAATTTATGGATAGGTCGATAGGATGAGAAAACTGATTTAAATCATTTAATGAAAGTTGAACATATCAAAGCAAAATTTAGATTTCATTATTAAATTCTGGTTGTAAAAAATATATTGTTTTTAGGAGGTTTCAAATGGGATTAATTTTAGCAAGCCTTTAAATGGCTTCTCTATGCATGTACATTTTGCAAAGGCAGTATTAAAAGTAATTAACAGCTCAGAAATTACATTTATAATAGAGTCTGAGATAAAAACAATTCAGTAGAGTCGGATTCCAGAAAGAAGAATTCAAAAGACGTTTCAGTCGAAACACAGCCAAGAAAACCAACAAAGCCCATGAGTATTTTTAATATAAATAAAAAGTGCATGCACGTCCACCACGGTTAATATAAGCCTTAAAGGTAGTGTTTTAAGTTAGCTTTAGTTAAGCTGACTTATGGTTTGGATGAGCAAAGGGAAAGCACGAAAACGTGAAGCTGAATATTGTTTAGGTTAAGCGAAAACTTGAAAACAACAAGAATCCTACCGTTAACCACTTTAAGACGATTAATTTGACCATGGACTCACCGAGTGTCTTCAAACCAGGGCTACATACACTGCAGATCGAGTTTTTGTTTACCATACGGCGTTTGGTTTCTTCAAGTTCTCTGGTTTCTCTTCAAGATATATTAAACGGGTTGTTTGTATCCTTTTCTTCGTGCTCCATTTCATTTCGTTTCCTTTAAATAAACGAAAGCAAAACACTATTTGTTTGAGAGTTTTAATATTGTTTTCTTCGTCGCTAGTCACCAGTGTCCAACTATTCTTACCGCGTGACACCGTGCCATACATATATATATATATATATATATATATATATATATATATATATATATATATATATATATAAACTATTTCCAGATTTCGTCTCCCTCGCTTTTTCTCCACGCGTGTAAAGTGGACTACACGCATGTCGAGATTAGCACCCTCACCGGGCTCCGGGCCTTCGGCCCTACGCCCGGGCTCGGGGATTATTCTTTGTTTCCACTTGACGTCACGGCGGCCATGTTAGGGGAACTTTAACAAAAGAATCTGGCTGCTAATCTTTGTCTTCTGAATGTCAAGGGATTGAATGCAAACATCGATATAAACGCTGTCGGGCATATTTTGACAGTTAGCAAATGCAAATTTTAGTAATTTCAGTTATTATCATGCATGACGCCAGAGACCTTAAGACGTTTGGACGACAATGGTCGACAATACATTTAAAATTAGCACAAAATTCACTGCTAAATGACATACGTATTTGATATTTGACGATGATATCAAATAGTTTACTTTAAGGGGCTGTTTATATGGAAGGCGTGACGGGACGTTTTTCATCCCGGGTTTATATGAGAATGTTTTCAGGCGGAACAACTGCGACCGGGACGTTTCACAACACAGCTAGAAAGATGTAAAAACCATAGCATAACAGAGAAATAAATAGAATTTGACGTATTATAAAGAGCTGCTGTCCTTCTACTAGCCGTTATCACTCATTTGTATCGAATAAACAGTTTAAGAATCAAAATAAATACTCGAAACGGTATCCGTCATATCGTCCCGGTTATAGGTGGGACATGGCATTTACATGGCGAAAATTGTCCCACACAAGCTGGGATCCCGCCGGTTGAGGAAACCGGGATCCCGCTTTGCTGGGACGGGACGAAAAACGACCCAGCAAACATCTTTCCATATAAACGGAACGGGATACATATGAGAGATATACATGCAGGCGAGATCCCGTTTAACGTCACGTCCTGCCTCCCATGTAAACAGCCCCTAAAGTGCTGCATGCTAAACACGGATTGCAGTGTCTGTTGACATCAATCTCAAGCAACCGCGTTTTCATGCTTTCAAAGATGTTGACTTCGTCTTTGAAAGGTGTTCATCCTCAGAGTAGCTTTCCCCATACGCGTTTTTTCAGACACACCAAGAGTATATCTGTACATGTATGAACTATGGATGAGTGCATCAACGCTATTTTTTGTAAAAGTTTGAGGGGAACTCTGGAAGAATATTTTGCATCTGAGAACAGATTTAGAGATAACTGTATATGCAACGTGTAACAATTAGTCTCGGTTGTTATTTAATGACTGTGGTCAGATTTAATGTGGTCAGAATAATTATGTGTCCGCTAATTCACCTAATAAAGATACCTCTATTGAGATGTACTAATAATAAAACCAATAGTGCACTACAACTTTATTGTGTAATAAAACAAAGCTCCTGTCAAAAAGAGTATGACAAAAAGGCAAAACATATATATATATATTTATATATGTTTTTGTTCAAAAATTTTTTCAACTAGTATATATGTATATATATATACATACTGTATATATCTGAAGAAGGGTGTGGGCCCGAAATGTTAATAAGGAAAAAAGTTTTTATCCCTTCCACATTGATGATTTTATCTTAGTTCTTTGGAATTGCAATGTTGAGAGCTGGCTCTTTGACTGAATATACATAAGAAAAATCCATACCATTATTGAAAAATGCTTATAACCTTCAAAAATGCTTATTGATTTGAAGAAATATATTACTGATTATGTTATTCGTGTTCAGAAAATTATAAAGTTGCAAGAAGATGTTATTTCTTTGCAACAAGATATTATTGGAAGTGGAAGGCTTCTTGGTGGATTACTGTCATTATCAGAAAGACATGCCATCAATTCAGAAGTGGAAAAGGCAAAGAAACTTTTTAATTTCAACATAAAGACAACAAAACAAGTGACATTTCAGATGTGTTTGATCCACTGTTGTTTCAGAAGTTGGTTGCAAATGTCAAAACTACATGCCCAACAATAACAAATATACTGGAACAGCTTGTTCTTTCACACAACACCTCCAGAAACATTTTAAAAACTGATGATCTCAAGATGAAAGCATCTGTACATCTCTTGGCTTCTTTATTGGATATTAGGGACCAACACAGCAAAAATGACATTCCAATCCTGTTTGGTTTATTGTCTATTTGCTATGGTGCTGGACCAGCAATGATACGAGTTCTCCAACGCCTCGGCTTATCAGAATCATATCCCATATTGTAAGTGAATAATCAGTATAAATTATATAGGTTTTCAATGACCTTGTATCTATAAACTCTTTTTTTCTAAGTACATGTATTTCTTTTCCCTGTTCTTATCATAATGATTATTATTTTTTACCAGGGGTATTCAATTGACAAACCACAGTCCGAATCCAGACTGTGAAAAAAAACAGCAATAATTTAGTATACCAGTACTGGTACTTCTATTCATTGTTGTTTTTTTAGAGTTGGTGTTCTTAAAAGTCAGCTGATGAATTACAAGGATATCATACTCCAGCGTTTATGCAGTACCCAGCCAGTGATTACCTATCAAGATAACATGCAGATATGTCGCACTTCATTGAGGCACCTAAGCCTTTCCAAGTTGCAGAAAGAAAAGGTAAAACAAGGCAAGATGTGGGATTTCACAGTACGTGGATGATGGCGAGAAGCGGACATAACTAATATTGAGAAATACTTCAATGAAGATGAAGCAGTAAAACCCCAGCGTCCAGTGAAAGAGCTTATCTACAAAGACACCAAGATCGGTAAGTGTTCCATATAAATTAAGATATTTAGTTTGACTGCAATGATTCCATTGCGGTAATTTTTTGGGTTTTATTGTTCAAGTATCCTTTATTTCATTGTGGCTAATGGCAGATTATTTTATTATGCAGAAGGAAAGGTCTAGCTGAGGCAGTATCCCAGGCAGGAATTAATGGGTTACAATGCAATAATAACGTATACCATGATCAATCTCTTAACTTGATATTTATGTGTACCATGACAAATCTCTTAACTTGATATTTAAAAGTGTTTTAAATTCTTTTAAGAAACCCATGATGAGCTAAACATTAAGTGGATATGTTTCAAAGACAGAAATTTATTGCGAAAATTGGATTTGGCCCTAAACTCTGTTACAGAATCAGAGGAAGAAATTAAGTACGCCACAGGTGATGATTTGCAAAAAATTTCCGATAGGGGTCGTCAAACCAGTCACGCGACTAACGTAAAAATTGCGGAGTTAAATAGTTAATTAATTAAAATTCGAATGATAGTCCAGTTATGATGAGTTATCTATTTTCAAGCAGCGGCACCATTGTAGTCCAGTTATCAAGTTTCATGCTGCGGCTGAGTTTCTGTAAAGTAATATTATCAAGTCAACGAACAGCGGACTTACGCGTGAGTTTTGACCGCTCTGAGTCAGATTCTAGCCATCTGATTGGTCAATATGCTCATCTCCATGGAGATCAGCAATTTTGACCGATCTGTGGGGAGTTCTGACCGATTTAGGAATCAGGGGCGCTCGTATACAAGCTATCTGATTGGCTAATTAAAAAAATTTTCGTATTCTTATTGGTCACATTTTTTGACCGATCTTGACCGATTCGCAGCGTGGGATATGATCTTGCTGTATACACTCAAGGTCTGACGAATCCAGCCTTTCTGATCGCTGCTTGGCCACTGAGGTTCAATTCGAAGTCCCATGTTAGAGTAGAAAGAATTTAAACAGCAATGTCTTGTAGTATTTACGATACTGTTCAGTCTGCGTTTGCGGGGAACGATCAAAAATGTCTACAAGAAATTTATGCTGATCTGATGAAGCGAATCGACGCTTCGCCGAAGAATTCTGTTGAAGAGCTTTTGAGTGCGATAAACAGCACGAACTTCTGCCTCAGTAGAAATTTTGGTGCCGAGAGTTTAATCCCGAAGTGTGTTCGAGATCAATAGAACAAGTCCTGTACTGCTATAAGGTAAATTAAACATATTTTGTCTTGTTTCAGAATGTCTATTAACAGAACAAGCTGTGCGCCGATTTTAATATTTAGGCTTGTATATGATAATCTCGATGGAATTTACCCAAATTAGCATATTTTTGCGGTCAAAAGGTTATTAATATCTAAATCATATAAATGCATTATAAAAGCAGCATTATATCAATTAATATCAGCTAAAGATTTCGACTTAGGTATCGATTATTCTATATATTTATTCACCGAAGTGACCGAACAAAATAAGTGGCATTGTATATTTGTATTTAGTCTGTTTTCTTAGGCTATCAATAGACCGACAGCATGGTCTGGTGTAATACGATCATAACCTGCCAGGCTGCCAAAATTGCCTTTGGCTTTGCAGAAGAAAATGGTTTAACTGATGGGCATATTGACTAGTGTCATAAATATATATTATCTATTATTCTATATATTTATTCACCGAACTAAATATGTGGCATTGTATTTTATAGTCTATTTTGTTGCTAATGTTAGGCTATCAATTGAGTGGACAGCATGGTGTGGTGTAATACGATCATGTGAAATAAACTGTAAACTCCTGCTTTAAGCCAGTTAATTTTTAATTTAATACTGAATACCTGGTCTGTTCTCTGATGAATCATACAACCCCCCAAAAAAATCCCCCCCCCCCCTGAGTGTTGACAACTAAAATTTTGACTAACGTATGAAAATTCCTGGATCCGCCCCTGAATCTCCCATGAAAACCAGTGCAAGACAGTTGGTGTTGCAAGTAATTTAGATTTATTTGCTGATGAGTTTGGTTTTCAGGGGATGAAGAAAACAAAATACATTCCTCTTAAAAGTTCCAGAAAGGAATTTGCTCTTGACAGGGCATATGAACGTTTTGCCTTTATGAAGAGTCTGGAGCAGCATAAAGAACAACAAAAACAATATGAGAGGATTTTACGGGGAGAAACAGAAAATATCTCTGAAGAATCTCTTACAAACAATTCCAATGAATTATTACTTGTAGTTGATGATATGTCAAGCGATAGTGCAGAAGATTAGAATGACTTGTACATGTATATAGAGCGGTTAAAACTATAACAGTCCATGTCCAATTATGGCATTTTGAGAAAAAAGAGTTTAAAAGTTTGATTAATTATTATAATATATTTTATAATATAATTATTATAAACTATTAAAAATTAATAGTCAGATCATAACAGTCAGACCTATGTTGCTAATACTTTGTCAAAGATTGTGCTTAGGTGTCATACTCATTCATCCAACAGGTGGGCCAAAACATGCATGAACATAGACTGCTCTGGTTTTAAGTCCTCAATATATATATATATATATATATATATATATATATATATATATATATATATATATATATATATATATATACTGTAGTTATGTTTTTATGGTTTTACAATAATATAATGTCTTGTAAATACATTGGATTTATTAAGAAGTATGTTTTTGCGTGTAGTATTTCAGTACTTTTCTTACAGAATGTTTGTGTGTGTGTCATGTACAGTAACTTCCTCATATATTTTAATGCCTTGTATAAATAAAATTTTATTGGATTCTGTTCACTTTGCAGTTTGCCAACTTAAATTAATACATAGATTAATACCAGTGATAGGTAATAATTGTGTGATAAGATGTAAGTGTATTTGGTATAATTGCTTTAGAAGTATAAATGGACAGGCCTTTTATCTGACATGAAAGAGGTGGTATAAAATTACGAGTGACATTCAGCTATGAAATTTGACAGAATAGCAAAAAGTTTGCCAAAATAACATTTAAGTTCATTGCATTGCATCTTAAGAAAATTAAATGTCTTGAATCTAAAAATAGAAATATTAACTATATCAAATTTATGAATTACTTAACCATCTATACACTTAGCCCCCCGCCCACCCCCCTTATAAATTTAACGCTCAGAGTGGTCTCATGAATATGGATAATTTAAGTTGGTCACAATTGATATGTAAAATAGGAATCAAAGAGGCAAACGAAGAATTAGACAAGCGTTTTAAGTCCGTATTTGATAGACTGCGAGATATCGCGTCTGTTTATACAAGCGAAAATTATTTCGTTCAACGTATCTCCGCGCTTAAAGACGAATGGCTTCCAGCTCGAGATCAATATGAAAGGGCTGTTATTCATTTGGCTTCGTTGAACGGTAATACACGACTCGTCCGCTGTCTTGTATATTCTGGTTGTCCAATTAACGTTCGAGATGGTATTGGACAGACGGTACTAACGTTGGCTCTTCACATGGGACACACAATTACCGCGAAGATTATTTTGGATTGTGGTGCTTCTGTTCGAGGTGAATTTTTTAAAGATACTGTGCCTCCACTAGAAATAGCTAAAGTGAAGGAAGATACTATAATGGTTAGCTTAATCGAACAGAAAATAAAAGAAGAAGAAGATGTTATTAGTCACGTTGAATCTTTCTTTAAGACGACTGCTTCGAAGAGTTCGAATATGGATTGTAGCGATGCTGGATTAAATTTCGCACGTGGTCTGAATATCAATGTCGGTGATCAAAAGAACACTGTCTTAATACAAGGTTGTTCAAATCGTTGTCCTGACGTCTATGGCTGCCATACTCCTGGAGGTGGAGATTTTCACTCCCGTGGGTACGTAAACGAATGCATAGCACGCATTGCAGGGTCTGGGGGGTTCTGGCATGTAGTGGAGAAGGTTTTAAAAAGACCAACAGTAAATCCGTCATCTTTCAAGTCCAAATTTAAGGACAACAATTATAACAACAACGAAGAAGCTCTATTTGATTACGATGATGGACTATCCATTGCTATGATCAAGTCTTTTCAAAAGTCATCCTATTTTCCAACGTCTGAAGACCTGGACAAGTGTCTTAAAGAAACAGAATCCCATAACAAGGTATTGCTTGATAAATTAAAGAAGTGGTTGAAGGAACAAGAACAAGATGCTGTATTTAACTACCACTCTCAAGCCATCAACTATCTGATGCCCATAACAAGATGGTACTGGGAGTCAGTCAGGTAGGTTTACAGTGGGAATGGTAGATTATTAAGGAAAAGTATGGTTATAAAGTAACATGAGTGTCAATTCGGTCAAAACTTTTCCTTTCTAGTACGGTAACCCACACATTGATTGACATATCTTATATGATACATTACTAATAGTAGAACTACAGTTGGGATAGGGCCAATTCCTGCCAAAAAGTCTGGTGGTTACCAAACGGTATTGGTTGGTATTACAAATCATCAACATTATTAATCTCATCATGATATTTTTATTCAACAGGTATGGAAATGGTCATGCAATTGAAGGTGTGTGGATGATTTGTCCTGCCCTTTTTTCACAAATGGGTAACACAAATTATCGGGATGAAGCATTTACTCATACTGTTAATGCAATAGCCAAATGGCCAATTGCATACCGTCTCATGTACCAGAGGAACAGGACTGTCAGCTTGGATGGTAAAGAAGGAAAGCAACTGGCAGGGGATGAATGGGTCGAAGATTTTCTCGTCCGTCCGGTAAAGCAGTTCTCATCAGCTCAAAGCTCATTTCAGATGGTTGAGTTGATGTCGTGCAGTGTAAATTTGTTAGAAATGAACCGAAAAATGTACAAAGGTCGTGAATCATTTGACATCCACAACACAAAAAAGCACAAGAAACCACCATCATTGTATGACCAGTTGAGGATTGCCCAATTTGCCATCAATGAAGAATGGTTTGTTTCAAAACACAGAACTGATGTTCTAAAATACCCTTGGGCTGATAACAAATGCAAGGAAGGAGAGAAAGTTCTAAGCAAGTGTGTGAATGTGATGGAAAAAGGAGAACTGAAAGCAAACAGTGAATTTAATTCATTTCTTCATAGGAAATTTCCCAATGATATGCTATAGTCTTGGTCAAACAAACACTAACTATTAATTGGTTTATATTAGATAAATGAACAATAAGCAAAAACAGTAAAGTTTATAATTAGTTGGAAAAGTTTATAATTGGCAGGAAGTTTGTGTCAAAATGGCTGAAAGTAGGATTCAAACAAACATTCCATGTAACATGCAATTAATTAGGTGTTTTTTTTCAGGCATTTGGGATAAATAGCCCTCCTTAATTTTCAAATACATTAAAGGTGATATCCAGCGCGTTCTGCGCATGATCCGCCAGCTTTGTTTTGAGCACCTCTCAAAACATGACATTCGTAGATAATTACATGAAGTACTCAACCTGAGCCAAGTACTTCATGTAATTATCTACGAATGTCATGTTTTGACAAGTTTTGAAAAAATCGTTCGAAGGAACAATGCAGAAAATTAAGTGATTCAATGAGGATATCTCTTCGGATTTCTTCTGAAAATGTTGTGTTTCGGGTACAAGAAATGAAGAGGAAGCAAGAAAAGCTTACAATCTGGAATAAGATATCGGTATATATTTTTATAAACGAAGAAGTAAACATTAGTTTCGTACATGCGTATAATGCCTGGATATTACCTTTAAAAAATTTTAAATTTCCTCTCACTTCATTCCGGCAATTTCATGTTTTTTACTAAAACTAACTCAGGCTATTTATCCCAAATTGCCCTCAAAAACATGTAATTACTTGCTAGTACAAATTATAGGACAAACAATTTATTAAAAATTCTTATTGCCTTATTGTTTACTTCTCATATCGGGATACATTCATCCCAAGAGCAAGCAGATCATGTGCTATTGGGCCAAGAACAAGCTGAAGATATAAACTTTTGCCTTTCTTTTCTGGAACTTCTGCTAAAACACCACTGTTAATTAATGAATGTAAAAATTTATCAAGCAAGACACTTGGTACAAACCTTTTCTTAAGGCTACCAAAGTTGGATAAATGATCAAGTTCTTGTTCTTGAATCACCTTCTGATGACTTCCTGCTAAGAAAAGTTTCAGGGTGTTACATGTAAAAATCCTTCCAGTTAATTCCACAACTGCTTGCACCACCTTCATAGCATCAGAAGTACCATCGGTTAAATGGAAACACCCATGTCGGCAACAATTGTCACAACTCACCCCACAAATGAAATTGGTCATTGCCTCACCAAAGAATAGCATGATGCTCCTGTGACGACATTGCACAGGGTCTTCTAGAAAATGAATAAGTTCATTTACACATGCTATCTGCTGACTGGTTTCACCCTGGTTCTGGAACAGTTTTAAAAGTATGTTCTTGTCCTCATATTTATAAAAAAGAACACACTTTGCTGGCAATCCATCACGCCCAGCACGCCCACATTGCTGGTAATACTCATCGATACTTGTGGGTATCCTGCCGTGGATCACATACCGCACATCCTTTTTGTCTATACCCATTCCAAATGATGAATTTGCAACAATTACATTGCATTCTCCATTCACCCATTTTGCATGGTTACTTATTTTCACTTCTTCTGACAATTGGCCATGATATTTAACACAGTTAAATCCTCTTTTTAGGAGTTGTGCATGAAGTGTGGAAACATGTTTGGGCAAAACACAATAAACAATACCACATTCGTCTTTTCGGTCATCAATAAAGTTTTTCAAGTCATCGTAAAACTTGCTTGTGCGCTCTCTAACGTCCAAGAAAAGATTCTCTCTGAAAACAGATGCTCTGAAAATTGTTAAGCCATCAAAAATAGCTTTCAGTTCAGATTCTACTTTGGCAGGAACTGTTGCACTCAATAATAATTTAGGGCAACACGTAATCTTGGCTAATCGTTCACAGACTTCGTTGTAGACAGGACGAAAAGTGCTCCCCCAGCTAATGATTGTATGTGCTTCGTCAAACACGATTCTTTCAAATTTATCTTTGTCGACCAACGCCATAAGAGTATCCATGACCTCTCCTTCTTTCAAGATTTCTGGTGTTACAAGAACAATCTTAAACTGTTCAATATTCAGTAGTTGGCTGTCTTGAACTTGTTTTGAGAGATCTCCAGTGAACTTACAGGCAGAAATGTTGAGATTGTGACATCTATCAAGAGTGTCATCTATCAGCGATTTTATAGGAGAAACCACTAATGTTGTCTTCGATGAAATAACAGCAGGTAAGAGATACATTAAGGTCTTACCACCACTAGTTCCCACAACGGTCAGAACATCCCGACGTCTCATTGTAGCTACAATTGTTTCTCTTTGCAATGTACGAAATTGCAAATAACCAAAAAAGTGCGTTAAAGTATTGTCTATCAACTCACTGCTTTGTAGGTCGACACTGTCAGACACTAGTTCTTCTAAGCCACTTGGATGTTGGACGACAGTGTTGTCATTTCTACTATCAAGTAATGGCGTGTTCTTGATCATAAAGTTCAGTTCAACAAGAGGTTTGTTGTTGGCAAGGTTAATAGAGAAAACATATCGATTCTTCTCTTCATCAATAACTTCGATATCTGTTGTCGTTTCCTTAACCACCTTCGACGGTTCGTTGATGTGGCAAATTTCTTGCAGACAAAAAGCAAATTTAGTGGCTGCCTCAAAAGGTGAAATCGCTGTTACCACCGACTCTATTTCCCAACCTTTCACTGCAAAATTGCATGCTTTATGAGGCCAAAGCGGAGGCACAACGGAGAGTTTTCTAAGCGCTTGTAACAGTAACTCCTCGAATTCCACCATTATTGTTGTGACAAGAAAAAACTCTAGTCCTCCCCGGATAGTATTTACGCGTCTTGTTTAATTTTACCTTCCCCTTCCCCTACTAACCTGAGTTTAGCATGCGCGCGTCATATGCGCACTGTGCATTGACCATGTCGATATTTGGCAGGCAACTCCTCCTTTTCTTTTTCTCTTCCTCTCCCCCCCTCCCCTCGCGTTTGTTTTTTTCCCGCTCCCAATCCCTTCCTGTCCCTTTCGTGCTCGGCCAAATTGAATATCTCGACCAAAATATTGCCCGTATTACGGGCAACAACTGTTAAACAGTTGAAATAAAGTCAAGATCTTGATCAAAACGTCACAGTTCTGGGAAGCCACACAGAGTTGCCTGCGGAGGAGGCTAAGTGTAGCGTATGATGCTTTACAATAACTAATTGTTTAATAATCATTTATTAGCGTACCGTAAGGGCTGCAGTAAAAAGTGCTAATCAAGAATGGGATACAACATCAAGGTAATTGAAATAGATAATAGAACTGAACAATGAAACAAAGTGTTTTCATGAAAGTAGGTTAGAAAATTATTGACAATTTTTTCCTATTTTCTTCCAAATGTTTCCCCCTGTTTTTACCCATTAATGCTCAATGGAGTATTGGCACACACACTATATTATAAAACATCTTGCCTAAGCAGGGCTCAAATTAACGGTGTGCAATGTGCAATTTGGACATCGTTTTGTCCCAAATAGTGAAAATTGCATATCAATGTGCATATCATGTGCAAAAAAAATCAGACTTGGGACTAATGAACATCTGTCAGCGTCCACGTTTACAGGTAATGCAATGCCGATCTGTCAGTACAGGTATTGATTTTATAAAAAACGCTTTTGCTTTGCTCTATATAGCAGTGTATTCGCGAATCTTTGAAATGAATAAAGTTGTTTTTATCTCAATGCTCGATACATTAATACGACCAGACTGGTAGGTGTTATATTTTTAGCCGCCATGACAGGTGTGAATTTTTTAGCTGTCACCAGGCCTTATGATAATACTCGGATGTCCCATATTTCGCTATAGTGCTTTTGTTTTGCTTTTCAAAAAGCTGTTCAATCGAAATCGCTTTCTTTACTTATGGCTTCTTTATCGAAAGGCTGTACCAGCAAAGTAAACACCGTTGAGAAATGGAAAGAAACATACATGCCGACTGGCTTGAGTATGACAGTGATGGCAAAGTGGTGCATTCATTGCGTTGCAAAGTTTGCACAATGAAAGAAAACAGAATTACCTCCGTGAAAAACTTCTCACGCACATTTATAATTGGTTCAGCAATTGTAAAGAAGAACTCCGTTGTAAATCACGTGAATTCGGATCAGCAGTATGGTCAAAAAGCGCAGAATTAGATTAGCGCGATTAGCTAAAAAGCATTCAAAGTTACTTAATGTCATGTTTATTTATTAAAAGTAGATCACAAATAACGTTTTACAGTCAAACCAGATGTTCTTGGGCGCTCGACCTTGCAATATTGATAGGAACATTGCAATATTGACTTGTTGCTAAAAAATTCGCATTTTAAATATCGAACTAACTTCACATAACACGAAGTGTACTTAGAGTTTCAATAGAACTTCATATTATGTGAAGTTCGATATTTAAAATATGAATTTTTAGCAACTTGCTAATTGCAATGTTGCTATCAATATTGCAATGTTCCTATCAATATTGCAAAGTCGTGCAGCCAAGAACATGTGGTTTGACTGTAAGACTATTAAATTATCGCAGTTTGACCATAGGTTTGACTGAGTAGTTAAGATTATGACAGAGCTATTATATTTTTTAGCCTTTTATTTCACCATAGTTAATGATTTAACACTCGTTCCCGAACCACATATTTTCGAAAAATAGTTGCACATTGTTTTTTCTCAACTAATTCGAACCCTGTGCCTAAGGAAAAATCCATGTTGAGAATTGGTCAGAAAAATCAACATTAATATACCGTGTATTAAATTAATGCTAGAGGTGTACTGGACAGTTTTTAATAATTATCTGGCCAGATACTGAAATTTGGTATTCCCAAAGCATAATAAACTTGTGTTGATTCAAATTATTTTAAAAATAAGGCCAGTGTGCAGGCTAATTTTTAGGCTTCAGCACTCACATATCCAAGCAATATGAACGTGTGAAATAACTAATGGAGATGATGTGCTTTTCCTACTAGTTACTTTAAATAAAGAATAACAACCAGCTGTACATAATTATGGCACTTACTTTTTTGTAATAACAGTTTTACAGCTCCAGCTAATGAACAAGTCAACAAAATCTTGCTTCAAAACATCAAAGCATGAGTGGCATGGAAAAAATATCTGAAAGAATAATTATAAGTAAGTACACAATATCAAAATTAAGTACTTTACACAATCTCTGACTGGAGATTAAAACTGATGCTCACCTAATTTTAAGAGAGCTAGTTCTTCAAATAGACAATGGCTAAAAGAGTGATGCACATGTTGTACATGTGGGCCTTGGTTTGCTTGCATAGATCAAACCTGCATATACATGCACACATACAACATATACATCACTCATAATATCCAAAATGGAGAGGACATCGCATGACATTGTGTAGAATGATCTTTATTTTAACTAATGGTGGATTTTAGATTCTACGTCTAAGGGAATGATTGTGTTAAATTAAGACATGCTCATCTCATGATTACCATAGGCAAGTTGCAATATATTTTTTAGTTCTAGTGGCTCAATGGTTAGAGTGTTGGAAAAGATGAAAAATAGTAATGTGTTACAATCTCACATGTCACAAATTATACCCAGGGGTTTTAATTAAGTTTGAGAGTTGTAGGTTCACTTGAAGAAGTAAACTTCTGAAATCATCAAGTGAATACAATACATAAACTCTGTAATGTGAAATTTCAAATCAGGCAGCGATGTATACAATCATGTACCTAAATAACCCTCAAGCCTGGGTTCTTACAGTTAAAATGTACTGGAAATTTGCTCTTTGCTCTTAAACTTTCTTTAAAGCCATGTAGTATTTTTAATCTTTTTCTCGATTAACACTGATAGAAAATAATTATGCAACCAGCTCAAAATCAATTAAGGTTTCTCCTGCTTTTTAAAAGTTAGGATGACAAACTATTAAGCTATATTTTTTTACTTGGCTTAAACTCAAACAAAAACTGCACACTTTCTGCTGTATACCTGCCTTGTAAAATTGACTTGAGTTTGATGCATCTACATGTAAATGCCTCCCACAGTATATTTTTAAATATACGTATTTTTAAATGGGCCTAAAAGTCTAAAGATGAAAGGTACATATATGACGTGTATATATAGGCCAACAGCGTCAGAGCAGGCACAAGCTTGATAAATTTAAAAGTAAAATGCTGCCAGTAGGCAGTGTTTCTGATCTAAGTTACATCAAAGCGTAAAGCCCAGATCAAACGATGATGAAAGCGCACGATGCTTCCGATCAAACGAGGATGAGAGTGCACGAGAGTTAATATAAATTCTTATCTACTCTCAGTAAAATTTGAACGGGCTCAAAGTAGAGTGCATGAAAGAGGATGAGAATTGCCGGTAAAACAAGAGCGAGAGTGTAAACTCTCATCCTCGTTTGATCTGGGCTTTTAAGGTGTTGAACAGGAAAGTGACAAGTCTTTCCTTCATCAAAATTTCAGCACTCAGGTGAAGCATGATAACTGCTGTTCGTCACTTTCTCGCCTTTAAAAATTCATCTATTTAGTAACAATACGGCAAACATCAAATCTTACCTCATAATAAGTGAATCTGCAACGAATAATGATCCATCAAATACTCCAAATAACTGATATTACAAAAAGACTCACGTAATCATCTCCATTTACGGTACGGGTTTGCGTTCAAAAATCACTACGTTTCTGTGTTGTGTTTACACCATTGTACACTGATCCGGAGTGGTTTGCTGTAATCACTAAGACAGACGTAAATTTCGCTACGGTACGCTTACTTTATCCTTGATACGTGGCCTAACTACTGCCTAAGCATGCTTGGTTATGCTTGGCGCTTCTTCCTGTCAACCATGTGTTTATCCGGACCTACTGTATTCGTCAACATTTATAATTTGCTACTGCAGTAGATAATCCCCGAGGCCGGGCGGATGCTAATCTCGACACGCGTGGAGTACACCTACACGCGAAATTACACACGCGTGGGAAAGAAATTCTGCGAAATGTTTATATATATTTAAGAAATAGAAAATGGCCGCCCGTGTTTATATAGCCTGATGCAAACACGAGAGTGAGTTGGGAGAATTCGAAAGTTTATGTGAACCCGAGCCGTAGCCGAGGGTTTACATAAGTACTTTCGAATTCTCCCAACTCACTCGAGTGTTTGCATCAGGTTATATAAACACAGGGCATCCATTTTCTATTTCTTTTATGAAATACGGCTAAAAAATGTGCCGTGACATCACAACCGTGTTTACATAGCCTGATATAAACACGGTAATTGACCAATCACAGCGTGCGTAAGACGCAACCTATTTTATAAATATATATATCATTTTCTATTTCTTATACCGGGTGGCACAAAAAAATGTTCCCCCTCTTTGACACATTGTAATTAAAAAACTGAAAAAGCTATCTTATACAAATAAAATTTATTGAACGTAGTTATGTCTAACTTAAATTTTGATGTATGCCTTGCACATTTCTATAAAATATTAGCCGAGATATAGGCGTTTACACTCAATGTAGCGCTTTTGGAAGAAGAGACAAATGGCAAAATGGCGACTCAACGAGGTTGTTTGCAAATTGCACGATAGGTGTTGACAAACAATCTAAAGTAAAGTGGGTTTTTTTCAGATATACGGTGTTTACATGTTTAAAGATTAGAAGAATAATGCATTAGAAGTATCTTTTAAAGATACTAATAATACTGCTCATCGTTCGAATAATTGGCAACAAGATGGAGCTCCTTCTCACACGAGCAATGCAACCATACGCTATCTCCGTGGCCAATTTCCAGATCGGCTCATGAGTAAACGCGGCGATTGGCCCTGGCCTCCACGCTCCCCTGACTTGACCGTGTGTGATTTATTTCTTTGGGGATATTTAAAAGATCAAATTTGGAACGTGCCTACTCAGCAACAGCCAAGCAATTTGAGAGAGCTTCGAAAAGCGATTATTATGGCGTGTAACAACTTGGAGCAGGAAATGATCGAAAATGCGTTCGACTGCATGCTTTCCCGCCGAAGACGTTGTATTGAGGTTGATGGGCATGCATTTCCTAATGAATGAGAATTTATCGGACGACGCTGACAAGTATTTGTTCTTACTTTTGCGTGTTTCTACCATTTTATTACCATAATGCAATGACCATTTTTGCCATTTGTCGCTTCTTCCAAAAACGCTACATTGAGTGTAAACGCCTATATCTCGGCTAATATTTTATAGAAATGTGCAAGGCATACATCAAAATTTAAGTTAGACATAACTACGTTCAATAAATTTTATTTGTATAAGATAGCTTTTTCAGTTTTTTAATTACAATGTGTCAAAGAGGGGGAACATTTTTTTGCGCCACCCGGTATATATTTTTATAAAATAGGTTGCGTCTTACGCACGCTGTGATTGGTCAATTACCGTGTTTATATCAGGCTATGTAAACACGGTTGTGACGTCACGGCACATTTCTTAGTCTTATTTCATAAAAGAAATAGAAAATTGATGCCCTGTGTTTATATATAACCTGATGCAAACACGAGAGTGAGTTGGGAGAATTCGAAAGTACTTAAATGTAAACCCTCGCCTACGGCTCGGGTTCACATAAACTTTCGAATTCTCCCAACTCACTCTCGTGTTTGCATCAGGCTATATATAAACACGGGCGGCCATTTTCTATTTCTTAAATATATATATGAGGTGTGGAAATTGATAATAGCATCGTGGTCACCACTTACCTATATACTCGGGTAATTGATTAATGATGATAAAGGTTGTTCTCCGAGTGAACGAAGCCATACCGGGCAAACAGAAAATTTATTTGACCGCGGCAGGATTTGATCCCGCGACCTTCGGTTTACTAGTCCGACGCTCTACCAACTGAGCCAGAGAATAGGGATGGGCGATACTATCGATAAAGTATCGAAATCATCGATACTTACAAAAGTATCGATACTTCCGATACTCGCAAAAAGTATCGGTAATTCGATACCACTTGAGCCTGCGATGTTTTTGGTCAGTATTCCTGACCAATCGCTTAATACTTCATGATGCACAGTTGTATGAACTCGCTCTTCGAAGTTTGAAAACTTTTCACCTCGTGGCCGGAGATTGTGTAATTTTAAAAGACAAAAAATATGATGAATTATGGATGAAGGTATATGTTAATCTTTATTCACAATATGCAATTTTAATAAAGTGATTAAAGTAGCCGTATTTTGAAGAGTAATCTGCAATTTTGTCATTTTTAGAAGGTGAAAATTCAAATGAAATTCAGGAAATTCATACTACCAATGTGCAGCCAGTTGGCAAACATCCACTTATTACTAAAAGTGTAGTATGGGATTATTTTAAAAAGCTATCAAAGGAAGATGACAAAGCACAATGCACTATCTGCTCAGAGTCTTTGAAACATTCACTGAACACCACTAATCTATTTAAGGTATGTAAACAATATAAAATCCACAATTATAACAAAAAATATATAGTACATGAATGTCAATGACAATGCACTTTAATTAAATTTATGCAATCTGATGTATTTTCGTTATGAATTATGTGTCTTTAGCACTTGAAGTCAAAGCACCCAATTCAGTTTAAAGAAGCTGAAAAAAAACGAAAAGAAAATGAGGAGAAAAATGCACAAACCAAGAAGCAGAAAAGTGCCCCCAATGCAAAACAAAACACAATAGAGAAATCGTTTATACAACAAACCAAATACTCCTCAACTTCTTCAAAACGAAAAACAATCGATGAAGCTGTTTTCAAAATGATTGTTAAGGATATGCAACCTGTATCTGTGGTAGAAGATGAGGGATTCCAATCTTTGTTACATGTACTTGACCCAAGGTACCAACTGCCTTCCAGAAAGTCCACCATGCGAATGTTGCCTGGTGCATATAACAAACAAGTAGAAGAAATCAAGAAGGAAATTTCTCAAGTTTCACATGTAGCTCTCACAAGTGACTTGTGGACATCCAGAACAACAGAGAGCTATATAACCATCACATGTCATTTCCTTACTGCTACATGGGAGCTTAAGTCATTGGTCCTAGAGACTTTAAAGTTTGACTTGAGCCACACTGCTGAGCATATTGCAGATGCCCTCTTGAAAGTTGCTGAGAATTGGGATATATCAAGCAAAGTTGTTGCCATTGTTACAGATAATGCTTCAAACATTGTTGCGGCTGTAAGAATTACTGGTTGGATACATGTTCCTTGCTTTGTGCACACATTAAACCTTGTTGTTTCTGAGGCAATTAAGTCAGATGAAAGTGTTAGTGATTTGAAGAAAAGATGTAAGCAAATTGTCACTTTTTTCCACCAGAGTGTAAAGGCCACTGAGAAGTTAAAGGAAGTGCAATGTCAGCTTAAACTTCCTGAACATAAACTTATCCAGGAGGTAGACACAAGATGGAATTCGACTTTTTACATGTTTGAACGCATTGTTGAGCAACACCAAGCCATTACAACAGCTCTTTGCCTGTCCAGTCGCAATGATTTGTGCCTTTCAGCTGCAGATGTTAAGTTACTAGAAGAATCACTGTCAGTTTTACGGCCATTTGAAGCTGCTACACGGGAGATCTCGGCTGACCAATATGTGTCCATTTCCAAGGCGATACCATTGGCAAGATCACTTCAACACTTGACTGCTGGAAGTTCTCGTGAAACTTCACTTGGATCGGAATTGAGTGCCCAACTGCGTCGAAGATATACTGCAATAGAGCGTGCCCATCTCCTTGCTCTTTCTACCTTGATGGACCCAAGAATGAAGAAGATGGCTTTCTCGAATCGAGAGGCTACACGGCAAGGAGAACAGTGGATCATTCAGGAGGCCAGAGATTCAATTGAACAAGAAGCTACTGCTGGAGCACAAAATAATGATACACAAAGCCATGATGAGCAAAATCCACCTGGTTTGTGGGCTCTTTTCGATCAAAAGGTTGTGGATTCACAGTTTACAGGAAGTTCCGCCAGCAAAGCAACAGTTGAAGTCCAGACATACTTTGGTGAAGACGTTTTGCCGAGATTAGAAGATCCTTTGACCTGGTGGAAGATACATGAAAAGCGTTTTAATCTGCTCTCTCAACTTGCCAAGAAGTATTTGTGTGTTCCAGGTACATCTGTCCCATCTGAAAGACTATTTTCTAAGGCAGGTGAACTTGTCTCTATTCGGCGAAACAGACTGAAGGCAAAAAATGTTGACATGATGCTCTTCTTAAACAAAAACATGTAGCTAATTAGCAATATATTTAAGGAAAACATTGAACACGTTGATATTGTTTAGATTTAAAATCATAATTGCAAATGTTATGTGCGATTATTTGGCAGGTACTCCAGGTAGAGTATTCTTTCACTTGTTAACATTAATGTTCTTGTTTTAAAAGTTCTTTTAATAAATGGAAAAAATTGAGTATCGGTATCGATTTTGGTATCGGTATCGACCAAAATTCATGGTATCGAACTGGTATCGTATCGAAACCAAAAAAGCTGGTATCGCCCATCCCTACCAGAGAATGGGGTTTAAATACTGAATTTCGAAACTAGCTCGGGTTCCACAAAATTATTGCATCATCCCATCAGGCCTTGCGAAACTGTAGGGCATGTTTCGATTTTTCGATTTTCGAGTTCTTTCTTTCCGACAGCTTTGCTTTTGATCGAGTTGGTTAAGGTGTTTTCCGTGGTATTGGTGAATTCATCAGTAGTTGATCAGTAATCTTGCTGACAAGGTTTGTCCATGAAGACAGAATAGACGAGTATATTACAGACGCGAAAAAATGCCGTGTTGACATTAATTAGGAATTAGAAATTAAGAATTAGGGGCAGAGAAAGGAGAGAAAAAGAAGGGCCTGACAAGGGCCTGAGACAAATCACACAAATCTATTCATTGACCTTCATTGACCCGTGTTCTTCGTCCAGATGGACGAAACCCTGATTGCTCGAAAAACAAAAGGCGGAAATATACCAACGGATATTAGGTAATTAACTGATTTGAAAATCGAAATTCGTCGTGGGCACTGGAAGGTTTGTGTTTTCTCAAATTTAACCGTTAAATAGCGTTTCTGACATTTTTATGGACAATAGCGACAGAAGCTGAAGAAGCAAATTCCGCGTTTTGCCCCTGTAAGCTTGAAGCAAGAGCGAGAAATGTGTAGTGCATTGAAATCCTGGCTGTCAAAACAAAACACTGCTGCTGTCTTGTCGTCCGACTACAGGAAGAAACAATTGCGCTTGAAAGTTCTTTCCGAGAAGGAAAAGCGAACGCAATGTCCGTAACTAATCCGCTGCAACTTACACGCAAGTATTGTGCGTATAAATGTATAAGTCTGAATACAAACCATATCAAGGCCGCTTTGCTTGACTGAATGTGTGAATCTGAACTGAAACGCGTGAGACATTATAAATATTTCGCTAACGCACTTGTTGACCTTTTTTAAATGCCGGGAGAAACTTCAAAACTAAAACATTGAAAATGTTGTGGCTAGTCGGAAAATCGGAATTGCCGTTGTGCATTTAATTAAAATATCTGGGATTATATTTGAGAACTGTTGTGCATTTGATTAAACTATTTGCTGGTTCCTGAATTTTTCGAGGACCGATTTAGTTAAATTTGAAATATTTAGTATTAGTTATATAAATTTGAAATAAATTATAAATTTGAAATATTTAGTATTAGTTATCTCAGGAAAAATATCAAAGCCCAGCCAAATCATACGATGCTAAGCCGTAATTAATAGAATTTAAAGTTTCGTTGCAACGAAACGTTATATTCTTTTAAATTATAGTTAGACTTGTGGTTTTGCGTCGTATATTTTAATTTGCTTGGCTTTGATATTTATCTGCCTGGATTTTCAGTCTCTACTGTTTTAAGTTCATAATTTACTTTAAAAATATTCTGTGGTCTGAAAAATGGTGATCTTGAAAATAACCTATGAGGCTATGGGCACCCAAATGACCCGATTTACTGGGGGAGCTACTTTGATTAGATGTACACTTTATACCTTGTTTAGTTTGTTGAGAGTTACGTATTCCTTCCTTAGCTAGGTTGTATTAAATTAATATTATTTTCTCATTAAAGGATCGCTTAGACAACATTTCTTAACGAAACGTCGCAAAGAAAAACGCATGGCCGACGGAACACACCAGAAAGTTATCAGGCAAGAAAGGCAACGACATCGATTAAACGAAGTAAGTTGAAAAAACCCCCAATAAAAACTAATGTAGTGTACGTAACAAAAAAACTGCGTATGAAAAATATTTATTAATACTAATTCTAAGGGTAACAATAAAAGTGGGTGTGAAAAATATTTATTAAAACCAATGCTTGGTGTAACAATAAAAGTGGTGAGTATAATTTTAACAATAACTGACAAAACGAATTTTAATAAAAGAATGGGTACAACCATGTGATAAAAACTTTTTTAAGCCTGGTTTCCATTTGGTCACCACGGTTGCGAACGTGTCATAAAGGATAAAGGACTGGGTGGCCAATCATCCTTACTTGCAGCCAGCGGCTGAATTGCGAAGGATGTAATATATAGTCTGGATCTATCTTGTCTTTTATCTTCTCTATGCAATTATGACACCGCTGCGACCGTAGCGACCAAATAGAAACCAGGCTTCAACACTGAGCTTTCGTCCCAGTTTACTCAGCTTTATTCAATGGGCAAAAGTGAGCGGGGGGAAAACCACCCTTGAGAAAAAAGTTTATTAATTGTGAAACGACTCAAGGGATATTTGAATTTTGAGTTTTTAGTATCTGTACGATGTGCATACTGAATATAATGTGACGATTAAAAAGTCTCGAGAAAATTGCATATATTAGGGTTTTAAAGAATTTTTAACCCATTTTCCAAAAATCCTATCTCTGCCTTTCCCAACATTTTTCTATATAGGGGCCCCATCGTATTTCTCTGCCCCGGGCCCCATAATCTGTTAATTAATGCGGCCCTGTACGAGGTTGCCCTGTAGTCAGCACATCATCAGAGCAAAGCAAAACGAATAATCACTCGGGCTACCTATGGTAGACCGAGTCTAGGTTGAGACCTCGGTCATGGAAAGATACAACATAATACTGTGGAGAGTTAATGCTTTAAAACTTTGATGTTCGATTTGAACATTCTGCTCTTGTTAACTTGTTGTTGTAGAACTGTAGTTTGCACTTTGCATGAACATTCTAGATATTAGGTGAGTGTTCGATTGTTAAGCTAGAAATTGTCATTTAACTTTTAAGGGAAATACAGCATTCTAGGACATTATATTAATATTGAGAATTTAAGTGCTTTATTTTTGGGAGCAATTTTCAAAATGCACATATATGTGCATACACTTATTGGCAATTCAGGTGAACTTTGAAGAGGATGTGTCATGCCCGAAGCGCAATTAATGTGACCAGCAGGAGTTGTATTCCATGTTCAAATTACCAATTAGAAAAAAACACAATTATACTCGGGCACTATTCTATAGGATTCTTTTAAATTAGCATATACTGTACAGAATTTATTGTTCTTTCGTTTGGTGTACGTCTCAAAAGTGGCATAAACCTATCTCAAATTTAAATTAGCATATACTGTACAGAATTTATTGTTCTTTCGTTTGGTGTACGTCCCAAAAGTGGCATAAACATATCTCAATAAGATCAGTCCCTGCAACGCGACGCCTCTGCGTTTTGCCAGTAGCACGAGTGAACGCCTGACCCAGGCGGCTTGTTTCGTATCACTTTAATCAAAACTTTTTCCTTTTATTATTGAAATAGATATATTGCAACGTAATGTGCCGTGCACTTATGCAAATAATACCGAATCTCAATATAAAAATCACTTTATGTATAATGTTATATGGTTACCCTAACTGAATTATTATTGATTGTCGTCGTCGTCGTCGTCGTCGTCGTCGTGGAACGATAGCGTTGATCAAAGTCAAGAACAATATTAGATATATGTTTGTTCATGACATTTACATGTATCCTGGATAATCTCGGGAGTATCATGATGAATAATGCTAGTCAGTTGCTTTTATGAATATTTCTCATTTATTATTAATTTATACGTATTATACAAAAGCAAAACACAAAGACCACATACATTTTCTTGCCATAACACCCCAAACATTCTGGGTGTCACGTGACCAGCCGATGCCAGGGCCATTTTCGCCGACCTTCCGACGTGGAGGCAAAATGCCCTGGGTACGAGGTTGATTATTATTTATTATTATTTATTATTATTTATTATTATTTATTATTATTTATTATTATTTATTATTATTTATTATTATTTATTATTATTTATTATTATTTATTATTATTTATTATTATTTATTATTATTTATTATTATTTATTATTATTTATTATTATTTATTATTATTTATTATTATTTATTATTATTTATTATTATTTATTATTATTTATTATTAGTTATTATTAGTTATTATTAGTTATTATTAGTTATTATTATTTATTATTATTTATTATTATTTATTATTATTTATTATTATTTATTATTATTTATTATTATTTATTATTATTTATTATTATTTATTATTATTTATTATTATTTATTATTATTTATTATTATTTATTATTATTTATTATTATTTATTATTATTTATTATTATTTATTATTATTTATTATTATTTATTATTATTTATTATTATTTATTATTATTTATTATTATTTATTATTATTTATTATTATTTATTATTATTTATTATTATTTATTATTATTTATTATTATTTATTATTATTTATTATTATTTATTATTATTTATTATTATTTATTATTATTTATTATTATTTATTATTATTTATTATTATTTATTATTATTTATTATTATTTATTATTATTTATTATTATTTATTATTATTTATTATTATTTATTATTATTTATTATTATTTATTATTATTTATTATTATTTATTATTATTTATTATTATTTATTATTATTTATTATTATTTATTATTATTTATTATTATTTATTATTATTTATTATTATTTATTATTATTTATTATTATTTATTATTATTTATTATTATTTATTATTATTTATTATTATTTATTATTATTTATTATTATTTATTATTATTTATTATTATTTATTATTATTTATTATTATTTATTATTATTTATTATTATTTATTATTATTATTTATTATTATTTATTATTATTTATTATTATTTATTATTATTTATTATTATTTATTTATTATTTATTATTTATTATTTATTATTTATTATTTATTATTTATTATTTATTATTTATTATTTATTATTTATTATTTATTATTTATTATTTATTATTTATTATTTATTATTTATTATTTATTATTTATTATTTATTATTTATTTATTATTTATTATTTATTGTCGTCGTCGTCGTCGTCGTCGTCGTCGTCGTCGTCGTCGTCGTCGTCGTCGTCGTCGTCGTCGTCGTCGTCGTCGTCGTCGTCGTCGTAGTAGTAGTAGTAGTAGTAGTAGTAGTAGTAGTAGTAGTAGTAGTAGTAGTAGTAGTAGTAGTAGTAGTATTATTGCCACACTCATTGTGATTGACATTGTTATTACAAGCAAAAACGTTTTAACCATGGTGAATGGTTATACTAGATAGTTGTAAAAAGAACTGTTCGAAACTTTGTAAAGTAATAAGAATAATAGCAGACATGAGACAAGAGAATAGATACTAGACTGAAAGCACTTTGCATTTTGGCAGTACTCTCTTCCGAAAAATGCATTTTTGCAGACCGCTTTTCTTACGGAGTTATGCCGAAATGCATCAAGCTTTCTTCTAGTAAATATTTACTAATTTCATTTCTATTATTCTTACTGTAATACGAAGTTTCGAACAGTTCTTTTCAGAACTGCCTCGTATATCCATTCACCATGCTTAAGTTAAAACGGTTTTGCATGCAATATTTAAAGTGTATATATTTTTTTGATTGGAGCAACCTTTATTGCTTTAATAGAGATTTTTGTTTTCAAAATGGTAATGAGATGACGTCAAAGTAGTCATCATTATCTATACAATATTTATTTGCAGGAGTGACATGACCCAATTCTTCCATTAATAGTGTGTTTGAACAACATGTTCCATATCGAATCAGTTTTTCCACAAAAATTCTCAGGTAGTTTATCTTACCAAAAAAAGAAAGAAAGCCAAATGCCTACATAGACGTCATCTCATTACCATACTAGAAATGGGAATCGCCAAAAAACATTGAAGAATAGCTCCAATCAAAAAAATATTTCACTGAACAATGTTTGCTCGATGTAGAACGTATTCAGATGATAAAAATTTTTTGCTTTATGTGCACTTTAAATTTGTCACTACGTATACGCCAAAAATACTGTTTTGTTACATTATCATTGTTATTTTTTACTATTATTCTTATTTATAATTTTTGTTAAATAGAAACTTCGACGTCGCAATGTGGCCAAAGAACGAAAAGGTCGAAATGAGGAGGGGGCTGATACAGGAGGCAATGTCTCCAGAAAATAGCGAGGAGGAGGATGTCGTCCAACAAAATGAGAGTGACCACTCAGAAAGTGAAGAAGTTGGCACGGCACCAGGCAAATAAATTGCAACGCGTCCAATTTCTTGGCGTTCTGAAAGATTTACAAACCTTTTGAACAGCCTGGACAGGAAATGGATGAGAAAATGGTCGGCCAAAGCAAGGTCATTGGTCAAAAAGCGCTATGTTGGCGATGCTGTGACCAAACAAGTCCCGGACGATATTCCGGATTGGATGCAAAGAAGGGCTTAATTACCTGAAACTTACTTTTTGACTTAACTATTATTAATCAGTTTGTTAAACCTGCATATTAAAACAGTTTTATTATATATGTTAAATATAATATATTGTCATACTTTTTTAATCACTTTCTAAAATGGAAAAATTATTAAAACTGGGGGAAAAAATTGAATGTCACCGACTTCCTTTTAGAAATAAATTAGGTTTAATGGTGATTTCACGCCATTTTAAAACGTCATTGTTACCATAGCAACGGTCTCTACAATTTTTGTAGTTACAGTATTTGGTGCCAAACTGTATTTTCACTTGTTGGATTAACTTTCAGTGCTCTAAAATACATGTATTTATACTTTATTGCAGACCAAACTTACATTCCTCGGTATAACAAGTAACTGTACTGAGCCACCTTAAGTTTAGTGATAAAAAGTACTTAGTAAATGTACTAAAGTTCATTTTATAACTATAACTATTGTAATCAATTTCAAATACTTAATATATTTGGGTCAATTTTGCTCATATCTTTGAATAAAAAAGTTATTTTTTAGAACAAAATATCACCTAATATGTCATACTATGGTCATATATAGTGTAAACAATGCTTTAATTTTGAACTGCTTATTATTCATCATATAAGTTCGTTTTCGCAAAACATTAGCAAACAATTTGGCAATCATTACAAATCTAAAATAATACATAAATTTTTTACTGTTTTTTTTTACTTAATTCAAAGTTCATTTTTGCAACAAATAAGCATATAATTTTGCAATCATTGCAAATTTGTTAATATACATCAATTTTGCACTTTTTAAACATCATGCAAAGTTCGTCTTTGCAACAAATAAGCATATAAATTTGCGATAATTTCAAATTTTAAAAAATGATTCAAATTTGCACTGTTCTTTGAACATATTGCAAAGTTCGTTTTTGCAACAAATAAGCATATAAATTTGCGACAATTGCAAATTTATAAAAATGCATCTAATTTGCACTGTTCTTTGAATATATTGCAAAGTTCGTCTTTGCAACGAGTAAGCATATAAATTTGCGACAATTGCAAATTTATAAATATGCATCAAATTTGCACTGTTCTTTGAACATCATGCAAAGTTCGTTTTTGCAATCAACTTGCATATAACTTTGCATCCATTGCAATTGCGGCATTTGCAACTTTGCAATCGGCGCAAAGATGCTGCAAAACTCCAAATTTGCACTAGTGCAAATATGGCAAACATGGACAAATATGAAATTTGCATCAAATTTGCACATAAATTTGGAAACATGCAAATCCAATTTTTCGTCCCGTGACCGCGAAGGTATTTCGTCCTCAATTGTATACTAAACATCTGTAGTCGCAAATACAGCTTGTCCCGATTTGACGTCATCAGCCTTATTCGGACTCAGACTCTTTCCTCCCGGCCATGTTTTGAAAAAACCTATTTTCGCCATGTTTAGAACCAAATATCTCGGGCAGTTTTCATCCGTTGAAGGAGTGTTATATAGCGTTAGAATCGTCTCAATACGGCCGATTTTTAGGGAAAAAATGAAAATTCTCGTATATGCACTTTAAGGTAACTAAACAAAAATAAATCATGTTAACAGCTGATAAACCTTCGAGGTAAGGTTTAATAGGCTACGATTATCAAATTAGTGATACGAGCATGCGCTTTAATTTAATATTAGTCCCACATTTTCTATTCTAAGTGACGTGGCATAAATGGCCTTACTGGTCATGTTGTTGGGCAATAAATGTTTGCATCTTCATCTTGTATGAGTACGCTACCAGCGTACCTCACTCAAGACAGTTGAATGCGAAGTGTCTGTACACATACTACAGAACTGATATGATAAGTGTCTGTAAATGTGATACAGAACTGATGTTTTTTTAAACAGTTCTGTATCACATTTACAGACACTGATATCAGTTCTGTACCGGGGTAAACAGACATTGATTAAACCTTAATTTCTTTTGAATTTTCCTCATGAATTATTAATGAGTTTTAGAAATATATACATATTGTGAATCTAGGAAAGGTTGTCTCGGGAAATATACATTTATATAAGTATACGTGACACGTGACCAGATCTATCCATCACATGACTGTACTGATTACTTACGCAAGCTGGTTCCAAAATCTGTGGGAGTGAAGCTTTTAGAAATTCTAATGTTGCTGACGAAACTCAACTCAAACGATTTAAGACAGAGAATAAAGCTATTCAATAATGACAATAATATAGGTAAACTACGTAGGGAATTCTCATGTTTTCCCCCACAAAACACTAGAACATGCCTACAATATATTTTAACTATTCGTATAGTTCGTCGTGCGACGAGCTACTAACTTTCCAATTGTTAAGACGTTGGAGGAGTTTAGGAACAGCATCCTTCTTTTCTTCTCCGACGTGGAGGCCAGTGCCCTACCAAATTGACGGGACGAAAAAATTGATTTGCACATTTGCAAATTTAATGACAAAGTTGTTGCAACTTTGCACGCATTTGCCCAAATTTGCACATATGCAAAGTTGGAAATTGCCGTCAACTTTGCAACCGGTGCGGACATGGCAATTGCCGTAGAGCCGCCGATCCAAAGTCATTGCAAATTTCTTGCAAAGTTCAAACTTTGCACAAATGTTTGCAAAGCTTGCAAATTTATTGCAAAGGCAGAATTTGCTAACGTTTTTGTGCTACATGCAAATCTGATGTAATTGATCATGTTTTCCATAGATGCAAATTTATAGCGGATTTAACTTTGCTTATGTTGTTATATTGTAAATAGTCACTTGGTTATTGATATTCTCTATCACATGACATACCTTATATGGGACCACCTTAACCTGATACTAATTTAGATTAACACCTTGATTCATAATTGTAAGATCCTAATACAAGCAAGTTCAATAAATACTTTCACCCAGTTATTCTGTGGCCTTGAGTAACATTATCTTACAATTATCTTAAAATGTCGACTGTTACATTCATGCCTCCAGTACCAATTGTTCCGCCAGCACCAAAAGAAAGTTTACGCGTTTGGAGACAGAGTTACGAAACCGCAGTAGTGTCAAAAGGCCGATCCTGGGACATAGTGTAATGGCCGCCAAAAAGGTTTTGAAAAGCTTACCCACCCCCTTCTAAAAAGGTTCGCAACCCCCTCCTGGAATTTTTGACATCCGATCCTGGGACATACCTTAATGGCCGCCATTTGTTTACTAAAAAAATGTTGATTGCCGATCCTGGGACATTGACATTTGGTTTGGGACCCCCTCCTGGATTTTTTTTAAAATGGTTGCCGATCCTGGGACATGGTTTTTGGAAATTTTTGGGATTGGGGTTTTGGATTTTTTTGGAAATTTAATAAATGAATAACAAAAGGAGTAACTTGTGTCCAGACAGAGAAAAATGTATGTGGGTGGGTTTTACAACATATCCAGGCAAACCACCAAATATTATATACCATAACAAAAGTACACACCCAAAAACAGTTTGCAACTATATACACCCAGGCGAAACAAAAGTCCAAATGTTAGTTAGAACAGGAGTATATGACACAGTTTTTTGAAATTGAATTTTTTTTTTTGAAAAAAATTAAAAGAATAAGAATGAACTCAAATGAAACAATCAAAAGTTTAAATGAACAAATCATTGAACTTAAACAAATGCTTAACGAAGAAATTGCTGACAAACTTGAAAAAATTTCAAAAATAAGAACCAATGCAACCAAAATTTCCGAAGAAAACATTGAACTGAAAACTCGCATTAAACAACTTGAAGAGGAGGAGTTTGAAGAATCCACCGAATTTTTTGCAGAACAACTTGAAAACTCAAAATTGGTGGAAAATGAAATTATGAATGAAAGAATTGAAAATGAGGTTTGTATCAATTATTTGGAAAAATTAAATAAAACTTTGGAAACAACCCACAAAAAACATATTGAAAATTTGGAAACAATTTACAAACAACAATATGAAGAAATGGAAGAAATGTACAAAGGCAAAGACTATACTTTGCAAACGAAGATTGGATATCTTGAAGCAATAATTGCTAATTATGAAAATATGGATGACTCTGAAGATGAAGATGAAGATGAAGGTTTTGAAGAAGTTACCGATGAACTTGGACCAATTGAAAATGATGATCGTCAGTTGCCAGAAAATAAGAACAACAATGAACTTTAAAAATATTTTAAAACATAAACAAAAATCTTTAACAAAAAAATTGTTAAAAATTTTTTAAAAGAAAAGAATAAATAAAGATGGTTAAAAATACAAAACCAAAATTAATCTATGCTTTTTATGACATAAATCATAATCATTATTCATGTAAAAGTGTTGGGTGTAAGTTTGAAACAAATTCAAAAACAGCATTGAGGTTGCATTCGAAGTTTTCCCATGAAATAACAAAAAAATTTGGTATAACCCATAGCTGTACAGTATGTTTTAAAACATTTGACACCGAAAGAGAAGTACAAAACCATAACAAAAGTCATACCAAAAAAGTAAGAATTCATAAGTGCTAAAATTTTTTGAAACTTATAACAAAATTTTGTTATAATTTTTTCTAAAATAAATAATGAGTTATTACTATGGTTATGGAAGACCAAGACGATCATTGGATGAAGGTGGTACTGATTATGGAGACAAAATTAAAAAAATTGAAAAGAAATTACAAGACCTTGAAAAACCCAAAAATTACAAAACAGTTTTTGATATTAATTTAACAACTGCCACCAAAACATATAAGACAATTAGTGGAACAGAAAGAATAACACAAGCACGACAAGGAAACTCTGTTTTATGGCAAAACAATGAAAATGTTGCCCCCACATATGGCACAGATGCCATTGGTCCAGGAAATGTTTACATTGAGAACATAGGGAACAACTATATGTGTTTTGTCTGTCCAGAATTTGGTTGGGGTGATGTATCTGTTTTTGTTGTTTGTACTGTTGTTGACACATCTGTTCCTGGTGACTGGTGTTATCTTATTGGGAACGACAATGGCGATTATGACAAATTTGTTAGTTTCAAATCATACTCATACTCAAAACTGTTAATTGGTGGGATCCAAGGCCACAACTATCTGAGTTTCCCAATGAAGGCATCCCATAGTATTTTGAGCAAACACATCGTTTCCACCCATTGGTTGGGAACTGGGTCGTGTGTGTACCTAAATGCTAAAAAATTGGATGGATCAGATTTTACAGCGGATTTGAGCTTCTTAGGAAGTCCATATTGTTCTATATTTTTCAATGAGAGGTATAAAACCTCCTCCAGCAATAGTAACACTAATTTGAAAGGAAAAATTTATGGAATTAAAGTTGTCCATGGTCCATTATTGTCAGATGAGATTGTAAAAATTAACAAGGATATGATGAAGGAATATGGAAACTTCATTTGAAAAAACTTGGTAAAAACTTGGTAAAAAATTTAAAAAAATTTGTTTAAGATAAATGAGTTATTACTATGGTTATGATGACCCAGATTATTCTTATGGAGGAGGAGGTGGTGCTGACGGAGAACCGGGGCCACAAGGCGACACAGGTGTAAAGGGGGACAAAGGAGACAAAGGTTTGACAGGACCAACTGGCAATACAGGTCCCAAAGGTGACAAAGGCGATCGAGGTTTGTCAGGTTCTAAAGGAGACAAGGGTGACGAAGGTTTGGAAGGACAAAGAGGATTAACAGGTGACAAAGGCTCCTCTGGAGACAGGGGTGCAATAGGACCAACTGGACCAAAAGGTTCAACAGGAACAGCTGCACAAAAGGGAGATCCAGGACCCAAGGGTGACAAAGGAGACAAAGGAGACAAAGGTTTGACAGGCATGGCTGGTACAGATGCCCATAAAATAGGACCAAAAGGGGACAAGGGAGATGTTGGTAACACTGGACCAAAAGGGGATAAGGGAGACAGAGGTTTGCCTGGTTCTAAAGGAGACAAAGGTGATGCTGGCATTAGAGGACCACAAGGAACAAAGGGTGACAGGGGTGTTTTCGGAACAGCAGGTGCAACAGGACCACAAGGTCAAAAGGGAGACAAAGGTGACCATGGAAATTCTGGGGCAACGGGATCCAAAGGAGACAAGGGAGACAAGGGAGACAAAGGTATGGCAGGAACAACTGCACAAAAAGGGGACAAAGGAGATCCTGGTGACGATGGTGCGAAAGGAAACAAGGGCAACACTGGGGCAACAGGACCCCAAGGCCCACAGGGTGCCCAAGGCCCACAAGGAAGCCAAGGATCAACAGGATCAAAAGGTACCACTGGTTCCACCGGATCGCAAGGACCAAAAGGACCCCAAGGAACAAAAGGGGACAAGGGAGATCAGGGGCCAAAAGGTGACGATGGTGACCAAGGAGTTCAAGGATTGCCTGGTGGCAAAGGATCAACTGGATTAAGAGGTTTGAGAGGTTTGAGAGGTGTTACAGGAGTTACAGGACCTGCTGGAACTTTTGCACAGTTGGTAAAATACAAAAAGGACTCTGGAAAGACAAATCATAAAGGAGGAGCATGGGACAACACAAATAACGTTAGCACCCTACTTTCATTTACGGCATCCCATGATACTGGGAAATATTTAGTCTCATATTGGTTTAAACTTCAGCCAGATGGGTATAAAATAGATAAACAATCTAAGCAAACTGGTTGGTATGCTTCTTCTTACAGAGCATATTTTGATTTAAAAACAAACCTCTATCATGGAAATATTACAGACAGATCAAACAAACTTTCGGGTTTGGAAACCTTGACCATGGGAAGGACATACAATGAACATGCTCCACACAATGTTTTCTGTCAGGGAATTGCGACCATAAAAAAAGGAACCCAAGTGACTTTGCACTCTTATTCTGGTTCTATTGGTGACGACTATACTTTCCTGTTTTTCAATGTTTGGGATGTTGAAATTAATCTTATGAGATTAGGTTAAAAAAAATATAATAAAAGAGATGTCAAAGTTTAAACAAAATACATTATCAACATTGTTGTATGAAAGTTATAGCAAAACTAATATTACACATATGGACATTTTCAACAAACGATCATATTCTATTAAAAATGAAGATGATCTCCTAAATAAATATACAAAAGCCTACACATTTTTGTCAAGATCCGGAAATTTCAACAGATATCTTCTGGAAAGAACAACAGACATTGGGCCTGTCATTGTTGACATTGATCTTAGCAAAAAACTTAAGGAACCCAAACCATTATACACAGAAAAGAAAGTCCTGAAATTGGCAAAACTATTTCAAAAAATATTGAAAGAATTTCTTGTAAACCAAACAAACTTGGCATGTTTTGTTTTGGAAAAACCAGGATATTTCAAAGACGATGACAAAACTTACAAAAATGGTTTTCATCTTCATTTTCCACATGTTTGGTTAACACAAAGGGAGAGACTTTACATAAATGAACTTGTGCAAAAGGAAACAAAAATCCAGCTTGACAATGCTGTCATTGCAGGCAACTGGTTTTTGTATGGATCTAAAAAGAGTCCCGAGTCAGACCCATATCTTTTGAGTTACATTATTGAGGAGGAAAGGAACAAGGTGGTTAATTATTATTTGGATCAAGAATTAATATTTTTACTGTCTGTTAGAGAAAAATCATACACAAAAGCTAACAAACTATCATTTTTACCAGAAACTAAAAAGACAGAAAAACCAAAAACCATTATTGACTTTGATAACCACAAACAAAAAGATGAGGATGAGTTACAAAAATGCATTGACCAAATTCCAAAAGATATTGCTGAAGATTACTCATCTTGGAGATCGGTTGGGTTTGCACTTTACAACGAAACCCATGGAGAAGATTATGGCAAGGATCTTTGGCATCTTTTTTCCCAAAAATGTCCTGAAAAATATGATGAAAGTGAGTGCGACAAATTTTGGGAAACCCCTGTTGAGACATCTTTTTCAATTGGGACACTAATCCATTATGCGAGTTTAATTACAAATAAGAAAAGGAAAAAGCGGACAGTAACTTTAAAAAAATATTTAGTTAGAAAAATTGAATAGGATTAAACCACTTCCAAAATAAAATAAAAATGGTATCAAGAATGTTAAAATATGAAACCACTGAAACCCCAGTTTTTACTCCCCATTTCAAATCTGTTCAATGGACACAACCAGGGAAATTTGTATGCAGATGTGGTAAAGTTTTTACAGACCAATCAAAACTCATTAACCACACATTTTTTCCAAAACAAGCAAGTGTTACTTTTTCTTTGACTGTAACAACAATTTTGCCAAATGGACACTGGTTGAAAGCAACTTCTAGACAAGTTCCAGCTAGCTGTTTTGAACAAATTTTAACTAGTTGTTGAACAAATTTTAACAAATTAATAAATGGAGTCAGAACAAAAACCAGAACCAGAACAAAAAACAGAAATTAAACAGGAACAAACAATTACGAAAACCCCTCCTCCCACCCATGTTAAAAATCCCAAAAGAGTTGCCCAAGGTAAAAAACTTGCTGCAATTAGTAAGGAGGCAAAACTTAAAAAGAAAGCCAGACTTGAAAAGGAACAAGCAGAGGAACCGGTTGAAGAAGGAAGTGGTGTTAGCATTTCAACAACTTGTGCAATACTTGGTACAGTTGCTGCCCTTCTTACGACTTACATTACTTACTCCAAATGGAAAAAAGAGCCAGAAGAAAGTAAAGACAAACCCCAAAAGTCAAAAACAGTTTTCAAGGATCTTTCAAAATATGATCTTTAGGGGTGGCAAACAAAAACCCAAATTCTTGTCCAGAAAAATTGGACCTAACGAAGGGTCATCTGTGTAACCAAAAAAATAAAACGAAATTCTTTCCACAACTGGAAAGAAATTCAATAAATATGATTGTCAACAGTTATGCAACAGAATGTGTCTTTGGTAGCAAAAATTGGCTTAGTATTGGAAAACTAATTTTTTTAATTTCAAAAGGAAGTTTTGAGGGTTACAAACTTTGGTTACTGTACAGCAAATATGATTCCAAAAATTATAATGAAAACCATTGTTACCATTTATGGGCAGATTTTGATCTTTTGATGCCAGAAGATTTTGATGAATATGAAGATGAAGATGAATTTTTTAATAATTATTGAAACTTTTGAAACTTATAACAAAAAATGTTATAATTTTTTAATATATTAATAAATGAATACAGAGAGAGAAGTTGAATTAGAACCCGGTTATAACCGGTTACACCGAAGTTCAATAACTGGGGAACGAGCCCGAAATGTAATTACTTTCAACCCCAATTCTGCTAATGAGGGGGAAGTAATTTACATCCACATCCCAAAACTCAAACCAGGGACAACATTAGTCCCTGACAAGATGTTCCTCCTGTTCGACTTTAAAAACAAAAATACAAAGTCGTGGTTTAATAACAATCTTGCAAGACAACTCCAAGAACGTTTGGAAGTTAGATTTGCAGGTGAGAAGGTTTACGACAACACAGGAGAGAGTCTTTTGGGGACTTACAAGGATCTGTGGATGGATAAGCATGAGAGAGCTAACATGATTGAGGATGGAATTGCAACAGAAAACCAACGAAAACTCATTTCGAAATCTGACGATGCCTCTTCTGACACATATGCAGCTGTGTATGGTACCAAACAGAGGATCAAGTTGGACAAGATTTTAAAGGATCATGGATTATATGCGCCCCACAGTATGGCGAATGATTTACAATATATCATTACACTACCAAAAGCCACTGCCATCATGAAAGCCCAAAGTAGTCAATCTGTGGCTGGTTACACTTTGGAAAATATTGAGTTGGAGTATGAAACCATTACCAACTTTGCCTTGGTCCAGGAGATTGAATCTTCTTACCAAGCAGGGAGAGCCCTTTCCTTTGAACATGTAACTTTAATGAAAACCACACCATGGGCTGCTGCCACAACATTAATTAACGAAACCATCAATCTGCCAAGAAAGAGCATGAAGGCGGTTGTAATGTTGTTTACAAAAGCAACAAGAAGTGGATCTGAAGAATTTGTGTACCCAAATATTGAAAGGGTCAAAATTACCATTGAAGGAGTCCCGAATAGCATTTACTCCCAAGGCATCCCAAAACGGAGATTGTTTGAAGAGGCTGAGCGACTTTTCAGACATACTAACTATCCGACAATCCAAGCTGACGAATTCTTTACAGAAAACCAGTTTGCACTTGTTGTGGATCTTCGGTCAATTAATGACAATGCTGTATATGGAGATGGTACCAAACTTCTTACAACACAATCTGGAATCATGTTGGAAATCAAGAAAAAAGCAACATCAACAGATTTGAGATGCCATGTTTTCATTCTCTCGGATGGTCTGTTGAAAGTCCAAGGAGGGGCATTCCAGAGTGTCAACTATTGAGAATCCCAAGAAATAAATGAAAAACCAAGATCAAACCCAAGACCCAAAACCATTTAACATCATAATTGTTGGAATGACGAGTTGTGGAAAGACTCATTATCTTTTAAAAAATTTAGAAGAAAATTACAAAAAAAAATTTGAAAACATAGTTTTAATATGTCCAACTTTTGTATGGAACAAAACATATTTGGAATGGGAACATTTACATGATCCAAGATTCTTTGTAATCCCTTGCGACCAAGATGAGTCTGAAGATTTTTTAAAATATGTTGTTGATTATTGCAAAGGAACTCCAAGTCTCATTATCCTGGATGACTGTGCTTCTGGACAAAGTGTAAAAAATAGAACCAGCGAATTGGTAAAACTTGGTTTTGGTGCAAGACATATGAATATTAGCACAATAGTTGTTACCCAGCAGTTGACAAGCATTGCAAAACCATACCGAGAAAATATTTCAAAACTGGTTACCTTTTACAACCCAAACAGAAAAGATATGCAAGTTATTTTAGATGATTATTTGGATATTCCAAAAGAAGAAGAAAAGAGAATAAAAGAGACTTTAAAATCCAAAAAATATTCAAAATTGGAGATTAATTTAATCCATCCTTATGACCACAAAATAGTTGAACCATTTGGGGAAAATTTGATAAACTTTTAAACTTTAAGATAAATGAGGAACCTAAGAATTTTGTTGAAAAACGGAGAAACAACAATTAAATTTGAAGATCCTTTGATCATTGAAGATACCAAACTAATGGTTAAAGATGCGACAGTTTTTTGGGATTACAATAATTTAACAAGCCCAACCCATGTTTTACATGGAACAAAACAAATTAGTTTTTCCAGTGGATATTGGACTGTTGGCATGATTATGAGGGTTTTCAAGGAAAATGGAATAAAGTCAGAATTACTTCCATACAGCTGTAAAATCCAGTTATACCCAACAAAAGACCTTTACCTATATAACACACTTGGTCCATTACTGGGTTATTCAGAAACAACATTAATTAGAGCAGGAACAAATCTTGTCAGTCCAAAAACAGTCAACATAAATCTTGGAATGAAATTTGTTTGTATATCTTGCGAAATGATTGATGGAACTAGGACATCATTTTCAGGAAAACGGGACAGAACAGCTGCAGTTCTTCCAATTACAACAAGACAATTATTGAAGGGATCGGTGGAAAAATTTGCAAACATTAACTCCGAAGCCATGTTAGACAATGGTGTTTACAACGAACTTAAATTCAAAGTTGACCACAATGTTGGCGATATCCTTCTTGAGATTTTCTTATGTCCACAGAATTATGAGACTCCATAAATAAAAAAGATGATTATAGACATTGACAAAATTAAAACCGCTGAAGAGATGTTAAACCACTTGATAAGATTGAAAGCATTTTTGAAAAATGAAAAAGACCAAAATTTGACAAACTTAAAGACAGCTATAAACGATTTGATACCAGCTTTAAAGAATTATGTAAAAGTAATTGAAATACTAAAAATCTTCTAAAACTTTTCTGAAAACTTTCATTAAAACTTATAACAAAAAAATGTTATAAATTTTTACTTTCCTCAAAATTTTGTTATAATTTTTTTAATATATTAATAAATGAATAAGAACGAGGTTTTAAATGATTTGTATGAAGCAGCTTTGGTAACAGTTTCAGCTGTTGGAGTAAGTATGGTTGTCAAAAAATTAACAGGACAATCTTTGGCAGCGCCAGCAAGTATTAAAGAAACAGCCAAACTTGGGGTTGCAGTTGCTGGAGGATTATTTGTGGTAAAAATGGCACAGGACAAGGGATACATCCCGAAAAATGTGGATCCAAAGAAATTATAAAGATTGGGAGTCCTAACAAACCCAAAAACTTGGTAAAAACTTTTAAATAAATGGCATCAATGATAGCAGGAGGATTGTTTAATGCGGTTGCCTTTGCGGGTGCTGGTTATTTGTTCCAGTCATTTAACAAACATGGTTACGCGACTGAAATTAAAAGACATAATTTGGCAACAGAAAGACTTCAAAAAGACAAAGAAAGATTCTTTGAAAATGAAATTAAAAGAAAGGACAAAGTTAGAGAACTACAAGATGAGATCCGGGATGCAAACTATGACATGGCAGTAACATCAAAAGCTTTTCAACAACTTCATGAAATTCAGAAAGAAAAACCAGTTGAACCAAAACTTGAAGATTACTACCAACCAAGTGATGAAATGCAAAAATATATGACCATTACTGTAACACTTCTTGGGGTTGGTGCTGGTTGGTTGTTGGCTGTTGTTGTTTGATTCTTAAAAAATTATAACAAAATTTTGTTATAAGTTTTAATGAAAGTTTTCAAATTTTTATAGGTTTGTTCTCTCTTCTTTGATTAATTTTGTAAGCTCCTTGCACTTTCTGATACCACCCATTTCTTCAATTTTTAAAACATTTTCAACACTAAGAGCAGTCCCAAAGATTTTGAATCCTGTCTGGTATGGTCTGTAAGCATTGTCTTTTGGAGAAAAGTTTAAAATATATTTAATCTCATCAAATGTTCTTAGTTCTGCAAGAGTTGGTTTTTTCATTTTTTTTAAAAGATCATCTCTTTTGCAAATTCCCAAAATAATGGACATGATGAATTTTACACTAAAATTTTTGTCTGAGACCAAACCCAAACCTTCGAGACGATCCTTTGTTTTTAAAAAGAATTTCATGATCTCATAACCAATAATTTCATTCTCCTTTGAAAATAATTTCCAAAACCATTTAACATAGTTTTTAAGTTGTAGTGGTGATGGTTCTCTATGGTTGTAAGCAAGCAGCTGTTCCAACTCCATACCACATTTTCCACAAATTATGAATCCTTCAATTTCTTCCTTTTGTACCCTACAACAACTACTTTTGTTTTTAAGAGTTTCAAGTTCCAGAAGACTTTCATTAAAATCTTTTGGGTCTTCTTTGACTTCAAAAATTGGATTTCCAAAAAAATCTAAATATTGGAATTTGGTTTCTTTTAATCTTGGCATCTCTTTTATTTAAATTAATCTTGATATTCCTTTAAATACCAAGAAAACAGTCCCGATTGAAGCTCCAAAAACTTCTGGCAATCTGTTATCATCATTATTTTCTTTAATTTCTGGTTTAAATATTCCTGGTTTGTATTTTCTTTCATTAATTTTAACAACATCATCAATAGTTTCAATGGGTTTTACAGGAAATTTTACAATGGGTTTGCCAACAGGTTTGTCAATATTGAGATGTCTGTTGAGTCCCAATGACATCCCAGTTGTGGCCAGGGTAAGAACATTGTTGAACCCACTAATTGGATTAATAAGAATTCTCATGTCTGACGGGATCAAAATTAAACCAGGAGATATGGCAAAATTTAAAATAACATTTGTGGACTTAATGGCTTGCCTCATATTTGAAATGGAAACAGTAATATCATCCTGGGCTATTGTATCCTCCATTAACTTTTTAAACACTTCTTGTGTTTGTAAACTTTTAGCACCCTCACCAACAATGACCCACCTTGTTTTTGCCTGTGCTCCCAAAACGCAGTAAACAAAAGATTCTAGGGATTGTTGGAATAACTTTTGACCCAATAGTGTTAGCCCATTGGAATCTTTGGGAACGAAATGTTTAAAATCATCGGGATGTCTTGAACCAGCTGTTACCAATTCTTCATATGTGTTTACTCTTCCATAACTTTCTTTTGTTAAATTTACATATCTAACTTCGTATCCAAGGTCTTTCATGTCTTGTGTAAATTCTTTCGCACTTTGTGTTGAGTTGCTTATTTTCTTTACCCAAACGTCATTAGGATTGTGTTGCAAAATTTTTATGACATCTTCTGTCAAAAACCTTCTAAGTTTGTTTGGATGTTTTAAAAACCTTCTAACCTGAAAAACATAATGATAATTAACAATACTTGTTAAAAAAGAAGACCGAAATCTTTTAAAATTATTTTTGAAATGCTTGTTAGAAATACCGCACATGTAGCTTGCAACATAACTGGCAGCAATAGCTGTAAAATATGGAATAGTAAGGAAATCATTTATGTTTGGATTCCTTGTTTTCATTGGTTGTTGAAATGTCAAATCAAGAGGATTCAAATTTACAATAAAATTCTCTTTTTCATTTACAAATATGGTAACTGTGTTAATGTTTACAGAAGCCTTCTTTTGTTTGGAAAATTTCTGAACCGTTCCAAAAACGTCCCACTCCTTTGGCCATTCTTTAGATTCTGTCATTGTTTATTTAAAACTTTTGGAAATAAATGGAAGATGAACTTTTACTTATTGATCTTGAACTTCGAGATATTTACTACAATCCTGTAACAGGTTACCAATCTATGGAAAAACTTTACCAAGCTGCTGTAAAAGAAAATTCTTCAATAACCAGAAAACAAGTTAAGGAATGGTTACACAGCCAAAAAGTTTTTACTTTACACAAAACCATTAGAAAACCAAGAAAATACCAAAAAACATTCGTTAAAAATCTTGCCGACCAAATGCAAATGGACTTGGTGGATATGGCAAAATTTGGTTCTGAAAATAATGACCAAAAGTGGATATTGACAGGTATTGAAATTTTGTCAAGATTTGGTTTCGCTGTTCCTGTTAAAAGAAAGAGTACTGTCGCTATGGTGCCAGGTGTTACAAAAATGTTGGAAGAATTTAAGAAAAGATTTGGCAAATATCCAGAAACAGTACAGTTTGACGAGGGAAAGGAGTTTTACAATGTTGGAGTAAAAACTCTTTTGAAATCTCTAAACATAGAATATTTTTCATCCAAATCCCACAGAAAGGCTGCACTTGTAGAAAGGTTCAACAGGACTTTGAAAACCAGGATGTGGAAATTTTTTACTTTTAAAGGGAACAAGAAGTGGTTAAATAGTCTTGACAAGTTTGTTAAAAGTTACAACAACACAATCCACAGTACCATTAAAATGAAACCCAAAGATGTCAATGATACCAACCAATCCAAAGTTTTCTTTACCCTGTATGGGATCCCTCCTCTTGAATCTCAAATAAACCCAAAATTCAAAATTGGGGACCATGTCAGGATCCAAAAATACAGAAAAAACTTTGCAAAAGGATATGACCCAAATTTTACAAATGAAATTTTTACTGTGTCAGCGGTTTTCAGAGGAGTTCCTGTCATGTACAGAATTCGGGATAAGGAGGAGGATATTTTAGGAAAATTTTATGGTGAGGAGTTGGTTAAAGTTGTTGGGGAACAGACATAAATAAATAATGGCTAAAAACATTGGAATTGGATTGGATAATTTTGGAATGTCTGACATACCAGAAGATGAGACAGGAACAGCAGAAACCAATTTTGGTGGAACTTTTGAAGAATCTTTTAACCAATCATATTTTGATGAACTTGACAATCTTTTTAATGAATTTGAAGAAGTTCATGGGGCTGATGGTTTAGTTGATTTAGATGAAAGTAGAAAAATGAGAGAAACACTTCGTAACCAACCTGTACAATTTAAAGGGGAGTCGGATGAATTATTTCAAAAAAGGAGAAAAGACTTTATAGCAAAAGTGTCCAGAAGAGAAAGCCTTAATGCTACAAAAATATTAAAAGACTTTTTTTACAATGAGTTAAATAAGCCAGTAGCTGCATCAAATGGTCCAGAAAGTAAAAAATTGTTGAAAAATTGTAAATTAAGACGCGATACAGAAACATTTAAAATTAATGGACTTTTGTATAAGGATGTGTTAGTCAAAACATTAAACACTGAAACTGGTGACTTTGAAGATCCAGAAGTGGTGGGTAAAGGGACAGGAAAGGTTGCTGCAAAAAAAATTGTAGAATTTAAAAACCTGTTAAAACTGGCTAGTGCCGAATACCAAAGAACTGGAACTGCTAAAATAGCAAAAGACAACAATATACCCCCACAAGCCGCAGAAGCAGTTCAAAAAGGGGTTGCCAGGGATTTAGGTGACCAAGTGACAATATTGATGGATGTCCTGTTTGCCAATGCAAAAGAAAATGAATTTGACAGCAATCTTAGTAACCTTATGGGAACAGTAAAAGACAAAACTGCCCAAATTAATCAGCAAGAAGGAGAAGACAGATGGAGATTCATAGAAGGTAACAAAGTCGCTGCCGAAGCCAACCAAGAGCTTTACACTGACAAAGCTGCCACAGAACAAGACCCACTTGCAAAAGAATTTTACGAAGGTATGGCAAATGTGTGTAGGGTAAAAGCTGAAGAAATGAGGTTGTTAAATAATGAAAAACCAAAGGAGAAAGCAACAGAACAAATGATGGAAGATCATGTTATAACCAGATTTGAAAAATTTAAAGAATGGGCCAAAGAAAACATGGGTGTATCGGCCGCTATTGCCATTTCCATCGCTGGAATCATAACAACTGTTGCACTAGCTGGAAAAGCTGCTGTTGTAACGACAGCAAAGGCAACAGGAGCATTAGCAAAAGCACTAGCAAAACTTGCAAAAGCTGCTTGGCCCGTATTGGCACCAATTCTTAGCATATTGGCAACTGCATTGTCATGGGGAGCAAAAGGATTAGCATGGTTGGCGAAAAATTTGTGGGTCCTTGCAATAGGTTTGACATATTTTGTTTACACAGAATACAAAAATTATAAAAAATAAACATATATAAATGAATCCAGAATATGCAAAAATGGAAGAACCAGAAGAATCGCAAGATTTAAATCTTAGGGAAAACTTGATCCGCCTATCCTTTGCAAAGGAAATCAAATATTCGGAAGCATATCTGAAAAAGGCCTCAATGGGTCAACTTGAAAAAATTAAACAAAATTATGATAGGGTCCAACTTGAAAAAACGACATCTCTGTTAACTGAAACTCTTGTTACCAAATTTTCAGAGTTGATGGAGCAGTTGGAGTTGGTACAAAATGATGAAAAACTTGATGCTGAACTTTCTTCAAACAAACTTTTCTGTGATGATGTTAGGTCATTGGTTTTGAAAGTCTCCCCCTACATTCCAATGATTGGTTTGCTGACGGGTGGCATCATTATTGCAAAGCATGTGTGGAACAAGGGAGGAACTTTAAATAAAAAAGATGTTACAGTACAAAATGATGAAAATATTGATGAAAATAACAATAGTGGCAGTTCTGTTAATCCCAGTGACAGTTGAAATGATATTAATTAAAATTCTTCTATTTTCATAATTTTTTGTTAAGTTATGAAAAAATAAAACAAATGGGAAATTCAAAATCCAAGCCAAAAGAAAAATATAATAAAAATCATATTACAAAGAAGGGCTTCCAATTTGGTCTAAGTTTTGGTAGGGAAGATTTGGTCATGGAAGGTAATGTCCAAATATGCTTTTCAAACAAAACAGTAAAAAATTACACAATGGTTCCAAGTTGCAAAAAATCGTCATCTGTGGAATCTTTAACAGAAAATAAAATAAATGATGATATTAACAAGAATTCAAAACTGGTACCAACAAATTCGGAAGAAAAGGGTGGACAGGAGAAACCTGATCCTTGAAAAAAAATGGGTTCAACATGAAAAAGATCGATGGGTGCACAACAATAAAAGAAATGAAGATTATTATTGAAATCGAATTTAAAGAAATAAAATAAAAAGGTATAATAAAAGAACATGAATCCAACTATTGAAATAAAAATCAGGTTTGAAGAAGAAGAACCACAAACAGAAGAAGAACTAGAAGAAGACATAAAATTCTTACAAAAGAAGCTACACAGAAAGCTGGAAATCCGGGACCGACTGACTGAAATTCGTAATTCAAAGGTTAGCACAGGAAAAACTGAGCTACTTAGTCTAGCTTTTAAGAAGGGAATAGAAGCGCCATGCAACTTCCTAACCAAAAAAACGTTATGCAAAAAGCTTGACATTCCATACATCCCCGTTAAAGCCAACAAAAACTTTAATCCCGTTAAAATTCTGTTTACTTCTATCAACAATGATGATGAAAAAATTGAGTTTCCAAGCCAACACCAAGCTGCTTTGGCTATAAACAAAAAACGTGCTTCTGACATTGTTTACATTGTTGAAAATAAAAAAGTTATTTGGTATAACAAAAAACAATGGACCGTAAGTCGTAAGTAAAAATTAAATACCAAACACAAACCAGAATTTCTTATTTTAAAAATAAGATATTCTAAAAGAAACCCCCCAATAAACAATGCAACACACAACGGAATACGAACCAACTCCTCAAAAACTTTTCCAAATACGAATGCAACTCAGAGAAAGCGCAACAAAAAGACTTCAAACAATACGAGAAGAAGATTTTCCACCAACATCTCTTAAAGAACTTAGAATATTAGGAGGAAGAGTTGGTGTCAAAGGTTCCCACAGTCTTAACTTGAAAACTATTTGCGAACAACTAAAAATTCCATTAGTCAAAAACGAAGTTTATGACAAGTACCACAGAAATGCAATTAAAACACCAGTCAAAATAACATTTACTTCTGCTGCTGGCGAAACAATAGAGTTCCCAAGCATTTACAATGCAGCCCTAAATTTACATAGAAACCCAAGTTTCATTCCTTATTGTATTAAGAAAAACAAGGAAGTAATGTTTAATGGAAAATTGTGGTCAATAAGTCGTTAAAATTTTCAAAAATCCACATATATAAACAGGACTCTATACTGTTTTCTGAGGCTTATTTCGCGAATTTTCGGTCATTAGTGTACCTTGTCATCCTTTTTTCAAAATTACTATCCTTTGTTGGGTAGTAATTTTTTTATGAAGTTTTTTACAAAATTATTATCCAAATAACAAAAATAACATTTAAAATAATGACTCCAATTGTAAAAACACCCCACAACGAAACTTTGTTCACCAATTCAACAATCCTTTCGTCAACATAATTTGCAGCAGCTTCAATATCAACATTGTTCATTTTTTATTTATAAAAAAATTCATACCATATAAATAAAGAGATGACAAAACAAACTAATGATCCTAAATTATTAAAAATTCGGGAAGCAGCTCGTCTTAGAAAACAAAGGCAGCTGCAGAGGGACAAGGATCTAAATCCCTTCAAACCCGAAAGACTCGCAAAACTCCAAGAGAAACAAAAGGAGAAGGAGTTAAAGAAGGAGCAAAAACTTGTTAACCAACAAGACAGGCTTCAAGACGACCTCAAAAAATTTCAACAAAAAACAGAGAGAAAATTACAGACAAAGGAACGAGCAAAATGGGGTAGAGAGATCAGACAAGAGGAAGCAAGACAGGACAAGTTCAAATGGGACAAGAAGTGGAAAGGGGTTGGCAAAAAACTGAAAAAAAACAGGCAGGTTTTAGGTAACAAACTTTCAAAGATTTTTAGAAAAAAGACCAAAGCCAACAAAAACCTTAGACAAACGGAACCAACTTTAGTAAAAACATTTGCAAAAGGATCATCAGAACTGTACGAAATCTCGGGTCAAAATTATAAGGATCCAGTTGTGTTTTTGGAACAGACAACAGCTGGAGTTGAAAGATTAATTAATGGGATTGAAAATTCCAAAAAAGTCAAGACAACTTTAATCTGCAAACTCGTTCATTATGACTATGTTGAAAGTCTTGAAGAAGTGGACTTATTTTACTTTGGGTCTAACATGAAAGCCATGACAACCCAGGAAGATGTTACGGAACTTTACAAAATCTCAAAACAGGAAATGCTGGAAAATTTGGCTTCCCATCAAAAGAAAGGTTCGGGATGGTCAATAAGGTCTGTTGAAAAGCTGCATATTTCAATAACAAAATACAAACCATTAAATGGTAAAAGTTATAAGCAACTCCCAAAATTCATTAGAAACAAGAAAGCAATCATCAATCCACAAAATGAGAAAGATGACTTGTGTTTTCTGTACGCAGTTGCAATTGCTGAGATGGTACAAAAAGACCCAAATGCTAAAAAACTTGAAAGAATTCCTGTGTCAGTCCAATTAATGGTTGAGGATTATGATGTGCAAGGATTGTCATTTCCAGTCAAAATTAAAGAAATCTCAAAATTTGAAAAACATAACAAAATGGGTGTCAATGTTTTTACTTACGATGATGAAATTAAAAAAGTTTGCCAAATGCAAATTAGCAGATCTGAACATGACAAGAGGGTCAACTTATTTTGGTGGAATGACCATTTCAGTTGCATCAAAGACAAAGGTAAGCTTTTTACAACTCAAAACAATAACCACCAACACAAAAAATTCTTTTGTAACTTCTGTTTGAATCCTTTTGAAACAGAGGACATTCTAATCCAACATGAGGTTATTTGCAGATCCCATGATGCCCAAATTCAAGAGTATCCAGTAAAAGGTGAGAATGATGTTATGGGATGGGGTTTCAAAGATTTAAAGAAAACTCAGGATGTTCCATTCATTATTGTGGCAGATTTTGAGTGTGTGTTAAAAACCTTACCATTTCCAAAAACTGATGAGTCCAAAAGTTACACCCAAGCCTATCAAGAGCATGTTCCAATCAGCTATGGGTTTTACATTATCTGTTCCGATCCAAAAATTTATCCAGGAAAGTATTTCAGTTACACCAAAAAATATGACTTTGAAAACATTGGTCAAATGTTTGTTGAAAAGTTAGAAATGGAAGCAAAAAAGATTTGGCACACATATCTTAAAACTCCTAAAAAAATTATCATGACAGCAGAAAATGAAACCAACTTTCAAAATGCAACCAATTGTTATGTTTGTGGAGGATGTTTTGTCCAAAGAAACCCAAAAGATTTGGATCCTAGAAGCATCTGGAAAGCCAACAAAACAACACCAAAAAGTAAAGTTAGGGACCATGACCATTTAAATGGTAAGTACAGAGGAGCAGCCCACAACGACTGTAATTACGCAATGGCAAGTGCCAGACATATCCCAGTTCTTTTCCATAATTTTAGTGGTTATGATGCTCATTTAATTGCAAAATATTTGGGATTGTCAAATGGTCCCATTGGTTGTATTGCAAAAACGGAGGAGGAGTATATCAGTGTTAATAAGAAACTTTGGATGGATGGGGGGTTGAAAACTGACACAAAAACTGGAAACCAAGTCAAAAAATGGGTACCACTGGAACTAAGATTCTTGGATTCATTGAAATTTATGGCATCATCCCTTGCAACACTAACATCAAATTTACCAAATGATGAGTTCCATCATACTGAGCTTGGTTTTAAAGATCATCCAAAAGAACATGTGGATTTGTTGAAAAGAAAAGGAGTATTCCCATATGAACTCCTTACAAATCTAAAAAAGTTGGACATAACAGAATTTCCACCACATGAAAAGTTCCATTCTAGGTTAACTGGCAAAAATGTAAGCATTGAAGATTACCAACATGGTAAAAATGTTTGGAACAAGTTTGGTTGCAAAACTTTAAAAGATTATATGGAACTCTACCAAAAAACAGATGTGTTGGGACTCTCAGATGTTATCCAAAGCTTTAGGAAAATGTGTAAAAAAACTTACAAACTTGACCCAATGTGGTATTACACAGCTCCAGGATTGGCTTGGGATGCCTTGTTAAAAATGTCGGAACAACAGTTGGAATTACTTTCAGACCCTAACATGTTTCTTATGATCGAAAAAGGAATTCGTGGCGGGATTTCAACCATTACCCACAGATATGCAGAAGCCAACAATGAGTATATGGAAGAGTACAATCCAGAAAAGGAAAGTGTATTCATTCCATACCTTGACAAAAATAACTTGTATGGAGTTCCAATGACATCAGCACTACCTGTCAATGGTTTTGAGTGGATACCAGAAGATGAACTTAAAGACTGGCAAAAATATTTGGAGATAGAGGGTGAGGGTTGCTTTTTGGAAGTCGATTTAAAATATCCAGAAGAAATCCATGATCTCCACAATGAAATGCCATTTGCTGCTGAGCGGATGATGATCGACAAGGTTGAAAAGTTAGTTCCAAATTTGAATGACAAGGAAAAATTTGTGGTACACTATGAAGCCTTGGAACAAATGTTGGATCATGGTCTGGTTCTGACAAAAATCCATCGTGGAATTTCATTCAATGAAAAGGCATGGATGAAAGATTACATCATGTTAAACACAAAACTAAGAACAGCCGCCAAGAATGACTTTGAAAAGGATTTCTTTAAACTAATGAACAACAGTGTTTTTGGAAAGACCATGGAAAATGTCAGAAACAGGATTGACGTCAGACTGGTGTCAGATGATGACCAACTTGAAAAACTAGCAAGAAAACCAACATTCAAAGGCGACACAATATTTGCTGATTACTTGGCAGCTGTTCATATGAAAAAAACTAGAGTTAAGTTAAACAAGCCCATATATGTGGGAGCTGCAATACTGGATAAGAGTAAAATTTGTATGTATGACTTCCACTACAATTATGTAAAGCCAAAATATGGAGATCGATCAAAGTTGTTGTTTACAGACACAGACTCCTTATGTTATGAAATTAAAACAAATGACTTTTTTGCAGATATCAAGGATGACGTTACAAAAATGTTTGACACCTCTAACTTTCCAGAAGATCATTCAAGTGGCATCAAAAGAGAGAACAAAAAAGTTTTGGGAATGATGAAGTCAGAAACTGGTGCTGACCAAATCTCAAAGTTTGTTGGATTGAGACCAAAATCATATGCGATCAAAATGGCAAAAAAGAAAAATCCAGTAACTGGTTTGTGGGATGAAAAAGAAGACAAAAAGTGTAAAGGTATCGCAAAGGCTGTTATCAACAACGATATCAAATTTGATAATTATTTCAACTGTTTGTTCTCTGGTAAAAACTTATTGAAAGGAATGAACACTTTTAGAAGTACCAAACATACCATCCACACCATCCATGTTAATAAGATAGCTCTAAATTCTGAAGATGATAAAAGAATTGTTATGGATGACAAAATATCAACTCTTGCAATTGGTCATCATAAAACTAGGTAGATTAAGTTCAAGATTTGTATCCAAATTAAGGATACAAAATTTTAGGGGGAGGATTTAGAAATGAGGTGGATTAGACCGACATTTCATTTTTATTATTTTATCATGTACTTTCAAATGAGCATCTACTTCCTTTACCGTTTTGAATGTTTTTGGGCAGTGGGTACACCTAAATTCCTCCATGTGTATTTTTCCACTCCCATGGACAACCTTGCAATGCAATCTCATTGCTGTTTCGTTGTTTGCTTCAAAGGAACATTTTCTACAATTAAACCCGGTCCAAAATATGGGGATTGCATGTTCTTTTCTTTTGCTTGGCATTCTTTATTTTATTTTTATTTTTTAAAAAAAAATAAACAAACAATTTTAGAACCCCAATCCCAAAAACTTAGCGAAAATTCCCCAAACCCAAAAAAATTCAAAACCCCATTCCCAAAAATTTCCAAAAAAATCCAAAACCCCAATCCCAAAAATTTCCAAAAACCATGTCCCAGGATCGGCAACCATTTTAAAAAAAATCCAGGAGGGGGTCCCAAACCAAATGTCAATGTCCCAGGATCGGCAATCAAAATTTTTTTAGTAAACAAATGGCGGCCATTAAGGTATGTCCCAGGATCGGATGTCAAAAATTCCAGGAGGGGGTTGCGAACCTTTTTAGAAGGGGGTGGGTAAGCTTTTCAAAACCTTTTTGGCGGCCATTACACTATGTCCCAGGATCGGCCTTTTGACACTACTAACCGCTACAACGGTGTTTACCGAAGAACAAGCGATTGCTTTACTGCCTGCGTATTGTAACCGAAATAATGCTGAACGAACGGCTGCGAAAGAAGTTGCAACGAAGTACAAGGAAGGGAAGTTGAGCGAAGCATTGGATGCTTTAGTTGAAATCGTTGATGGGCCAGCGCGGCCACATGAGGAGGCGGAACGCTTTTTCAACTACACAATGAAAAATGAATCAATATTTGAAGCTATGTACGCACTTCAAACACTCGCCAAGAAAGCACACATACAGTCGACCGAAATAATTGCCCAGAAATTCCTATCCGTTATTCCGCCAGAGATCCGTACAGCTATCCTAAAAGATGTCGACGGGAAAGCTTATATGGAATTAGGTCTGGAGAAACTCCTGGCCATTGCGCGCCGCGAAGAAAGTTTAAGAGCATCTCCCATCAATAACGCGCAACGCGATTCACAACGTGTCCAAGTCGTCGAGCACAACCAAGCCACGCCATCGACAGAACAACTGGACGCGAGTCAACCTCCTCAATGGTTCACCGCTGCCATGGACAGCGTCGTACATCGTTTAAGCGACCTCGAAGCTACACAAGGCAACAACCGCGAACGACAAGGCTTGCGCAACCGACAGAATGGTCGATCTAAGCGCGGCAAGACCCCCACAACCGAGGTGGTGAAATGTAGGAGTTGTCGCAATCCAGGACATTTTGTCAAACAATGCCCCCAAAGATTTTGTCAAGCATGTGGACAACGAGGACATGATTCTTGGATGGACGTGTGTCCCAACTACAGTTTATGACTAGACAGCCCACATCACGAACAGAGCCTTGGACATTCCTATCGTGACACTAAAGAAGAACAGACCAGACACGTGAGTACGGAGATAATTAATGATATTTCTAAAGAAGATTATACTCATCGCACTTCGTCCTCATCAGTCATTGTGCGCGCGCGCCTAGGAACTGCCTACTGTAACGTATTGTTAGATACAGGCGCAGGTCCGTCGATTATTGACCAGGACACTATGAAAAAACTAAATCTTGAACAATTTTATTCTTCAAACACTTCAATCGGCCCTGTGTTTGATGCTTCCGGTAATCGGATTAACGTAATCGGGTCATTAACACTGGCAGTGGTAATCGGACCTGTCTCGTGCACAGCGCATCAGATCCAAGTTGTCAACACTTCCCACCGGAATTTGATTCTGGGTCGCGATTTTATGAGCCATTTCGATTCTACCACGTTTCACTGGGCGCGCAACGAAGTAGCTATAAACGGGTATATTATCAAAGGCATCACAGTCGATAGTCGAGCGCGAGTCACGCTAGCAACGAACGTTGAAGTTCCCCCGCGAACAGAACTGTTGGTTCAAGCACGTTGCCCCAAGCGATTGGCGCTCCTCAACGTAGATTTTGACCCTTGTAAACATGTCCCAGGTGTTTCCCATCTGTACCCCGCCCACGCCTGTGTATCACCGGATCTGAATGGAATCTTTCAAGTCAAACTGCTTAATGTCACCGATTCGACAGTTAAGCTTAAGCATGGAAAATTTATTGGCCACATCAAACAAGTTTCGGAGGTGTTGAGGTGTCAACCCCCAGAAATCCCTAATCCACGAACGGTACAAACCCCACTGGAAAAAAATTCAGTGATGATGGGTGACACGCTCACACAGGCGCAACGCGATTGTGTTTGGACAACACTGTCGGACTTCCCTGACGTGTTCGCTGCGAATCCAAAGAAACCTGGCCGCACCCACCTAGTTAAACACCCGATCAACACCGGTACCGCCTCCCCGATCAATCAAAGATACCGCCGCATCCCCCACGGTTGGGAGGAAGAAGTTAATGACCAGGTCGCAGAGATGGCCAGCAATGACGTCATACGTCCTTCCCAGTCCCCTTGGTCGAGCCCTATCATATTGGTAAAGAAGAAAGATGGTTCAACACGCTTTGTCCTTGACTATCGCCGCTTGAATGACGTGACCAAGAAAGACGCCTACCCACTTCCAAACATCCAAGACGTCTTAGATCGTATGGCTGGTGCAAAGTATTGGACAACCCTGGATTGTGCTTCCGGTTACTGGGCCGTACCCGTAAAAGAAGAAGACAAAGAGAAAACGGCGTTCAGCATTCCTCGAGGAAAGTTTGAATTCAATGTCATGCCGTTTGGACTATGTAATTCACCAGCAACTTTTCAAAGGCTTATCGACGTGGTACTTTCGGGTTTATCAATGGAGCAGATCTTGGCTTATATCGACGACATTGTTCTGTTTAGCTCCACCTTTGACGAGCACATCATCCAGTTGCGCAAAGTCCTGCACCGCCTCACTGCTGCCGGACTAACCCTCAAGCTCAGTAAGTGCCACTTTGCGATGGACGAAGTTGACTTTCTGGGTTACCGTTTGTCTGCAGAAGGAATTCGACCTCAAGCCGAACATCTTGAAGCAATAAGAGATTTTCCGGAGCCTACCACACAACGCGAAGTTAAACGCTTTCTTGGAATGGCTGGATTCTACCGCCAATTTGTTCCCAATTTTTCCGCCATAGCCAGACCCTTGACTGCCCTGACTGGCAGTCACGTATCGTTCCAGTGGTCGTCGAATTGTCAAAGTGCATTTGATCTCCTCAAGCAATACCTCCAATCTCAGCCAGTCCTCACGTTTCCACGCTGGAACCATCCCTTTATCATCGAGTGCGATGCGAGCCACTCTGCAGTGGGAGGTGTCCTCTCTCAAGCTACCGACCATGGGGTCACTCACGTTGTCGCATACTTCTCGAAAGCCCTGTCGCCTAGTCAGAGGAAGTGGTCAACCGAAAAATAATGTTTTGCGTTGATTCAAGCAACGAGAAAGTGGGAAGTTTACCTGCGAGCCAACCCATTCACATTCTATACCGACCACAACCCTTTAGTTTGGCTCCGCAAACAGAAGGACCCCCGGGGAAAATTTGCACGCTGGACGGTGGAGCTAGAGCAGTTCGAATATTCCATAATGTACAAGCCTGGAACACGAAACGACAACGCCGACTGCCTGAGGAGAAACCCGAAACATCAGGAAATGAGTGACTGCGCGGAATTAGAAAATGACAATGACCCATTTGAAGAACATGTGCTGGTCACCACCGACAACAACTTTCACACGACTCTGGCAGAAGAGCAAAAGAAAGACCCAGTGCTCGGGCCTTGCTGGCGTTTGATTAATGACAGCAAACCTGTTACTCAAGGACGGTATAAACGAGTGAGCAGACAACTACGAGTCGACGACGGAGTACTGACGAAGGCTGGAAGGCCTCTTGTTCCAGCATGTCTACGAAAATTTGTCGTATCACAGCTTCATTCTGTAAGCCATGTCCGCGTAGATAAGACCTATTCCTTGGTAAAGAATCGTTTTTACTGGTACGGTATGTACAACATGTGAAAAACTTCACATCCAAATGTGAGACATGTCAACAAGTCAAGCCACCCGCTAAAGCACCAAGAGCACCTCTCCTACCGATTGCCCCAGATGAACACCTACCCATGCGTGCTGTTGCTATCGATATCGCCACCTTACCCAAGACCGATGATGGTTACCGCTACTTTCTTCTTATTGGTGATATGTTTTCGAAGTACGTAGAAGCTGTGCCCATGAAAGACCAGACAGCTGATACGGTGGTGAAGGCATTTTGGAAAGGGTGGATCACAAGGCACGGTTGTCCAACGACTTTGTTGTCAGACCAAGGCAAGAACGTGGATGGTACACTCATGAAAGTTCTGTGCGACAAGTTTGGAATTGCAAAGAAACGCTCATCAAGTTATCATCCAGCCGGTAACGGGTTTGCTGAACGCTCCATTCGGTCAATCAAGCAGGTTCTGACAGCCCTTCTTACTGACCGCGGCCTACCACAGAAATCTTGGAGCGAATTACTACCTGAGGTTTTGCTTGGTCTTCATGTCGCTGAAAATGAATCCACCAAATGCTCCCCGTTTAGCGTTGTCCATGGTAGGGATCCACTTTTACCTCACGACGTGATATGGAACAACCACAGCGAGAACGATGAGCCAGTCAGAGCCAAAATATATGGAGAGGAAGTACGCCAGAGATTGACCGATGTCTTCCAAAAGGTGGCGAACCAGTTGTCCATTACCAGAAAACAAATGAAGATTCAACACGACAAGCATCTGCACGTTTCCGAACTCATACGTGGTCAGAAAGTATGGATCAAACGGAAGTGGACAAAGAGGGGACAGTCGAAATCACTGTCTACTCGCTGGCTTGGACCTTGGATAATTAACAAAAGGATGGCGAACGGGGTAAACTTCAAGATAAAAAATCCAACAACCGGAGAGCTACAAATAGTCCATCACGATCGAATTCGGGGAAGTAAGCCGCCTGATGATGACAGCACAGCTATACTACCTCAAGACGATTGGGGGTTTGAATCACCGACACTGAAACGAAGACGACGAAATAAAGACAGCCACCCTAGCTTGCCATCACGAGTCGACAATGGAACACTGACAAGCTGGCCAGTGGTCGCCATTCCCGTAAGAAACACTGAAGATGAACCAGACGACATTCCAGACCTTCGTGAGAATGAAGATATAGAACCGGAACAAGACGAGCAACAACCTCCATTGCGTTACGATGACATGGAACAAGCGGATGAACCAGCCTTACAAGAGGAAAGAGAAAATGATGCACTCCCTGCAAATATTCAGCCACCAGAACTTGAAAGACGCTATCCCGCTCGCAGACGCATCCAAAGGCAACTACCTGATTTTGTTAACTGGGATGATGTCCCGTAGTATACCGTTTAAAACATATAATTCTAATCTAATAACGTCCAATTTTTATTGGCATTATAGGAATGTTATATTGTAAATAGTCACTTGGTTATTGATATTCTCTATCACATGACATACCATATATGGGACCACCTTAACCTGATACTAATTTAGATTAACACCTTGATTCATAATTGTAAGATCCTAATACAAGCAAGTTCAATAAATACTTTCACCCAGTTATTCTGTGGCCTTGAGTAACAATGTGATAAAAACTTGAATTTATAGACCTTATTCCAAAATGGCCGCCAAATTAAAATTATTTTATGTACATATAAAATAGCATTTATAACACGGTTAATTTATTGAATTATTGTGAGCAAACATCAAACCCGGTTTTCAATTGGATGCAACAATGTCGTAGCGGCCGCGGAGATAGAAGCTAAGGGTCCTTCCGACAAGAGAAAAGAAGATTTGAAAATTCTTGTCGTCACTTGTCTTTGCTGGTCGCAAAAATCCTTGAGCGGCCGCAGGGATAGATCCCGCGCCTCTGTCTTTGTTGTCACAAAATAGAAACCAGGGGACCGCGTTACCTACAGGATATAGAATTCCTATAAATATAAACATATAAATATCCCTAACAAATGTTTATTATATATATTATATATATATATATATATATATATATATATATATATATATAAACTTTAATAAGGTAAATAATCAACAAACTGTAACGGTAATAAATACAAACATTTACGGTATTTATTTTTTTCGCGATGTCTGCTAACCTACAAACTCACGGACAAATTAACATTAATTCATTCCTGTCCAAGGGCTTCCCTAGAAGTGAATAAAATCGTCTGGCGTTAGCCAGAATAAAATACTAAAGACCAATTCGGACAGGAAAGAGTTAAATTTTCAAACTAATTTCAATTAACAGTTCATTGTTATGTAATGGATTGAAAGCATTTCCTTTTTGTTTTGTTCTTCTTTTGCCAAGTTGTCCATTAGTTTCTCAACTACAGTAGGTCTATTAAATATGATAAGAAACATATTCTCCATCACCTAGTTGTTTAGACGTCACATCTATGTAATATTAGCTATCTAAACAGAGATTATTGATTTTTGCGAATGACATTGTATGAACATCAATAAAGATTTTTATATTTTGAGGAATGTTGTGAACTGAAAAAATATAGTCTATCCGATTGAATGAAATAATTAAAAAGCTACTGAACAAGATAACTATCTGAACAACTTGGCTATGGGGCTCCACCAGACATTTTTTCCCCGTAATTTGTTGCCCGGATATTTAACGATGTTGAAGTTTCTATACAAAGAAAAAGAAGACATTTTTAAAATTTTTATTTAAAATTATGATTAACATACACTGCACATAAAAATACAACACTTGTTAATGTGCATGCTCACAACAGACTAGACGCAAGACAAGACGCAGGACAAGACGCAGGACAAGACGCAAGACAAGACGCAAGACAAGATTCACAAGATGAAAGACGAGACGCAAGATGCAAGACAAGATGCAAGACGAGATGCAAGACGAGATGCAAGACAAAATGCAAGACAAGATGCAAGACAAGATGCAAGAGAAGAAGCAAGACAAGACGCAAGACAAGAGTGAGACGCAAGACAAGAGTGAGACTCAAGACGAGACGCAAGGCGAGACGCAAGGCGAGACGCAAGGCGAGACGCAAGGCGAGACGCAAGGCGAGACGCAAGGCGAGACGCAAGGCGAGACGCAAGGCGAGACGCAAGGCGAGACGCAAGGCGAGACGCAAGGCGAGACGCAAGGCGAGATACAAGACAAGAGTGAGACGCAAGACAAGACGCAAGACAAGACGCAAGACAAGACGCAAGACAAGATTCAAGACAAGATGCTAGGCAAGATGCAAGACAAGATGCAAGAGAAGATGCAAGACAAGATGCAAGACAAGATGCTAGGCAAGATGCAAGACAAGATGCTAGGCAAGATGCACAAGAGACAAGACAAGACAGGACAGGACAGGACAGGACAGGACAGGACAAGACAAGGACAAGACAAGACAAGACAAGATGCACGCCAAGATGCACGACAAAACAAGACAAGATGCACGACAAAACAGGACAAGACGAGATGCAAGACAAGACAATATATAGATATCTATTTATACATAGGTATAGGATATAGCAGTGCATAAAATAGGTATAAATTGTTGTTTTCTACAGTACTTACTTGTAAATATCTTTCTGTCTCTATGTTTGGTGGTCTATAGTTAAACTCTAGTCTAGAAATAACACATGAAAAGTTATGATACAAAATAAATTTACTTGCAAAGTTACAATGCAGTAATTCGAATCAATCCAAATTACAATGCAAATGCATAACAATACCTGAGAAGTAAATTAGGGAAAGTGAGGCAACCTGCAAGGCAAGTTCCAAGGCAAAGTGAGGTAAGACAAAACAATTAAAGGCAAGGGAAGGGAGGCAGTCCTTTAAAATTATAAACTGTTTTGCCAAATACCAGACACTGCCAGATAGCAGAATAATACTGGATACTGGGCGCCAATACCCGGATCTGCCACATCTCAAAAACTTTACAATATTACTTATACAGAACAACATTATATAAAAATAATCTTTAATAATTTATAAATAAGTCGCATTAAAAATAAACATATTTTTCTACTTCCGTGTTAAATAGTTAGTAGAATAAAATTATATCTTTCTGTGTTTTTGTTTGGTTTTAACCTAAAAAATTACATGAAAATTTAAGATATTAAAATAGAGAGACTTGCAAAGTTACAGTAATATTTTCAAAATAATGTATTTCAATGCAAAGCACTCCAATACAATGCATGTAATGCAATGCAATGCAATGCAATGCAATGCAATGCAATGTAAAGCAAAACAATGCAAAACAACGCCACTCCCTTGCTGCCAGCGGTCGTTATGTTATTTCCGGGCCTAAACCCGGCCTTGCCTCTCTTTGTGTTCATTCTTTGTTGTCCATGATTAAAGTATACTTCTCAGTGTGAATCCAGTTGGTTTGTCGTTAATAATACTTCCTTATTGGCGTGGTGGCAGCGTTTAAAACGTACTTACGTCACGAAGACTGGGACCTTCGCAAAACGAATCGAGAAGTTCATAAATTCGCAGGTGAGCGATCGTATACAGTGACCGTATACTAAATCTTTTTGTATCCAAACCATAAACATGGCTACACAACTCCTCGTGCACCTAAACAATGGCAACTCACGAAACACGAAACTACAACCTCATACGAAAGCTGGAGACAAAACTTAATGTATATTCTTTCCCTCGACAAAAATTTTGCACCGTTTCTGGAAGCAACGTGGCGAAAGAAAACAGCCGCTACTCCCCACAGAGGCTTGACCGACGACAAAAAAACAGTCCCCGAGGCTGCACGTCTAACCGCCGTTCAAAAGAACACTCACTTAGGGCTGCTTCTTGGTCAAATAGCCAATTTCTGTCCTGTCGTATCCCGAAGCTCTATTGTTTAAAACTCCGTTTAACTCAATGACATCTGGCAGAAAATGCGCCAGCACTATGGTTTCCAGTCAACTGGGGCTCACTTCCTTGACCTAACAGGTATTATTCTACAACCTGATGAGAGACCAGAGGATCTCTTCCAGCGACTTATGGCTTTCTTTGAGGACAACTTACTAACTGTCAATGGGGACATTACCCATCATGGTGAGCCTGTGACCGTCGATGAAGACCTTTCACCTACCCTTGAAAATACCATAGTGGTATTATGGCTGCAGCTTATCCATCCAGGTTTACCTTCACTGGTGAAGCAACGGTATGGGTCTGAATTGCGCAATCAATCTTTGGCATCCTTGAAGCCTGAAATTTCCCAAGCGCTCTCATCTCTTCTCGACGAGCTACGCTCATTGGAAGATACAAAGGCTATACGTATCGTAAATACCAACCTACGGCGAAATCCTATGAACGACCAATGGAACAATCGAAGGAAATCCTTTCTTTCTTGTATCCTATGCAAGACCGCTGGCCATCCTCGCACAACCCATGATCTTATCAATTGCCGTTACCTTCCTGATCGCGACAGGCGACCTTGGGCTCGGTCGCGACTTGTACTTGACAGCAATGATGAATACGACCCGGATGAGTACGAGACCGCTGATCCAAGCAACGATGCTGTTGCCCATGCAGTACAGACTGTTGAACCCACTGCCCTCCGTGTCAGCATTGTCCAGTCTCCTGTTCTGCATACCTTTTACCACGAGCATCCTATCCAGTTGACTTTAGGATATATGGGTTTCCCATCACCCCTGCCTCACAGTTGGCCCGACAAGCTGATGGTATCACCCCCCCTATGGATGTTGTTGGTGAAGTCCACTGTTCCCTCACCCGGGGGTCAACAACTTTTGACCTTGATGCTTTGGTTGTCCAACAGCTGGACGTCGATATTTTAGCTGGCAGTCCTTTCCTCGCTCACAATGACATTGCGCTCCGACCTGCCAAACGTCAAATTGTTCTTGGAGGCACAGAGGTCTTACACTATGGCCCAAACCCCACAGCTTCCACCCTCCCCACTGCAAGACGAACGCAATCCTTTCTGCTTCGTTGCCCTCGGCGCACAGTTGTCCTTCCAGGTGACTATCTACAGCTTACTACACCCCAAGATTGTGACCCAGATGCTCTGTGGGCCTTGGAGCCTAGGCTAGACAGTCCTTCCAATCTTTCTCTCAAACCCCAGGCTACTTGGCCACATCCCCAGAATATTATCTCCGTCGACCACGCTGTGCGCATTGCTAACACCACCGATTCCCCCAATCCTTCTGAGGAATGGTGAGCAGTTATGCCACCAACTCAGACATATTATACCAGCTGTCGTCGACACCTACCAACTTTCCACCAGCACGTCTACCAATATCCCTCCACCACCTGTTTCCCACATGCCGTCTTATAGTAATGTGGTTGTTGACCCAGATTCTTGCTGCCACCAAGCGTCCGTGAGAAATTCAAAGAGCTTAACCTAGAGTACGATGACGTATTCCACCCTTCCATCTCTAAGTACAATGGTGCCAGTGGCAAGATTGAGGCCTTCGTCAACATGGGCACAACCCTACCTCCCCAATGCAAAGGCAGGCTACCACAGTACAATAGGAGCACCATGAACGAGTTACAGACCAAGTTTGACGAGCTCGAGGCTGCTGGTGTGTTCGCCAAACCAGAACAGGTCAACGTCCAAGTTGAGTATCTAAACACTTCTTTCCTGGTCAAGAAGCCCAACGGTGGTAGCAGACTCGTGACATCCTTTGGTGAAGTTGCCCAATATAGCAAGCCTCAACCATCTCTCATGCCAAACGTTGACGGTGTTTTGCGCGATATGGGATGTTGGAAATACGTTATCATCACCGACTTGTTGAAATCTTTCTACCAGATTCCCTTAGCTGCATCATCTATGAAGTATTGCGGGGTTGCTACACCATATAAGGGCATCCGTGTTTACACGCGATCAGCCATGGGCACGCCTGCATCGGAAACATGCCTAGAAGAGCTCCTGTCCCGCGTTTTGGGTGACCTTATTCAAGAGGGCTGCGTGACCAGAATCGCCGATGATCTCTACGTTGGGGGTAACACACCTGAAGAAGCTCTTCAGAACTGGCGCCGCGTGCTTAACTTGCTCAAGCAGAACAATATTCGCTTATCAGCCTCCAAAACCATCATTTGCCCCAAGAAAGCTGTTGTTTTAGGATGGATCTGGTCAAACGGCACTCTGCAAGCTAGCCCACATAAGTTGGCCGCTTTGTCATCTGTCGACCCTCCTTCCTCCGTTCAAGGCTTGCGATCATTCGTAGGGGCATACAAGGTATTGAGCCGCGTCCTTCCAAGATACGCCGAGTTACTCGATCCACTCGACCAGGTTACAGCCGGAAAGGCGTCTCGAGAGAAAATCACGTGGTCTGACGAGTTACTACTTGCCTTTAGGAACGCACAACGAGCCCTGGAAAACAACAAGACCATCACAATTCCACAACCAAGCGATGCTTTGTGGATAGTGACGGACGGTTCTGTGAAAATGAGAGGCATAGCAGCTACGGCAAACTGAGATTGGCTGGTTTCTTCAATGCCAAGCTGCGCAAGCATCAGGTGACCTTGCGAGATCGAAGCACTGGGAATTGGCGCAGCCATAAAACACTTCGCTCCTTACATCATTCAGTCGTCTCATACTACCCAGGTTCTTACCAATAGTAGGCCGTGTGTCCAGGCTTACGATAAGCTCAAGCGAGGAGAATTCTCAGCCAGTTCAAGAGTCACCACCTTCTTGTCCACTGTAAGCCGCTATCAAGTCCAGGTGCGCCATATTGCTGGAGTTGAGAATCTTCCGACTGATTTTGCTAGCCGACATCCCACGCAATGTCTAGACTCGAGTTGCCAGATCTGCAAATTCATTACCGAGATGGAGGATTCCGTGGTTCACAGCATCTCTGTAAAAGACGTCGTCGAAGGGTCTGCCAAAATGCCCTTTACCAGTCGAGCAGCGTGGCGAGCTACCCAGCATGATTGCCCACATCTCAGGCGAACCCATTCCCACCGCAGCCAAGGTACTCGTCCCTCAAAGAAAGTCACTAAAACTATTGATGTCAAGCGATACCTCAAATATGTCACTATTGCCTCTGATGGCCTTCTCATCGTTAGGGACACCCAACCGTTCCAGCCCAGCCGCGAACGCATAGTCGTGCCTCGCACCGTACTAGATGGCCTCCTGGCTGCTCTCCATATCAGGTTCAGCCATCCGTCCAAATACCAAACCGAACGCCTGTTTAACAGATACTTTTTTGCTTTGGATGTTGACAGGGCTATCGAAGTAGTTTCCTCATCCTGCCATCTCTGTCAGTCGGTGAAGTCCATCCCTAAACACTTACAGCCTCAGTCTACTTTGGATACTCCTACATCCATTGGTATCTCTTTTGCTGCTGGTGTTATGCGATGTCATTGTCAATACATACTCGTCATGAGAGAAACCGTCTCGTCCTACACCATTGCTTCTATCATTGACAGCGAAAAGCACGAGGACCTCCGGAATACCATCTTGATCCTTTGCAGTGAACTTCGTTCCCTGTACGACGGAGGAGTGACCATCCGTGTGGACTCCGCTCCTGGTTTCTCTACACTCTCGAAGGACAAAACCCTTCTCTCCCACGGCATCCATTTGGAACTGGGGAGGGTTGAAAACCCCAACAAGAATCCCGTTGCCGAGCGTGCTATTGCCGAGCTTGGCACCGAGCTACTTCACGTACACCCCGAGGGTGGCCCAGTTTCCAAAGTCACCTTAGCTCTCGCCATTGCCAACATGAATTCGCGAATACGTCGTGACGGCCTGTCTGCTCGCGAGGTATGGACCCAACGAGATCAATTAACCGGCGAACAACTACCGATTATCGACCGCAAGCTTATCCGCAATCAAACTGAGTCTAGAAAACAAAACCACTTACCTAGTGCTAAATCCAAGGCCCATGGTAAACTGCTCGTCCCCACAACTGTAGTCTCTGTTGGAGATCTAGTATTCTTGAACGGTGATAAAGACGAACTTCGAGCTCGTGACAAGTATTTGGTGGTTAACATTGGTCCTGACCGAATGTGCTATCTCAGGAAATTTGTAAGCTAACAGTTCCGCAGCAAATTCTACACTGTTCCCATGTCTGAATGCTACCTAGTGAAACCAACTGTCCGCGCTCAGTCTTCGCTGAATCCTATGCACGGCCCGTACGACCTTTCTGATTCAGACTCTGATGATAACTTCACTGACATTACTTCACCTCAAATACTCCCAACAAATCCTCTTATGCCACCTCCGCCAGAAGTCATTCTGCCTCCGATTCCACATGCTATTGTTCCTCCTGCTCAACCTTCAACGCCCGTCCTGGAAACTACAGTGCCTTCCACGCCTTCTCAACCACCAGAGCTTTTCCGGAAGTCAAATCGACAACGTAAACCCCCTTTTTGGCTCAACGAAGACTGGGATCGTGACACCGATTATGGTTAACATTCGTCCTCCAGCCTCCTATATCTATCAGTTACTTGTTCAGAGTTACTGTATTGTTTGTTGCTACATTTATGCAGGTCTACGTTAGTATCTCGAACAAAGAGTGCTAGGACACAGACACCGCACTTCTATTCCTGGTCTCAGTTCTTTAACTTATACTGTACTCTGATGACTTATGTTATGTTAAATTTATACACTTTTAGTTTAGTGTATGGCAGTTGCAATCAGTCAGGAGAACAAGGGGAAGGCAATTACGCCACTCCCTTGCTGCCAGCGGTCGTTATGTTAGTTCCGGGCCTAAACCCGGCCTTGCCTCTCTTTGTGTTCATTCTTTGTTGTCCATGATTAAAGTATACTTCTCAGTGTGAATCCAGTTGGTTTGTCGTTAATAATACTTCCTTATTGGCGCAATGCAAAACAATGCAAAACAATGCAATGCAATACAATGCAATGTGACACAGTCCTCATTACAATGCAATAAATGTTAATACACTGCAAAACTATATACAAAACTTTACAACACTCCAACACAATGCAATAACAATAAAAAACAATCCAGTGCGGTGCAGTGCAGTGCGGTGCAGTGCAGTGTAATACAGTATTAGTACAATATTATAAAAATTATTTATTCAATTATAAATAGGTATTAAATAGATATGATATAAGCAGCAAATTTGAAATTTTAAAATTGAAAATTCTAAAATTGAAAATTTGAAAATTGAAAATTTGAAAATTGAAAATTTGAAAATTGAAAATTTGAAAATTGAAAATTTACTATATAATACAATATTACATTGCATTGCATTGCAATGCAATGAGTAATACGATACGATACGATACAATACGATACAATGCAATACACATTACAGCACTCTGCAATACAATGCAAAGAGAATGTTTATACCTTTTAAGACACTGTAAAACTATACAAAATAATAAAAGAAATATTTACAATACTGCAATACATTCAAGCAAAACATTTGAATATAATTCAATACAGTACAATATTATAAATACCATCTTAAATAATGCATCACCTATAAAAAGTATTATATAGGTATGGGATTAGCTGCACTTAAAAATAAACAAATAGTTTCTTTCTACTTACTTACTTGTCTTATTTAGTTGGTAGAATATCTTTCTGTCTTTATGTTTGGTGTTCTATAGTTAAGTTCTGGCCCAAAAAAATAATTGAGAAAGCCTTGATAAGCTTTTATAAACTTTTATTTATAAAACAAAGGGTTGCAAAGAGTAACGACAAAAGTTTTAACTTACAAAATACATTTATAAAATACAAAAACTAGTAACGATTTAACTTGTTTTTACATGCCAAACTTAGAGATTTGATGTATGGGTCAAACACTGTCAAAATTTATATTTTTCGAAGACTTCGAAGATACAAACGCTATTTATCCCGCTGTGGAATACTGGAATTTAATCCAAGATACAGAATACTATTACTAATAGTTCACACTCCTTCAGTTTACTAACCTCTTTTTATCAAAGTAACGTGATTTCTTCAAGTTTTTGGCGTCGTTTGTCATGATCAATCTTCGTTTCCAGTTTTTGTTCATACAGTGCCGTCACTGCAGTGTTTAACAAGCTTTTTTGACGTCGAAAATCCATATATTCAGACAGATAGTACGGGATAAACAACAGAGGTTTCCTAAGGTACCACTTTGGTGACAAATGATGGCGTTTTTTTGTAGATGTTCACTATAAATAGATGGATATTTTTCTTGTGTCCATTCAGACTAAACCAACTCGCCATCTTCTTGCTTTAATTAGTGTGTTTTAGCGGGAAATTTCTTGAGATATAATTGGCCAATAAAACCATGAACAAGGCTCCGACTTTAATCCGACGACTTCCGATGACACATCGATAAAAACATCGAATTATGCAGCACTGCCGCAAAAAGTATTTAGGTTTTTTAGGGTATCCTCTTGGTAGGATGTGTTACAATTTTTGTCATTCTAGAACATAGGGTTTTTGTTATCTGAATGAACAAGGCACCGTTGATTAATTGTTATTGATTAATTAATTAATTAGTTTAATTGATCAATGACTAATTGTTTGATTAATTGATTGTTTGAATGAATGATTGATTGATTGATTGATTGATTGATTGATTGATTGATTGATTGGTTGGTTGGTTGGTTGGTTGAGTTTTATTCAATTTTACGTTATATATTTGCAACGGTGGGAAAGTTGTGCAAATTTAACTACAAATTTGCTTTTTAAATTGACATGAGCAAATTCATTAGTAAAATTTCGCAAAGTTACAAAACAGCAAAATGTAATTAGCACTTATAATAGCTAATAAGAATTGGCCGTGCATATATTTTAAAACTACCAGATCTATTTAGGTTTGAAGTCTTAATTTTTTCAAGAGCACCAAGTAACTAAAGATAAAAAAATTAAAAGACAAAGAACTACAGTAATCAAGTGTTGGTGAGACCACAACATGTATTATAAACATATATCACATTTAATGGTTGAACTGATTATACGCCTGTATAATCAGTTCAACCATTAAATGAGATATATGTTTATATCTTAATAGGTAATTACTCGTTTTTCTAATTTTTACTTTTTTCAGATAGGATCGAGATTGGTGAAAGACATGCTCGTATTATTTTTAAAAAACATCACATAATTCAGTTAAATCTCTATTTAGCCGACGTTGCAATACGTTTAAATTTGGGACCTGGTATCTGTATATATCTGCTTACCGATGTTCACGCTTAAAAAAGCGCTAACTGTGGTGAACTGTAGTGCATGCAAACAGGTTTTCGCTTGTATGAGGATGTCCATCAAATAGAGAATATACAAGAGATGCCCATGTTTTCATTGTTGACAAATATTCTTATACAGGTGTATCGTTTTTATCTCAAAAGAACGCGCTCAGCCTAATCAGATTCGGATCATTTACTAAGTTTATCAAGCTTTGAACAAAACATCCTAAAATTTGTACTTTTATAGAAGACGGTCCCAACGTTCAGTTTTACAATAAATTTGCAACGGCGTCAAAGTTGGCAAATTTAATGACGAATTTGCATTAAAAATTGACGTGAGCAAATTCATTGGTAAAATTTTGCAAAGTTACAAACGCTAAAGTTGAATAAACTATTGTGCAAAGTCGTGCAAATTTCTTTTAAAATTTGCTTTAAATTTACCCTCGTAGGCAAATTTATTGCAAATTTGGTAACTAATTTGCAAACGCGCAAATTCATATGCAAAGTCGTTGCAAATTTATCGGAATGCAAATTCAAAACACGCCATTAGCAAGTTACATGCAAATTTAGTTTAACAAATTTGCAAGTTATTTGCAAATGTGCAAATTTAGCACAATTTCATTTTTTCGTCCCGTGATATTTCCAGTTCGGGTACGTCGTTGAATGAAACAAAAAATACTGTATAAAAAGCACGGATGAATTGGAGAGAGGTTTCGACAACGCGGTAAGTGGTTATCCTTTCTGGATCGATCATATGCTGAGGATACCGTCACCACTGCAAAACGTAAGTTTATATATTCATGATTCAGTACGAGACACGTGTACGAACCGATTTTTTATGAGTAATTTCATTACATAGGCGGTGCTGGTGCTACCTCGACAAATTCCAAAAGCAATTCGACGGCTTCGAAAAATGGGGCTGCTGGTCCTTCGCAAGAACAAGTCAACGTCAGCGACATTATGAAAACACTGCAGGAAAAGCAAGGACAAAATTATCCTATTTACAAATACAGGATTTGGGCAGAAATGGTGGTAAGAAATATTGCAGCACAAAATTATGTTGCGTTGTCATTGGGATGAAACACATTTAAAACAAACTACAAGTCTACAATAGCTTAGTAATTTATTTATAGCTCGTCTTGGCAGATTTTAGAGATTTCACCATTTTTATAGTCACAAATTAACCTTATAGTTATATTACTGTAAATGATTTTTCATATACGTTATGGGAAAATGTCTCAATCCGGTTGTAGAAATCGGCTCATATTGCAATAAAAAAAACGTCTCACCATTTAGTAAACAGTTTAAGTTTGCATTTGTCTCACCATTACAGTTTACTGTCAGTGGCGTAGCGTGCGGGGGGGTGTAGGGGGTGTGACACCCCCCACTTTTTGGAAAACTTGTCGGTAAAACAGAGATTTTGCAGAGAAAAACGTGATTTGTCGGTAAATTGATCGGAAATTGGTCGGTAAATTGGACATCAAAATGAGTTGGTCGGTAATTGAGGAAGCGCAATAGAGGTACACCCCGCCGCTCAGAATGGTCACGCTACGCCACTGTTTACTGTAATTATATTTGGACCGATCATGGATCTTTGCATCATTGTTATGGACTTCACTACTTCAGACGCTTGGAATTTCAGTATTGATTTATTCGAAATGTAGTATAATATATATATAATCTGAAACTAAATAATAAAACTAAATAAGCACCCTATAAACTTAGAATATGGGTACATGACATACAGCTAATAAAATACTGTACTTACATCTGTTCCAAGCATAAATCCATAAATAAAAGAAATCAAGGTACAGTATCAGTAAACTTAAAACATAAAACAGCGTTCAGAACTCAGACAAACTTCTTCGATGACCTCGAGGCTTTTCTTTCTCATGAGTCCTTTCGGCCTTAGTTCCCATTTAATTGTTCTTACATAAAGTATAACGAAGTAACCTATTTACAATGAAACATTCCCCCACACAATGGGAGATTTCCCATTTACTTATCGTCATAGCCTTCCGCCGGGTATATTACACAAATCTTGCTAATTGGGCGGCTGTAGGTTCTTTTGGCGGTTCTGACCTTCACATTTCTAACTCTATCATCAGCTCCTGGGAATACTTGGATCACTTTGCCTGTATCCCATTTCCCTCGTAAAACATTTGGGTCTGCCACAATAACTTAATCGTCAACTCGGACGTTTCGGGTCTGGGTGTTGCGGTAAAACATCTCTTGACCACCTTTCCCAAAAAGTGTCAACAATGCGCTGGAAGAACTCAAATCGATGACGCGGATTCTTGGTCAGTCGAAATGGACCTTGAGGGACTGTGCTGGTTGTTCTCCCAAACAGGATATCGTTAGGACATAAGTATGAGCCATCATCGGGATCCGTTGGTATTCTTCCGATGGGTCTTTGGTTGACTAGATTAGCGATTTCCAGCAAACACGTATACAACTCAAAAGGCGTTAGAACAGTGTCACAAATTGCTTTCTTCAGAGCTACTTTAACAGACTTTACCATGGCTTTGGTGCAACCATTTTGATGAGGTGCAAGTGGTGTTGTAAATTGCCACTTTATGCTTCTGCCAGCACAGAACTCTTCCAGTTGCTTTATATTCCATCCTTCGATCATACGACGTAACTCAGCTTCTGCCCCTAACATTTGCGTGCCGTTATCGGAGACGATCAGCTTAGGATAGCCACAATATGAAAAAACCTTCGTAATACTTGCATCAGTTCCCTGGAACTTGCATCAACAGCAAGTTCACAGTGAATGGCTCTTGTGTTAAGACATGTGAACACCACACCATAATGCTTACTGGTTTTGTTTCGACCAAGCTTTACTTTGACGGGTCCAAAGTAATCCAGTGAGGAATACAGAAACGGTGGTGTATGTGGCTGTAAACGACACTTTGGTAAATTCGCCATAAATTGTGTCTCTACTCTTGCTTCCATCTTTAGACAAACTGTGCAACATTTCTTAAAACTCTTGGCAATATTATGTGCTTTAATAATCCAGTATTTCTTTCTAGTTTTGGCGACGGTGGCAGCAACACCGGAATGGCTTACTTTATGGACATCACGGATGATGACTTTCGATAACCAGTGACGATATGGCAACAATGCGGGTCATTCGTTGTCATACGAAACCAATGATGGATCCACACGACCACCGACTCGGATAATGCCTTTGTTATCGACGTACGGCGAAAGTGTTTTGAATTCTCCCTTTATTCTTTGGACGAGGCCAGACTTCGCTTGTTTAAGCCAATATTCTTCAATGTCTTCTCCGGTCAAGGGTCCCACCTCTGGTTGGCTGTCAATCATTCGACCACACTTAATGCGGAGATTTTGGCTAAATCGCTTGACATATGCAGTCACTCTCACGATTTTCTTCCATTTGGAGTACTTTTGACAATCAAAGATTGACTCTGTGGCGGTTAAAGGACAGGTGATTTTGACTTTCTTCTCTCTTTGTTGACTTCTTTCTTGTCGGGTATTCCTGTTTCCATTGGCCATTCGTCTTCAGGTAGCTTTAAAAACACCGGGCCATTGAACCATCTACCATCGACTTCTTCTGTTGATATACCTTTTGTGATGTCATCAGCAACATTTTCGGCAGTAGGACAGTGGAACCAATCGGCGGGCTCAGAATTCGACTGTATCTCACTCACTCTACAGAAGACAAACGGCTTGTAGGAACGTGGTTGCCCTTGAATCCAGCCTATTGTAACACGGCTATCAGAGAAGAAGATTGTTCGTAAAATCTTCAATCTGGTCTCCTTTTGGATGGTCTTGGCCAAGCGGTTTGCTAGAACTGCAGCTTGTAATTCCAGGCGAGGAATAGTGAGCTCCTTTAAAGGGGAACTCTTGATTTAGCTGCGACAAATCGAACTCCAAACGTTCCATCTGCGAATTTCCATCTGGTATACGTACAAGCACCAAATGCTAATCTAGAGGCATCACAAAAGACGACTAAATGTGGATCACTTATCGTACTGGGTGGAGTAAGACATCTCTCAAATCGGACGTTGTTGAGCTCAGTCATTTGGTTAAACAGCGTCATCCACTTCTTCTTGATATCCGGTGGAACCTCTTCATCCCAGGTCAGACCATGTTGCCAAAGCTCTTGCATGGCGATCTTTGCCTTGATCAAGACAGCAGCTCCGGCCCCAATGGGATCAAATATGCCAGGTAACTTGCTAAGAATAAGGCGCTTTGTCAGCTTCATTGGAGTAGCCAATACATGTTTGTCATGTGGCGACGTTTTGGTAAATTCAACTTTCACTTTGAATGAGAATTGATCTTCTTTAGGAAGCCAAACGGTCCCAAGAATCTTTTGGGTGCTGGTTTCTTGGTTTTCTCCGAGTACTACCTCGCCTGTACTTTCTCCGTCTTTGAACGAGGCATTGGACATCCATTCCTTCACGCTAAAACCACCAGCGTCAAGTACTTCGTCGATGTCCGATGTTGGTGTTCTATCTTCTTGTATAGAAGCTTGAGAATCACATATATCATCCATATACGTATTCTTCTTAATCGCCTCTGCTGCCTTTGGCTTAATTTCTTCTTTCAGCTCAGCAGTTTTGTGCATTGCAACAATAGCCATGGTTGGTGAAGGACGATCTCCAAAGGTCAAAACAGTTTTCACATAGATGTTCGGGTCTCGTTCTGTTTCTAAATTGCGCCAGAGAAACCGGTGAACATGCTGATCAAGGGGCGAAATGGTGACCATGTGATACATTTTGGCTGGCAATATCACCGCAGACAGCGACGGCTCTTTCACGAAATCGTAAAATCACTCCAAAAAGGCTGTTGAGCATGTCCGGTCCTTTGTACCAGTAATCGTTTAAGCTGTGACCGTTGAACGAGGCTGAGCTGTTAAAGACAATTCTAACTGGGGTGCTTTTGTTCTCCGGGCGGACTACAGCATGGTGGGCAATATAATGTACGGGTCCTTTCCATTCTGCAATTTCTTTCTTCGACAATTTCCGTGGGAATTTCATTTCTTCCATTTCGTTCATTTGTGCATCATAACTTCTGGCATGCTCTGGCTGCTTACCGAGATGACGTTCAGTAGATTCCATCTTCTTTAGCACTTGGGAATAGTTGTCAGGCAGAAGTTGAGGATCCTTCTTCCATGGATATTTCATAACCCATTTCTTTTCTTCTAAATGGCACGACTCTTCTATTATCTTTAATTCCATTTGTTCCTTTGATGTCATCGTGTTGGGTTGACATTTACATGGAGACACTGCCACTCCCATTGACTCGGTTTTCCAAAACTCAGTAAGATCTACTGCAGAAGCCAGACGGACATTCATGGCATGGTTAGCTTTCGACTGTCTTTGTTCCACATCTACTCCAAAAGCTACCCAACCAAGGGGGCTTTTTCTGATTGCTAAACCGTCCTTTATTCTGGTTTCACCAACATGGAACCGAGGATGGTTGATTCCAACTAATAGATCAACAGGGCCCGATTTTCTTTTCAGCTGATCCATAGCGATACCAAAGATACTGGAGATCTTTGCAGGTTGGCGTCAGCAACATCATCAGAAATGTGTGATATACCAACAGCTTGGACTACTTGAACCCTTTTACCTTCATGGGTACATACTGGAACCTTGTACATCTTGGTATCTAATTCTTCTTCAGCACCTCCTACTTTAGTGATGACTATCTTTAGAGGTCTCTCTTCAAGGGCCATTTCTTCTGCAAAGCTGCTACGAATCATGGATATTTGGGCCCCACTATCATAGAAAATATTAGCTTCTTTCTTTCCATTTTTTCCTTTGACTTGACCAGTTACCACAGGGAGCAGGGTATTGCTATTATCTTGGGTGAAGCCAACATGGCCAGTTGTCTGGAGCTCATTGCTATTATCTTGGCTAAGCCAACATGGCCAGATGTCTGGGGTTCATTAGAATCAACGTGAAGGAGCTTATGGTGGGGTTTCTTACAGATAACACCTGTCTGGCATCTTTCTCTACATTCTTTCTTTCGAGAACAGTTCACAACCGTATGACCCTTGCTTCTCTTCAAACACGAAAAACATGCCCTCTGCTCTTTCACTATTCTCCATCTCTCAATTGGGGACATACCTTGGAATCTTTGGCATTCATCTACATAGTGCTTACCTTGACAGACATAACATTGTTTGGATTTGAACTGCTCGCTCCCCTTTTTTCCCACTTGATTTTCATTTCTGGAGCTAAACATGTTGATGTTTGAATGGGAGAATTTGCCACTCTTACGGATTGTAGCACCAGAACGCATTCGAGCTGTCATTTCTCCCTCCATCCAAGTTAGGAGGTTATCCATGGATGGGTCAAGGCTTTGGGAATTGATATGGCGAGCCCACACCCTCAGGTCCTCTTTGGTCATCTTTCTTTCGATTAGAGAAATCACATGGGTATTATCCATATCCTGAGGCCGCTTAATTTCCTTCAAAATATTATAAGATCTTCTTACCAAATTTACAAGATCACAGAATCTATGATCTTCACCTGGCTGGATATCCTTAAACTTTTCTAAATCCAGAGTTATTGTGTCTGACACAACTCTACGGTGACCATAGTTTTGATCAAGATATTTCCAGGCAGCATTTAAATCAGAACTTATTATTCCTTTGATTAGTTTGGCCGGCTCGGCACTCGGACATGAACGTAGTACTGTGAGTGTATCTCTTTCTGAGTAGTGGGCTTCAACAGCATGTTGAAAGTCAGACCTAAATATGAAATATCTTCGAACATCTCCAGTAAACACAGGTAGTTTAGCTTTTTCATGCTTTACAGTAAATGGCTTGGGTGACACATTTACTTTTGTTATCCCACTGACTTGCTTTTCCTTTGACTTTGTCCCACTTTCAGGGGCGGATTTAGCATACATCACACCGGTCACGCGACTGACGTAAAAAATCACCAGAATAATTGCGCAATCACACAATATTTTAATCTCGACATTCTTCTAGAAAATGTTATGCCATGACTCCAAAGCTTGGGAGACTGATTAGGTTTCAAATTCGCTTTTATTGTAATTTGCGAGTCAGCAAACACCGGGCAGGGATGACCGGTGGTCAGCGTTCGCTTTGAGAGTTTTGACCGGTTTGCGGAGAGATCTGATTGGTGTTTGATCAATTTGACCGATCTGCACCATGGCAACCACTTTTTTGACCGATTTGCCTCAAACCTGATTGGCTGTCACGTTGATTTTGGGCTTTTTGACCGATCTGCACCATGGCAACCATCGATTGCTGACTCAGCTGAGATACTGAGTAATTTATTCATTGAAGCCTGAAGGCTTCTCACTGTGTTCGTGGTTTCAGTCATACGAGTTCTGTATAAGCGTTTTCGAATGGGTTTTAGCTGCTTTAACAGCAATGATGAAGAAATACTGTCATACTGTGAACAATCTACAATGATTTGTCATCTAGATTACACAGTCATCGATTTATTTCAAGCGAGGAACATTTTAATACACGCGATTGAAAGCGTCTGAATTTTGGCGCCGCGCGGAGTCATTTATTCCCCTACTGCTGTAAGGTAAGACTGGTAAGTTAAGGTCGTCTTAGTTTCATTTCAAATATACAAACAGTCTAGTGTCGAATATATGTGTTTTTGTCCAGTCTCAATATCGTATTATTTATCATTTTGCGTCCTAGTGAAGTCTGAGTTCAGAGTTCAGACATATTTATTCAGCAAGGCGGCATTAGCATATTTCACGCTTGCCAGGAGCTCTTATATATGAATTTGAAAGGATTAAATTGATCTTTAAGCCAAGGTTTAGTTCAACGTTAAATTGGATCTTTCTTTTCATGATTTTGAAATGAATAACTGTTTTCAAATTATGGTTAGTCTCGCTATCTTGCTTTGATAAGATATATTTTAACGGCGCGTTCGAGAAATATGACCCCAGGTTTATCTAATTAGCTTATATCAATGTTACGGTAGTCGGTAGATATAGATAACATATAATTTATTAAATTAGAGAAAATTACACACTACAAGGTCTTTGAGACAATGAATATTTAGTTAATTTTAGAAGGCATGCATTTTTGGGTGTTTGCGCCTTTCTCGTTTGGCAAATATTTTAGTTAGCTTTGTAAAAATATAAATGCTGAACATCCAATTTGGACAAATGTTTTGTAAACATAATAAAATGTGCCTTTAAGAATATGTTTTAAAAGTTTCAAAATTTTGCTCAAATGTGCTGTCAAATCGTGGGAAATGCCGTTTTAGAGACCCCAATTTCAAAAAAATTCAGGGGAGCCATGCCCCCGGACCCCCCTAGAACCGTGGACCACAACTTTGACTGACGTTTTCAAAATCCTAAATCCGCCCCTGACTTTCCTCATTAACATTATCACTGACAGGATTTTCTAATAGTTCGTTGTTTTCATCGTTTTCATTCATCATCGTTCTCTTGGCTTGACTCATCATCACCCTTTTCACTTTCATCAGTATTAGCATTAATAAAATCATAGAATATCATAGAAAATGTTGTGTACTCACTTGTGCAGGCTTGCATCCAAATTTCAGCATCTTCAAACTCATCATCGTTTAACAACATCGTAAATTCTTCATGTTTCTGTGCCAAAGCTTCGTGAGCGTTCTTTGCTTCTTCGAACGCATGTTCGACTTCATGCACTGATCGTTGAGCTTCGACAAGCTCCTTTGCAGCAATAATTGCCCTTGTTAACGTTCCTTTCGCTGCTCGTCGAACGTTCTTGACTTTATTTACATCCATCGCTCAAATCCACAATCAGCAGGTCAGATAATCAGATTTTCAGATAATGGACCGATCATGGATCTTTGCATCATTGTTATGGACTTCACTTCAATATTGATTTATTCGAAATGTAGTATAATATATATATAATCTGAAACTAAATAATAAAACTAAATAAACACCCTATAAACTTAGAATATGGGTACATGACATACAGCTAGTAAAATACTGTACTTACATCTGTTCCAAGCATAAATCCATAAATAAAAGAAATCAAGGTACAGTATCAGTAAACTTAAAACATAAAACAGCGTTCAGAACGCAGATAAACTTCTTCGATGACCTCGAGGCTTTTCTTTCTCACGAGTCCTCTCGGCCTTAGTTCCTATTTAATTGTTCTTACATAAAGTATAACGAAGTAACCTATTTACAATGAAACAATATTGATTTTAAAGATGTTGGGTTCCGGAAGTATCGATATGGTGCCTGACGTTCCAATGTTCAACAGGCCTGCTAAAAGACCAAGACCTGCTGAAACTAGCATTATAGTCACAGACCCTACGGGGTGGGGTGTACGGGATCTATTGCACCAGTACAGCTCCCGCAAACAGATGTGGTGAGTCCAAAATTTCTTTAGCCCAAATTACACGGAGCCTAAAAGACCGTTTTACACGTAGCCTAATTTTTAGGATTCCAATCACGATCGAAAACGTTCACGCAGTCGCTCGCAATCCCGATAATTAGGTTCCGTGTAATTCGGGTTTAATTATCGGGATTGCGATCGCCATCCACTAATCTCAATCGGCCGTTGCACTTACTCGAACCATGCAGTTTCTGATCGCGATCGAGATCACAGTTAGCATACAAAAACACTTTTGAAATTTGAATACCAAAATATAAATTCGATAACTTATGCCGATCGCGATCATAAACCACCTCCAGAGCAGGGTTGAATTTATCGCAATCACAACCGAGTGTTTACACGAGAAAAATTCACGGGATCGCAATCGGGGGCGATATTTTCGCTCCGTGTAAATGGGATTTAAGATTTTTATTATTTACTAAGTTATAGACCTACTTAGAAATATATTTAATACATAAGCCAGGATAAAGCATAACTTGGAAAATGTATCATGAGCATATTGGAAATAAAAAATTACAGACTTTTTTGGGCAAAATTTACGATTTACTACAATTAATTATTAAAATTGCCCCGATGCCATCTAAACCAATCACAGAGCTTCTTCTGAGCACTGCCACCTGACTCACGGTTGAAGGCGCAGTGTAAATTTGATACAGGAGTAAGTTAAACAATTATAAGAAAGGATTAAAGATACGTAAGTAATATTCAGTATATATAGTACGTGGGACACAACCCTCGACAATTGTTTCGACCTTCTCGTGGTCTCTTCAGGAGGGATTTGGGTTTGGTAGTCGATGTAATTATGTTGGAAAATAAACAATAAATAGCATAGAACGAGGCTAATAAATATAAATAAAAGTGTGTGCTTACCGAAGTTGTTGTTGTTGTTTCTTGATAAACCAACACGTCATACCTTCATTTTGCAGGCAGGATAATTGTCTTCTCCACTTGTATATTGTTGTTTATCAACCGCTCAGTCCAGTTGTCAGAGACGTAATGAGGTCGGTTGGTTGTAAGTTGATAGTTAGTTTAATGTTCGTTGTTACGTCATCGGTTTTGTAGTGGGTGTTAGGTGTCATTGGGGATTAGTTGGGGTTGTCTGGGATCCCTATGGATATATATTTTGGGTGGGTTAGGGGCCTGAAACCGAGTATAATATAGGGGAATAATATTAAGCAAGGATTGGGAATTTCATGGTGGAATTAATCGTAAAAGAAAGGACGAAGGTCGTGTATAGGAATAATAATATTAAAAATTATATTTATAAGGTGATAGGAATTCACTAGTGCATTAAAATCGCCTAGAATTAGGTGGTGGTTTACAAGAGTTAATATATAGTTTACAAGAGTTAATATATAGTATGTACAGATAAAGGAGGATAAAGGACTGGGGGCTAATCATCCTTACTTGCAGCCAGTGGCTGAATTGCGAAGGATGCAGATCAACGTGGCCGTGTCGAGGCATATCAAAGACACTCCAACCAGCCGCCAACGACACAGTTCAGACCACGGATCACAGCTAAGATGTTAGGTGTTGATTTTATACAAAAGTATACGGTATGGATGTAAAGTAGACAGGACGTATTTAGAACACCTATTTTGACTTCTTTTTTCGTTTATTTTTTCGTTATTTTTAAGTAGTACAGAAGAAAACAATTTCAGTCTTTTAGTGTCAGCATTCCATTTGTTGCGAAGAGTCCACAACAGTCAAAATAGGTTGACAGTAGCAGAGTGAAACAGGAATTCATTTGGGCGAATATTGCCAAGAAATCAAGTGAGATGTTCCAGACACGTTCGACAACTGTGACACGCAAATAAAAAAGGAACGTAGAGTTAAGGAAGAATCAGTAATATACAACCATGACGAAGATAGAAGAAATGTAAGAAAGAGAAATTCGGCGAAGAAGTTCTTCGACGCAGTCATTTCGAAAACGTAATGTAACACGTTTCCTAAATTACTCACCGATTTATTTACTCTCTGAACGCTCACAATACACAAAAACTAACGAAGCTTGCTATCACCCAAATCAGACTCCCAAGCCACCTAATTTGAGACTCACATTACAAAAATATGCATTAGTGTAACTGATGCGTTATTCATGATGAAGTTCGTAGACATCCGGTTGTATTAATTAGTTAATGGTCGTGCAGTTTCCGACACACTCCCCTATATGACTCGTTGACGAGGCATATGTATGTGGAACTGACTCTCATGCAAACAAAACAAAACAAACAAATTCGTAATAATAGAGTTCATTGCTTCTCATTCGAATAGTAGCAATGTTCAAAATGTTCAACCTTGTTGTTCATCGTTCAAGACCTCTTGCACGCGCATTTCAGCTGCTACTGCGGCATCACGTCTATGCCTAAACACTGACGCATCTGGATCAAGAGTTGTCGAGACCGGTACCTCCTTTTGTACATCTTCTGCCTTCACGTCTGCGTCGCACGACAGCTCTAATGGGTACAAATGTTGGACTGCTCTCTCCATGTGGTTCGTACCAGCTCTGAGTGTAGCCCCACGTACGATGCCATCTCGTCCAACTATTAAATGCTTGACAATTCCGAGTGGCCATTGGTTGCGATTTCCTCGGTCGACTTGATAATTACGACATCGCCTACAGCAAGGTGATTTCCATCTCCATCGTGCTTTAGGCGGTGGTGCTCTCTCAGTGCTGTCAGGTACTCTGTCGTCCAACGACGCCACATCGCGTCTTTCGTCTTCAGAAACTTGGCTCGTTTTCTTAAATCCTTTTCCTCTTGATGGTACGGTTGAAGTTCTGGCATGTTGTTCGCATTGATGAAGAGCAGTGAATTTGGTGTTAACGTTGGCAGTTGTACGTCTTCTTCTAGGTAACTCAACGGTCGGTTGTTGATGGTTACTTCGATGTCGGGTAGAACTTCACTTAGCTCATCCCACATAAGCAGCCCACCTCCTACGGTCTTGTAGAAGGCTCCCTTCATCAATCCTATTAGACGTTCGAATTGTCCGCCCCACCATGGGGCGCGACTGAGATTAAACTGCCAAGTGATGGACTGGTTGCAGAGAAGCTCGTTCAGCTTCTCGTCCTTGCGCACCTTCTTCAACCACTTGGCTGCTGCTATAACGGACGACCCGTTGTCCGAATAGACCTTTGACGGTCTCCCCCTCCTCGCTATTAGGCGTTTGAAGCTCTTGATGAACTCCTTGGTCTCCAGACTGGGAAACAACTCAAGAAATACTCCCCATATTAAGCTGCAGGAGTACAAAACAACCTAAGCTTTCTTCCCCCCATTTCCCTTGCTGTGGTACTTTAACGGACCAGCAAAGTCTACACGGATTACCTTGAAGGGTGTGGTTCCCTCGGTCCTTGCTTTCGGTAGAAGACCTGGAGGAGGACATTTCACCGCCGCGACTTGGAATATCTTACATCCCCAGCACTTCTTCCGTAATCCCCTGGCGAGTTGACGTAGGCGAGGCACCCAATACCTTTCTTGAACCTTCGCCATGGTTAAGCCAATTCCTCTGTGTAGGGTAGTCACGTGCTCACGCTGTACAAGTTTGCGTGTAAAAAGTCCAGAGTCAGGTAAGTAGATGGGGTACTCAGCCTGGATTCTCCCTCGGCATTCTCATACTCCCTCGGAGTTTAACTGAAGGTTCAGTTGTTCCTTGTCTTCAGCAAACGTGGTTGCATTCATTCCTTGGCGCTGCGTTCTTTTGATCCAAAACAGCTCCTGAGCCTCGATCTCACTTGTAGTCAGGACTCCATTTATCTTCTCAGAAGTGTGTCGAGAGTTATGTATGAATCGCGAGACCCATGCAAAAACTCTTAAGGCTTTCCGCAAGCCGAACTTGTCGAGGACGGTGTCGAGGTCATCGCTTCCTTCGACTCCGACCGCAACAAGTTCTTGTTGAACCTTCCTTTCCGCTTTGCTATCCTCGCTCGGTTGCGTCACAATATCAACTGGCCATTTGGTCTGATCGGCTAGCCACGATGGTCCGTTCCACCACAGCTCTTCTCCTGTTACTCTACCACCTCGACTGCCACGGTCAGCTGGATTGTCGGTTGTGGGTACGTGCCGCCACAGCGTGTTCGGATGACTCTGAATCTTCTTTACCCGATTTGCCACAAATTGGCGATATTCACCTTGGTCGTTCACCCAATGTAACGCTACAGTGCTGTCTAACCAACACTGGATATTTTCGGCTAAATTGAAACCTTCCAATGCCTTGCGTACGTTCACTGCTAAGTTGACCGCCATGTGTCCAGACACAAGTTCCAAGCGAGGGATTGTTAGTCCCGACTTAGCGAGTCAATCAATCAATCAATAATCTTTATTTAAACATGGTATCACTTCATTAATACATGCTCTTCCAGTGAGCCGTGTACAATTTTTAAATAATTACAAATATATAGAAACAATTACAAATATATAAAAACAATTACAAATATATAGAGTAGTACCTAGAAATTATTTACAATCTTTCATAATAATACCTAATAACTATAATAACGTAACTACGACTTAAATATTTTTTAAAAGATCTCACATTGTCTTGACTTCTTATATCTCTCGATAGACTATTCCAGAGAACCGCTCCCTGATAATGAAAGCTGTTTTTGCCAGCTTCAGTATATGGTCTTGGGACATAAACATTATACTCTGAGTTTCTCAAGTTATAAGAATGTACAGAAGTTATGTTTTCAAACATGTTTGTTAGCTAGTTGTTTCGATCTCCTTATTTCAAGATTATCCCATTTAAGCTCATCCAGCAACTCAGTAGATTGTCTGTTATAACTTGAAAAAGTAAGTACTCTGGCAGCTCTGTTTTGTAACTTTTGAAGTTTATCAGAAAATCCTCTACCACAACTCCCCCAAACTGCACTGCAGTAATCGAAATATGGCAGTACTAGTGAATTATACATAGTAAGTAATAATTCAAATGGCACAAGTTGTCTGACCCGTTTTAATCCACCTATGCCCCCAGATATTTTCTTAGAGATTTTACAAATATGATCTTTCCAAGTTAAGGAGTCATCTATTTCAACTCCGAGATATTTATATCTTTTCTCTCTTTTTAAAAGTTGGTGGTTAACTTCAATTTGAAATTGATGTGTGAGGTGTCGTATTTTATGCTGTTTGTTGGCTTGTAACCACGTATGTATTTCAGACATATCGTGATTCATTTGTTGCTCTAGTATATATGCACATTATCACTAGCTATGGTAAGACTAGTGTCATCTCGATACATTCGTACTTTGGAAAAGAGATCACAAGATATAAACGGACCAAGTATCGAACCTTGTGGAATTCCACAATTTATAGCACAGCTATCCGACAGGACACCGTTTGCAAATGTATTTTGCTTACGTTCTTTTAAATAGGAAGTAAACCAAACTAAACTTGATTGGCAAGACACGATATAATTTTAGTTTATGTAACAAAATTTGATGGTCCATGGTGTCAAAAGCCTTTTTTAGGTCCAAAAAAAGTATTCCATTTAAAAGGCCTCTATCTTTATTTTATATCTATATACCAATCGTTTACGGCATCTAACAAAGCCGTCATAGTCGAATGTTGAGGTCTAAATCCAGATTGCGATTCTGTAAGTAAGTTGTGCCCTGCCAGATAACTGTACAATTAATCAAAAATAACTCTTTCAATCAGTTTGGTAACAACTGGTAAAACAGATATTGGTCTGTAGTTATTTGGATTGGCTTTATCTTCATCTTTATATATTGGTGTCACTTTGCCAATCATCAGGAAAAATTCCAGTTCTGATTGAAAGATTGATAATAAAAGTCAAAGATGGCACAATTATGGGAGCCGCATCTTTCAACAACCGAGCAGAGATTCCATCAAGACCACATGCTTTGTTTAGTGGTAGAGCATTTATTAGTTCGTTTATTTTATCGTTTGATACCTGAGATATATTGAAAGAGTGCTCAGTAGGGTTAATGTATTCTGTGAAATCTCTACTAGATTGTGGTATTTGAGAGGCTAATTTAGGTCCAATATCTGTAAAGTGTGAATTCAGTGCATTACTTATCTCTCGTGGTGATGTACAACTTTTATTATCATAATTAATATGATTAATAAACATTGATTTCGGGTTTTTACCTAGTATGTCATTAACCCCTCTCCACACTTTCTTAATATTTTTACGATTCTCATTGAAGTACGAGTTGTAGTATTGTATTTTGGAAGATTTAATGTTTTCATTGACTTCGTTTCTTATAACTCTATAATCTAGAAAAGCTTTCTCTGTTTTAAGTCGATTAGCTATTTTTTTAAGCCTGTCTCTTTCAAACATCAATTTTTTCAAATCTGAAGTCAACCATGGTGCTGGCTTATTTCGAACCTTTTTACGTTCTAAAGGAGCATGATAATTACAAACGGAGAGGAAACATTCCTTCCAAACTCCCCAGGTTGAGTTTGGATCATTTTGATTTCCAATATTTTCCCATGGAATTAACACAAGGTCTTCTCTAAATTTACCACAATGAAAATTTTTGTATTGTCTTGATAATATTATTTTAGGACTGGATTTCAAAGATGGTAATTTTCTTATGGCATATATCAGGTTATGATCACTAATGGCTATATCTGAAGTTCCATAATGAGAAAATTTTGTGGAATCATTAGTCAAAAATAGATCTATAGTAGTAGCCGTATTTTTTGTTGTACGTGTTGATTGTTCAATGAGCTGCTTGTATTGATAAGTATTACATATTTCAAGTAATCGGTTTGTATTGTGATCGACAGGAGTGGCACTAACATCACACTTTAGATCTCCCAAGGTATTAATTTCAATATCTTGAGATTCCAGATTCTCTAAAAGGCATTCGAAAGTATCCATAACACTCACTGGTGAATTTGGGGGTCTATACCATGTTGCAACAGGAAATGGTTTGTTTTTTGTTTTTTTAACATTAATACAAAGCCATTCAAGGTTTACTCTCTTAAGTTTAAAGTATTATCACAATCATAATTAATAGTATTTCTGATACAGTGCCACGCCTCCTCCATTTCTATTTCGATCGTTTCTTTCTAATACATAGCCGTTTATACACATTTCGTTATCATGGACAGTATCATCCAATCGTGTTTCGTTAACAGCTAAGATATCAACAGGTTTAGTGATCATATATGCCCGAAGTTGGTCAATATATTTTGGGAGATTAGTTATATTAATAGCAGCCAATTTAAAACCTCTGGTTTTAGGAAGACCCAGCGTTAAAATGGGGGTTAAATTATTTTCGTATGACAATGAACTAGTTTCTGGATGTGCTAGAGTTGGTTCTCTAGAGCAACCTATGCAAGATCATTTAGAAAAATATTTAACTAAATTATTAATCATAATAGAAATACCTTTCTCACTCAAATGCAGTCCTTTTTCGTCAAGGTGATGCTTCGTGATATTGTCGTTACGTATTATTCCCCAGCCATTTTGGTTAGCGTATCTATTTACCAGTTTATTAATTTTCTTAACATTTTCATCTGGAATATTATCTGCCCTTGTTATTATTTCGGACAGTACAATTTCAGCGTCGGATTCATTTTCGATCATTCTGGCTAAGTCGACGATATTATCAGCTATTTCAACAGGGCTTGAGCCTTTCAAATCATTTGTTCCAATATGCAAAATTACCCGTTCAGGTTTTCTTCTTAATGAAGGTTTCATGTGAGTAGTGGGAAAAGGAGAGTTCTGGGACATTTTGAGATTTCTATTCAAATTCATGATTCTCTCTTTCATTACAACACATCCGGTAATTTAAATTCATAACCTAATGGGATATGAATTTCTTTAACCCGCTCCTTGCTTGCTGGCGCTTGCTCCCAATTTTCCCAATTTTCCCATTTTCCCATATTTCCGAATTTTTCGAAAAGCCGAAGCCGAATCTTAAATTACCAGTATCCGGTTCCCTTTACCGTTTCCCAGTACCCCAAATATTTTTTCCGCATTTCCGCATTTCTGATATTTTTGTGTCCGATCGCCAAAGTCCGAATTCCGTCTTCTAAAATGATTCTTTTGTCGTCGTCTGCCGAAAGTGCTATTTTGTTGATATGTTCCGTAAATATCTCGTGCTGTCTACTTCGAAACGTGTTCATTCCTTTTAGTAATTTTTCTTGAGTGAATAAGCATTTTTTGTAATCTGCAAATGTAATTTCATTTTTGACTACGTTTTTCTTTGTTCCCTTACACTTCTTTTCCTCTACGCTTTCCCATTTTTGTGTTTCCTCGTTTAACTTTCTATCCATTTTGTAAGCATACAACTTACTCCTCAGTCCAACAAATTCTGATATTTGTTTTGCTCCAATGACTTTCTTGTTGATCCCAGTTGGAATTCCACTTGAATGACTTTTTCCGAAGTTACTTGTGTCAAACTTACTGCTAACATCTTTTGAGATGTCTTGGAAGAAATCCTGAGTCTTAATTTCATAACAAAGGCTGTCTGTGTCGGTAAATAACAGACTTGCCTTTTTTCCGTATTTTGGTTTGATGTAATTATAATGGAAGTCATACATTAGGGTTTTGCTAAGATCTAGGATGCTCATCCCTAGATATATTGGCTTATTGAGTTTAACTGAAGTCTTTTTCTTGTGGACAGCCACAAGGTTTTCTGAAAAGATATTGACTCCGTTAAAGTTAGACTTACAAGCTAGTTTTTCCAGTTGTGACTCATTGGTTACTAATCTTACATCTACTCTATTTCTTACATTTTCCATAGTCTTTCCAAAAACGGAGTTATTCATTAATTTGAAGAAATCTTTTTCGAAATCTGAGGTGGCTTTTGTTCTTAAGTCAGTGTTTAACTTAATATATTCCTTTAACCACGGTTTTTCAGTAAATGTAATTCCACGATGAATTTTAGTCAGTTTTAATCCTAAACTTATGCATTGCTTTAAACTTTGATGATGAATTACATATTTTTCTTTGTTGTTTAGATTTGGAATAAGTTTGTCCACTTTGTTAACTGTAACTTGTTCAGCGGCTAGTGGGTATTCATTATGTAACTCATGGAGTTTTTCCGGATACTCCAAGTCCACTTCTAAAATACATGGTATTTTTTCCCACCCATTTAGTTCATTTTCAGGAATCCAACTAAAATCTTTAACTGGGAGAGGTTCTGACATAGCCCATCCATACAGATTGTTGGCATCCAAGTATGGGATGAATACATCCTCTTCTTCCTGGTTATGGTTTTCCATGTACTTGTTGTTGGCCTTAGCATGTCTTTTGGTGATGGTGCTGATTCCTCCTCGGATACCCTTCTCAACCATTAGGTACATATTTGGATCTGTCAACAAATTCAGTTCTACTCCTGTTAACTTAAGTGCAGCGTCCCAAGCTAATCCTGGTGATGTGAAATACCATAGTGGATCTAATCCATAGTTTTGTTTACAGACTTTTCTGAAGTTCTCCATAACGTCAGCTAGTAACAAAACGTCAGTTTTTAGGTAAAGATTGTGATAATCTCGCATAGTCTTACAACCAAAGGATGACCAAACATTTTTAGCGTGTTCGTAATCCTTATCCGAGATGTGTGTGTCAGTCAGTTTGGAGTAAAATTCCTTCTTTTCCGGTAAGGTGTTATGACTGAGTTTGCTAAATTCTGTCATGAATTCATAGGGAAAAACTCCCTTCTTTTTTAGCAAATTTACTTGTTCCTTACTGTGCGTCCCACCCATCCCTTTTTCCACAGCTGAAAACTGATTTGTTCCTAAATTTTTAACCAAAGCATCTAACGAACTTAGGGTAAATTTTAACGAGTCAAGAAATCTTAACTCGCATTTAGTTTCCCAAATTTTCCCCTTGTTGTTAATTTCTGATTCCATAACAACTTTTTTAGAAAAACTGATGTACTTTTCATCCGTCTTTGGTATGCAGTCGATCTTACCTTCGGAGAGTCCCAAACTTTTCACAAACAGGTGAGAGTCGTATCCCTCTAGATTGTGGAAGAGCACTGGGATGAAGGTGGGTTTTTTCTTTCTTAAGTTACACAGGTTGTGAGCCGCACCCCGGTATTTTCCTGTTAGATGACAGTGGTCTCTAACTCGGTCGGTGTCTAAAGCTTTTCCACAAGCGTAACAGTTTTCCGCTTCCTGGAATGATTTTTCTTCCGCTCTGTTCATTTTAATGGGCTTGTCTACCTTTGTAATTTTGTATATCTCTCGCATTTCATTTTCCACGGATTCCACAAACTTTTTGCCAATATCTTCTCCTTCTTCTTCCATTGTGTACAACACAGTTTTGGTTTTGTACACGTTTTCATCTATACATTTCACCGTGTAACAGAACCCACTAGGTTGGTGTTTCTGATATGCAGTTGTATGACTTTTCTTGTCATCCTTTTGTGCCGTGTCAATAGGAAGGATGAAAGACTCGAAATCTGCGTAAATAACAAATGGAACATCAGCAGTTTTTTGATATTGTTTGAAAAACACTGTGGATCCCTCCTTAGGATATACATGGTTTTGCGGTGTATGTGTGTTGCAGACTTCTTTGTGTTTGGTTAGTGTTTCTTTGCTTCCGAAGCTGTTGAAACAGCGGGTACAGATGTGTTTGTGTCCGTTTCTGTTACTTAGTTGTATACTGAGAAGTCTACTTATGTTTTTGACAACACTGTAGTGATTGTCATAGAGGAATAGGGTTATGATGTTTTTGCTTTCCTCTTTGCTAATTTTTAGTGGGAAGATTTTTTTGTCTTCATCGTCATAACTAAGGACATTTATGCTAAGTTTGTTTTTCTTTTCAAACTTAGGGATATCTTTGATTGCTGTTGGGAATGGTGTTTCACCCCAGTTAAGTTTTTCGGATTGCTGTTTTAGCAGCTTTGTTACCCTTTCGTTTTTTTCTTCTACGGGGTTTAAAGCTCTTGTAACGGCCCACTTAAAACACATGTTATCGTTGTTTTTTAGGTTAATAATACCTTTTTTCTTTTCTATGAAGGGTGGTAATGGTTTGTAACTTTTTCCTCTCATTGGCTTATATTTTACAATGAATAGTTCAAGCTGATCTACAGAGTGCAATCTCCATCCACTTCCATTTTTCTGATGTGTTGCAAGGGATTCCAACATTTTTTCCTTCATTTGGGAATATTCCACTTCTATATCCTCTTCTGTGATCATGGAGTGAGCGTAACTTCTAAAGTATGCCGTGGTAATATCAACCTCTCCAGTTATTAAGTCATGTTTAATTAATTTACAGGTAAGTACGGAAATTACTTTTTTTCCAATACTATTTGTGTTGTTAATTAATTTTTTTACGGCTGGTGTTGTGGTTTCTAAAAATACATTTGGATCCCTAATTCCGTTTCCAGGAATAGCCCATCTGGCTGCTTTTCCTCTTAACGCATCCAAAACAAGTGTTGCGTGAGTGTTTTCTGTCATGGCTTGGGCCTTCTTTTTGTTGTTGTGTACGCTCCACAACTTGTTGCTAAGTTTTTCTCGGATGTTTCCGAGTTTTTTGGAACCTTTCCATTTGGGTCCTTCTTTAAGAGTGAACTGACGTTTAGATTCCTGCTTTATCTCCTTTCTCCATTTGATGGTTTCCTTATGTTGTTTCTTTTTCTGTTCCTTAAGTTCTTGTTTGTTCCACAGTTTTTTAACTTTTACCAAAGCTTTGTCCAATTTTTGTTGTAATTTTTGTTTGGTTCTTTCTTCTTGTCGCTTGAGTCTTTCTTGTTGAGTTTTTCTTTCTTGTTCTTGTCGTCGTTCTTGTTGTCGAAGTTTTGCCTTTTGTCGTCGAAGATTTTCTTCTTGTTGTTTTAGTTGTTGTTCCTTTTTCAACTGATGTTTTTGAACATATTTTACAATACTATTATTCCACCCACATCTCTTCCTTTTATTATAGTAAAAAAGAAAAAAAAATTTTTTTTCAATTTCTTATAAGGTAAAATCTTATAAGAAATCATAGCGAATTTAAAGTTATTCTTTACGTTTAACCATATATTTCTTTCCCTTAAACATAATTTCTGTATCTCTTTTTATGTAAAAAGGAATACAACTTGGATTAATATTAAGCTGTTTTGCAGCATTGTAAATGCTTGGAAACTCTATTTTTTCATTTAAGTCTTTGTTTTCGAAGATAATGCAAACTGGATTTCTAATTTTGTCTCTGTTATTTACGTCAAATGATTTGTTGCTTACAAACGGAATTTTAAGTTTTTCACACAGTGTTTCTGTGTTCATTTTTGATGTGTATTTAATTCCTTGATCTTTTCCAATTCTACGTAATTGTTTAAGTGTATATGTTATCATCCTTTTATTATAGTGTTTTTTTTATTATATATATATATATTTTTTGTTATATATGTAAAAAAGCGATTTTTAAGCCAATTCATAACTACGCATGCGCACATAGGATTTGCGACTCCCACAATTGCGTACGCAACTTTTTTGAAGGGACTTAAATCAAAAGCTGAAATATATTAGTATGATTGCTTTAAAACTCTTTCTTTTTAAGTTTACGCTAGCAGTTTTTTACTTAATGTTATTAAAGTGGTTTCTTTTTAATGAAAGGAATAACTTAACTATTTTTAATGTTTTTATTAACTTAAAAATATTTATTTCTATCTTTTTTTTTTTTTTTTTTTTTACATTTACGGCTTTTTTTTAGTTTTATTACGACTCCCACAATTGCGTACGCAACTTTTTTAATGGGACTTAAACCAAAAGCTGAAAATGTATAAAGTGAGCTTCGTAAAGCGTGTCGAGGTTAGACGAAAACATAGATTAGCGAAAAAAGCTATCATGTGTCTGACTTTACTGACAAAAAACGCTGAAGCAATACTGTCACGACAAGGAACTTCTCATAAAATGGCTTAGGGGCTTTTGACCTTGTTAATATTTACATTATTACCAAATGTCATCTTTCCTGTTGCAAGAGTAAGAATGTTGTTGAAGCCGCTCACTGGATTAATAAGAATTCTCATATCTGATGGTATTAAAATTAAACCCGGTGAAATGGCGAAATTTAAAATAACGTTAGTATTGCTAATAGCCGTTCGCATATTTGAAATGGCTACAGTTGTGTCATCTTGTGCTATTGTATCTTTCACAAGTTTTAAAAAAACATCTTGTGTTTGCGTGCTTTTTGCACCTTGATCTATAATACTCCATCTGGTTCTTGCTTGTGCACCTAAAATACAGTAAACATAGCTTTCTATGGATTGTTGAAATAGTTTTTGACCTAAAGGAGTTATTCCTTTTGAAGTTTTAGGTATAAAAAGTAAAAAGTCATTATCCTTTTTTTGGTTTTCCTCCCATATATTTTTCATATTTTATGTTTGCTCCGTAATTAATGTAATTTGCATGGTTTCTGACGTATCTCATATTTTGTGTGATATAACCAAGATCATCTTGTTGTTTTTGAAATTTTTCTAGTTTCATAGTTGTGTCACTGTATTGTGTTCTCCATATTTTTCTAACTGGTGTATGTTCTTGTAAAAAATTTAGTTGTTTCCCAATCATATATTTTTTAAGTTTTGTAGGATTTCTTAAAAACCTTCTTAAATGATAAGCAAGGTGATACTGTGCTATACTTGTAATTATATTTGAGCTAGCTCTTGGAATTTTATTTGTTAAATGTTCTGCTGAAATTCCACACAAATTAGTGATTACATAGGTCGCTGCTATTGCAGTAAAATATGGATTGTTTATGTAGTCAAATTCCTCTTTCGCATACGGTTTCTTTTCCTCTGCATCCTCATCAACAACAGGCTTTACGTAAGCTGTGTCTAGTATTTCAAAATGTGTGGTAAACTTTTTGTTTTCAGTTACAAAAATAGAAATAACATCTAAATTTAATGAAAAATCCTTATTAAGTTTGGAACTTGGTAAATCTTGGGTAACGATCCATCCTCTTGGCCAGTATAAATACTGTGTCCAATCAGGGTTGTTTTTAAAGGCGTCCGATGTAATGTTAAGAGTTGAGGAAAAGTCATTTGGTTCTTTAAAAAGCACCTCCCTAGTATCAACTTTTCCTTTGTTATTAAGCCAAACAGAGAAAATAAACCTGCTTACATCAGCATTTGGATATTTTTCTAAAAACTCTTTACGAAGTTTGGCTTTTTCTAACGGTCCTCCTTTAACCGCACCTTTGTAATCTTTTTCATATAATGCCTTAAGACGTTGTAGTTCTTTTGGCGAGTAAACGTTTGTCATCATTTTTATTTATACTAAAATAAAATAAAATGACAACTTTAACATTACTTGACCTCGAATTAAGAAATATATATTACAATCCTGTAACCGGATATCAAAGTGCGGAAAAGCTATATCAAAAGGCGGTTGAACTGGGATTGGAAGGAGTTACAAGAAAGCTAGTTAAGGAGTGGTTATCGTCGCAAAGTACATACACAACTCATAAACCGCTAAGAAAACCACGTAAAACGCAAAGAACCTTTGTTAAAAATCTGGCCGATCAGCTTCAAATGGACTTAGTGGATATGGCTAAGTTTAGCTCTGTGAACAAAAAGTTTAACTGGATCTTAACAGGTGTTGAGGTTTTAAGCAGATTTGCTTTTACCGTTCCTGTACACAGAAAAAATACAGAAAGTATGGTAGTTGGTGTTGGCGAAATGCTTAAGGAATTTAAACATCACTTTCAAAAATATCCTGAGGTTGTTCAGTTTGATAACGGTAAAGAATTTTACAATGTTGGAGTGAAAACCCTTTTAAAATCTCATGACATAGAGTACTTCTCAACACTTTCAGAACGAAAAGCAGCTATTGTAGAAAGATTTAACAGAACACTTAAAACTAGAATGTGGAAATATTTTACATTCAAACAAACCAAAACTTGGATAGATGTTTTAGATAAATTTACTAAGAGTTATAACAACACATTTCACTCAACCATTAAAAGAAAACCTGCTGATGTTAATACAGATAATCAGGATGAGGTATTCAAAACTTTATATGGTTTACCACCAACAGAATTTCCAAAACCAAAATTTAAGGTTGGTGATTATGTAAGGGTGTACAAATACAAAAAAAACTTTGCAAAGGGATATGACCCCAACTTTACAAATGAAGTTTTTAAAATATCAGCTGTGTTCCGCGGTGACGCGGTGATGTACAACATTGATGATGAAGATGGAGAAAATGTTATTGGAAAGTTTTACAATGAAGAGTTAGTTAAAGTTATACAATAAGTAAAATTTTATTTCGCTCACAAATAAAATGGAAGGATTTGAATTTGACACTTTTGGTGAAAACAATGAAATGGAAAGAATAATAGAAGAAGAAACAAGCTTTATAGACAACGATTATAATGACTTCGATGATTATGATGACTTCGATGATTATGATGACAACATTGATCTGGATGGTAGAACAGACCTAAGACCATTTAATCCTGATGAGTGGTTGCAAGAAGGCGACACAAACGCAGCAGCGGAAGAAAACGAGGAAGAAAACACAATACAAAACAGGCGTAAGCGGTGGGAAACTGCTGAAAGGCGAAGAATTACAAGAACACGAAAAACATTTTTTCGTAATGAGTTTAACCTTGAGGTGGTAATGAAAGATGGACCTGCTTCAAAAAAGTTAATAGACAAAAGTTTAATTTCTGTAAGTGAAAAAACCGGAAAGGTAAACGGAATACTTTACAACGATGTTAAAGTTGTTGTTAAAAAAGGAAATAACTTTGTGCTAAGTAGCAACGAAAAAATTAGAAACACCGTTCAAGAGTACAGTAGCATCATGGAAAAAGCACGACAAGAGCATAGTAAAACAGCAAATGGCGCTATTGAGGAAACTGTTGGTATTTTACCTGGAACATCTAATGTCAACGGAATTAGAGCAAACATTATCGATAGAATCCAAGACGAGATAACAAACAACAATAACGCGGTTGATAGAACACAGCTTAATGATGAAGAGTTAAGAGAACTTGGTGGAATACTAGCGACAAACAATATAGAAAACTTAGACGCTGTTGACATAGCTGTTGAGTACTGGAGGGACAAATCAGAAGCTGAGGTTGATGTAAGAAAAAAAGCTATATACAAAGACATCTCAGATGTTGCAAAACTAAAAGCTGACGAAATTAGACTTAAACATAATCAAAGACCAATTAGCGAAAAAACAAATGAGATGATTAACGAAGATGATCTTACAAAATACGAAAAATTTAAAAAATTTGCAAAAGAAAACCTTGGATCTCTAGCTGTGGTAGCTGTTACCATTGCCGGAATTGTCACGGCGGTAGTTTTGGCTGGAAGAAAAGGTGTAGTTTCAGCTGCGAAAGCAACAGGGGCTATCGCAAAAGCAGTAGCTAAACTAGCAAAAGCCGCTTTGCCAGTATTAGTTCCGCTTATAAATATGCTTGCAACAGCGTTAACGTGGGGTGCTAAGGGAATAGCTTGGTTGGCAAAAAATTTGTGGATGTTACCAGTTGCATTTGCCTATATTCTCTATAAAAACCGAAAAAAATTTTACAAAAATCTTTGATTTTTTTACACTAATAAATGAGTGTTAGTAAAACTGAAGTATTTCAAGATTTATACAATGCTGCACTAGTTACAGCAGGAGCTGTAGCTGTGAGTATGGCATCTAAACGTCTAACAGGACAACCTCTGGCTGCGCCAGCCAGTCTAAAAGAAACCGCAAAACTGGCTGTGGCTGTTGCAGTAGGCAGCTTTCTAATCAAAAAAGGACAAACAGCCGGATACATTCCAAAAGAATTAAAAGTATAAATAAACAATGGCTTCAATGATTGCAGGAGGATTATTCAATGCAGTTGCTTTTGCAGGTGCGGGATACTTATTCTCAACATTTAACAAAAAAGGTTATCAAGAAGAAACCAAAAGACACAACCTCGCAATGGAAGAACTTTCAAAATCAAAAGAAGAATATCTAGAAAAAGAAACAGCAAGAAAAGACAAAGAAAGACAATTAAGAACAGAAATTTACGACGCAAAAAGCGATATGAAGGAAACCAACAAAGCATTCAGTGAACTCAAAAAGATACAACAACAACGCGAAATACCTCCTCCAAGGTTAGAAAATTTCTATCAACCGTCAGATGAAATGAAAAAATATCAAATTATGGCGGTTGGATTAATGGGAGGAGGAGGTGGATGGTTACTACACAAATTAATATAAACTGTCGTCTCACACTTTGTAATAAAAATTTCTAAGAAAAAATCTTAGAAATTGAGTTTTTTTTATTCATTTTTAAAAATACATTATAAAAGGAAGATGATGGTTAAAGACAATCTTAAAAATGTTGCTAATTGCAGTATTGGTAGTAACACATGGATTAGTATTGGTAAACAGATATACAAGCTTTTTAATGGTGATGAAAAAGGATATAGAGTTTGGAAAATGTATAGCCAAATGGATATCAACCATTTTAATGAGGAGTATTGCAGAAATGTTTGGAATGAATTACTAGAAGAGAAAGATGGTGAACCGAATGATATTCCAGAATGGTGGTAGTGCGACAAGTAATAGCTGGTTCAAATTTCTAAGATTTTTTCTTAGAAATTTAAATTAATCGTTTTGTTGTTCCACTTGCTAACAATCATCGCTTTTTTTAATCTCGGATTCACTATAAGCATAAGAAACTAAATAATCCCAGTATTCATGACAATAGTAATCATCAAAGTTTTCTTGATCCATTTTGCTATACATTATCCAAAGTCTGTAACCTTCTTCACTTCCTTCTGAAAGTTTGTAAATAAGTTTTCCAATATCAAACCAGGTTTTGCTTCTAAATTCACATTTTGTCGCAAACTTAATAAAATTGTTATTAACTAACATATCTCTTTTATTATATACATTTTTTTTAAAACAAAGAAGCGAGCAATTTTGCATGATTACGTTTTGCTATGGCTAATTTTAAATTCTCACGCTCTTCTGCACTTACCTTAAAATATCTTGGCGTATAACCTGCGCTGTCGAAAGATTTCAAGTAGTTAGAGGTTTGTTCTAACCAAAGTGGATCTCCAAGGGAATATACTTTAATACCGGTTGCTCTTGGACAGGGTTTTTCTTTCTCATCGCTATTATGCCAACAAATAATATCATTAATTGTATTGCAATGGATAAAACTCTTGAGATCCCAGCTCGCAATAAAAGTTTCTTTTAGCTGTGTCGACGACCGTTCGTCTTTAATCCGCTTACAAACTTTTAACATTGCATCCCTATCTTTTCCTGAGGACATATGAAACATTGCAGAACATAAGTTATTAAGAGCTATTTTGCTCCTCATTCTCCGTATTGAAAGCTTTGGTATTATGATTGAGTAAACAAAGTTTCGCACTTCACTGTCCTCAACAAAATGGTTATGGTCTGGGTTGTATATTGAGCCGCCATCTTCATTCACATAGGATGTAAGTGTACGGAAAGGAATAGGATAACAGGCTTTCTTAAAGGATTCCCATTTCTTATCACAAACATTATTAGTGTAATCATCTATATCCTGTGCTGAAAACTCATGCCAAAGATCACGACCTTCTTCACTTCCTTCGGCTTGTTTGTAAATTATGTAGCCAACAGTCCACCAAGATTTTGAGTAAATTTTTGCGCGTTTGGATGAAAGTTGGCTAATGTAAAACTTTAATGTTTCAATCATGTTTCTTTATTATATCTCTTTTACCACTATAATAAAAGGAATATGAATTTAATGGATAAAACAGTTACTGCATTTCAAGATCTAATATTACAAAAGAAAATGCCGGCTCTAAGAAATTTTAAAAAGTGTACTACCCTTTTCATTACACCTAAGCTACTTGAAAAGTTGTATGCCTTTATAGAAACACTTCAACAACATCCACAACGCGTAGGACTTTCCTTAGCATTAAGGCTAACATTTAAAATGCTTATAAATGAAATGATCTTTGAAAAACCTAATGGTGCCGAACCCGGTCTCTATATCACCGAACTTATGTTTGAACATCATCGGCGTAGACCTAGAAAAAGAAGTGTTTGTTGTTCAACAACTATTGATAGAAATATATTTCATTGGTAGGTAAAGGAGTAAAAATTCCTAAGAAAAAATCTTAGGAATTCTGGGTTTTTTTATGATTATGAAATCTCATGATCTTTTATAATATCGCTGCTTATTTCCTTTATATCATCCTGGTTTAAAAATCCGCTAATTACCTTGATATCGTAAATCTCTCCTGTAAAAGGTTTCGATAGCGGTCCAGTGGTTCCTGTAAATCTATCATTCACAAAAATTGTTCCACATGTTTCACCAATGGTTTTAGGATTCGCGAAGAAATCTGAATCTGTTGACTTTACTCCATTAATGTATATACAACTTCCGGTTAATAACCAATGACATGAAATTAAATGTTTTTTAAAAATACTAACATCACTTTGAATTGTACAATTGTACTCTTTAACAGGAAAGCCTCCTCCATACGATAGTTGGTTTGTCGTTCCAGTTTTATATCCAATAAATTTATCAAATCCACCATTATCGTTGCCAATAATGTACGCCCATTTTCCTGAATTGTTGGTGCTGCCAATAACGCGTAACACAATAAATATAGAGATGTTAATGTTAACCATTTCCGGACATTTAAATATCATAAAACACTTTCTGGTATTTTGTATAAAATCTAATCCAGGTATCGGTCCTCTTTTATATTCGCTTTGAAAAAGAGAATACTCATTGTCTTGCACTCTTCCAACTCTAACTCCTTTAGAAGAGTCTCCAGTTTTTACCGCTCTTAACAAGTTAACATCGAAAACAGTTTTATATTGTTTTTGATCTGGTAACACAATTTTATGTTTGTTATAAAATTTGTCATAACCATAGTGTATACTCATTTTTTATTTAAACCATTATTTTACAAAATAGCACTTTCGGCAGACGACGACAAAAGAATCATTTTAGAAGACGGAATTCGGACTTTGGCGATCGGACACAAAAATATCAGAAATGCGGAAATGCGGAAAAAATATTTGGGGTACTGGGAAACGGTAAAGGGAACCGGATACTGGTAATTTAAGATTCGGCTTCGGCTTTTCGAAAAATTCGGAAATATGGGAAAATGGGAAAATTGGGAAAATTGGGAGCAAGCGCCAGCAAGCAAGGAGCGGGTTAAAGAAATTCATATCCCATTAGGTTATGAATTTAAATTACCGGATGTGTTGTAATGAAAGAGAGAATCATGAATTTGAATAGAAATCTCAAAATGTCCCAGAACTCTCCTTTTCCCACTACTCATGTGGTCTCTCATGTCAGTGGTTATCGCTCCAGAAAATGGTTTGACAACTACTCTATGGCCAACCTTTCTCCCCAATCTCCATCCTTGTATATGCCTGATCATTGAATCTCCCAAAATTACTGTTGTTGGTGTTCCGTTGTTAGAAGTACTCTTCGTTGTCTTCTCATCAGTTTTCCCCTTAACCTTGGCTTCAGCTGTTTCATCTTTCTTCGATGTTGTCTGATTTTTCTTCAATTTAGTCGTCTGGCTTGTCGATTTAGGAGGATTTTTGATCGATAGTTCATCCTTTGAACCTTCGACTTCATCATCCAATACGGAAAATCGACTTGGCAGCAACTAGGCCTTGTTTCACTCCAGACTGTTGCGTTACCACGGCATACACCGCCGCACTCACTCCACGACCACTGGCGTCGCCAAACGCGTGCAATTTCACTTCCTCGATCTGTTCCTGGTGGCTTGTAAGACTACGTGGAACGGAGACGGTTTCTGGTAATTCCTGCTCCCATTTTACCCATGTCTTGGCCACAGCAGCTGGTAACGGCGCATCCCAACTCATCTTTATCTCACAGGTTTCACGATAGATGGATTTTCCCTCCAACATTTCTGGTGACACGAGTCCTAGTGGATCGTATACTTTCGCTAGATTGGCAAGAATTCCGCGTTTGGTTAACGTAGCGGGTTGAATCGGGAAGGATACGTGCAACGTGTCGTCGTCAACTTTGTCCCACTTAAGACCAAGAAGTTTACAATCTCCATTGGTGGAAAGGTCACAAAGTAGCTGTTTGGCGTACGAAGGCTCTCCGATATCACAGTCAGTCTCAAGTTCTGGCACGTTGGAATGCCACTTGTGTAATTTAAACTTCGCCTCGTCGAAGATTTCAACTGCCTCGCTCCTCAGCTGCTTAGCCTCCCCGACTGCAGGACTTCCAGATATGAGATCGTCTACATACAGACTCTTTCGCATTCCGTAAGACTCTCTGGATAACGAGATTCCACACTCTTCAAGTGTTGCTGGATCACCCCATTCAGTAGGAGAGGCGACGGTGCTATCCCAAACACCACTCGTGTAAAACGCAATGTTTCTATATCCGATGACTGCAGATCAACGAGCCAATGGAAACGCAAGTCACCAACCACAGCCACAGCGTGGAAAGGATTTCGTGTGATGAAACTGAAGAGTTGGTTTTGCAGAGGTGGTCCCGTGTCCAAGCAATCGTTGAGAGACGGTGCGTTGTCGTACTCGCGTGCTGATGATCGTAGACCACTCTTAGCTTGGTAGACTCGGCGTTCTCTCCCACAACCGCTCGATGGGGCAGATAGAACTCTTTTCCTGTAACTTCCGCAGGTCCTTTCTCGACTATGCCTTCTATCAACTGCTCGCGGATCACAGCGTCATACTCAGCGAGTATGTCATCTCTTCGCAACTTCCTCACCAGGTAATTCAGACGCCGCAAACTCCCTTTGTGGTTAGTCGGTAAAGAAGGATGATTTCCCTTCCACGGTAGGGCGGTCTCGTACCACCCCTCCTCAGATCGCGTCAATTGTTCTTTGAACTCTCCAAACACGTCCTGATCTCCGGTTGTGTCTGCGAGGCCAAGCACGTCTAATGCACTCAGATTGTCGTAATCTGTGCTTGAGCTGACAGCCAACTGCCCTTGGGACACGTCTTCATCTGCTCCTGGCGACATGATTGCCCATCCAAATCGAGTACTCAGCGACGGGGTCACCACGGCGGCCGACGCGCAGTCGTTGCCCGGTGCGTATCTTGGCGAAGTCGTTTGCTCCGAGAATAATGTGAACTGGTAGTTGATCCTTTTCGTCGTCATCGTCCATATGGACCCCTCTGAGATGTGCAGCCCATCAAGAATTATTTTATAGCGTGGGTTGTCCAAAGTCAATAGTTCTCGTGTTTCAATCTTTGTGACGTTGACGTCGAGGTTGAAGTCACCAGTGAGGGCACACATAACGACTTCGTACACTTGCATCGTTCGCGTAGTGATTCCAGTTAGCATGGCAATTTCTCGAACTCCTGTAGACTTTGGTTTGGCTTTGATCAAGTTAATAACAGTGGAAGAGGTTGCACCACTGTCCAACAACGCTCGGAATTTGTAACCGTTCATTTTCACGACCACGACAGGATGGATAACCGTTGGATCTCCCACATGATTTGCTGTCATTCCAGGTTCGAGAGGTGTCCGTGTTCGGTCGCATATTGACGTGTGGTGTTTTCCCTTGGCAAACTTGACAAGTATTCTTATTTTTGCACTCAACAGCTCTGTGTCTAGCACCAGTGCAATTGAAGCACAAGCGCTTCTCGGCTAGGATCTTCTTCCTCTCTTCAGGTTTTACGACTTTGTCACAGCTAATGGCCTTGTGGTCTCCACTTGAACAGTAGAAACAGCCCCGCGTGGGTTGACTTCCGCTTTCGTTTCGTTTGGAGAAAAACAGTGTCGATTTCTCCCTGCGGCTATTTGTGGTCTTCGGATTTTGGGTGTCTCGTATGGGATTGTTGATTGTCCATTTCTCTAGCGCCTCCAAGAACTGTACGAAGGTCCATTCAGTCCAATTCTCATTTACCATTGTCAGCTCGTTCTTGATCACCTCTAGTTTGTCGAATGTAAATCTCACCGCGGCGTCGAGTTTATTTAGGTTTTGTAATGTTTGTAGGGATTCGACGTTGAATAGTAGCGTTTCATAAAATGCGTGGAACTTCGTTACATCTCGTTCTTTGACCGTTGGTAGCTCTAGAATGTTGCGCACGTAGGCTCCGACAACTTCGCTTGTATTTCCGTAGCGCTTAAGGAGCAATTCCTTAGCCTTGACATACCTCTCATCGGTAAAAGGAAGACCATCGATTAAATAGCGCACCTTGAGTTCGACCAATTCTTTCAGATAGGAGAACTTCGTGAGCGCGGAAGCCATTGACTTGTCAATTTGGGTGTCGAACTGCCCCCAAAACGTAGCCAGTCTTGTGGTGTTCCGTTAAACTTAGTTATTATCAATTTTGGCATTTTCACAGCACTACTGTGAGCTCCGTCTTGGTTCACGGACTTCGTTTGCGCGTGTTGTTGTTGCAGTTCAAGTCTTTTCCGTTCAAATTCTAGTTGTTCGGCATGAGCGCGCTCGGCGGCCACTTGTTGTAACTTGATTTCTCTTCTTCTAGTTCGATAGCTTGTTTGTGCTCTTGAAAAGCGTTCGCCTGTTTCAAATCACGATCGATTTGCGTAATCTGATTTCCTTCGCGCAATTGTTCGCCTGGCTGAGAACTGCCTCGATTTCCTTAGCCCATTCCTTTATGATTTCTTCTGTCTCTCCTTTCCCAAACTTCTGTTCTTCGATTATCTCTTTGAGCGTGTTGACCGTCTCAGCTATGTTTTCTAATGAATTTTTCTGCCGTTCCGCTGATAATCGGTCGTTCTTGTTCAAGATTTCGTCAGTCTTGCTTATTCGGAAGTTCAACGTTTTGAGCTTTGCGTCTAACTCAACTTCTTTCTCCATGGTTGTGGCAAGATGTTACGATCCTGCCGGGGTCGCCACTGTTTCCAAAACGCAATGTAACACGTTTCCTAAATTACTCACCGATTTATTTACTCTCTGAACGCTCACAATACACAAAAACTAACGAAGCTTGCTCTCACCCAAATCAGACTCCCAAGCCACCTAATTTGAGACTCACATTACATATGCATTAGCGTAATTGATACGTTATTCATGATGAAGTTCGTAAACATCCGGTTGTATTAATTAGTAAATGGTCGTGCAGTTTCCAACAGTCAAAAGTTTTACGATCGTACTGAAACCCAACCCGGAAATATGTCGACTAGAAGAAGCGTTTGACGAAGTTTCAGCCAAATACAAGGCAATAAGGGATATACACGATGAAATAATGGAGTTAATGATCGTAGCTAAAGTTGAGGAGGGAGATTATTTCGTCAGTCATGATGGATTTATCGAGGCAGTAATGACAGAATATGGCGGTCTACTAACAGAATTGGAAAATTACCGAAAGGCGAGCAAGATTGTAAACAACACGGTACCGAAACCGACTGAGAAATCGACGGACAATGAGAAAGATCGACCGAAGTCTAGTCTGGAGAGAATTAAAGTACCGCAATTTTCTGGCAACATAAAAAACTACTGGACATGGAAGAGAATATTCAAGGACACGATGAAGAAAAACTATGAAGATGAAGGTAACCAACTTGCGAGATTAATCTAAGCTATACAACCACCGTTGAGGTTGAAATAGAATGTTTTACTACCACTGAGGCGATTTGGAAGTTTCTGGACAAGCTACTTGGTGATAACGAGCTAATCAGAATCTTGATGAACGATATCAAGACAATGCGCCCTTTGAGATCTAAAGCGAATTCAATTCGAAGCTTCCTTCGTGGCAACAATACGTAGATTTATACTCAGAATGGAAGACGTAGGGGCCAGTGACGAAACCCAGAGTATGTCTTCGCTGATATCTTGGCAAAGTTAATATTGGAAGAGCAAAGGGTGTACAGACGAAGTATGATTGATACCAAGAAAAACGAAAACCTTGAAACTTTGCTCGAGTGTTTGGAACAAGAGGCAAAGCTAATGCCCACCAGTCAATTATCAGACCAGAAATCACTTCACAAGGTGGGTGTTTATCCTGTAGACGTGGACGGTGCACGCAGAGACGCCCCAGGGTCAGGTTGGGTTTGGAAGCGAAACTTTGTATCATGAAAGCAGACGAACACTTTTTACTCAATAAAAGATCAGAAATCATTTTGACATGCAGGCATAAAAATAAATTTAATATCAACAATCTAAACAACAATCAAAACAAGGAAAGGAGTTCCACCGCCCACACGCCCACCTTTCGACCAAAACCATTTGAGGGATGCATTCATCGTTTCACCGCCCACACGCCCACCTTCAGACCAAAACCATTTAAGCGGCCCACGAATTGAAACTACTCAGTCGCCTGAAGATCGCCCCGCGTGAAACTGATAGTTGCGACCAGGGCGCTTATATACTGGGCGGTGCAACGGGAATGGGAGAGCTGATCAACGTGCGATGCGGGCCTTGCAACGAGTAATTGATATTCACTGGTCAGCGGTTGCTACAATGGTTGATAACATGACTCTTTTCCTTATATCGATTCATAAGCAAAAAATTGTTGATAAAGCGGTAACATTAAAATAAAAAAATTAAAGCAACCATAAATATGGCTAGCAAAGTGGATTTAAAAAATATTTCAAGTTTGACTTGGATGACACTAATAGTGAAGATAAGGTATCAAAGCATTCAACATTGAGAGTACAACTTGTTCAAGTATTTTCATTAAAAATTTGCTAACTGTTTACAAACTCTGGCAACAATTTTTTACACAAAGCAGATAAATAAATAAAAAATTATTACATTGGCACTAGCACCAGCATTGGATTCTACTAAATTTGGTTTAAAATAAGAATTTGTGAATGGTACATCTCAGAGTTATTTCAAGACTTTCAAGCTTGTTTTCATGATGTTGAAGGTGAAGAAGAAAGCAGTTGACTTGAAGAAAACTTTTGCAAAAACAAACCACTCATGGGAACAAATCATTTTTCCACCAATACCACAAATTCTTTAGAACTGACTGCTTTTCACTAAAAAACTATCCTCCAGCAAATTCTGCAGCATTTTTGGTCAACTGAAAGTAAATATTCCAACAGTAGAGACTGTAAAAATGAAAAGATATATGCTTGTCAGAGAGTAATTACTCAACCACTTGATAGACAGTTGACAGTGATAAAGACGCAATCAGGCATAATAATCATATCGAGTATACTTAGAACTGGTACTCATTTCTTGGATTTAGGATAGTTATCATGTAATGATTTAACATACAGCACCTTGAATTAACATGTTACAGTTTGTAAATCTAATAATCTTCTGTTGAAGATTGGTTGGTATAGATTCAACAAATGCTGCACGTTGATTGCTTTCAGATAACAGCTCGACCTAGGTTGTTTTTAACAGAAACAGCAAAGCAAACTTAAAATTTCTTAAGAAATTTCATGAGCAAGTACAATTGATTCTTATGAATTGAATTGCTGGTATTGTATAAGATAAGGCCGTGCTTTGACCAATTGAAGAAATAAGTTCTTGTGAGGATTAGTTCGTTTTATATACGTGGAAGAATATGTGACAAGATTGGTTTTCTTTTACTCTGAAAATTGCTGAAACTTGCTTACGACATTACAATCCTGACGGGCCTGACGCGACATATTTTTTTAAGTTTGCAAACGCCATGCATAAGCACAGGTCAGTGTTCGATAGAAGAAACCTCTTGCTTCCACACAGTACACCAAGTTTCAGGTTCAAAATAAAAAATTGATCAATCACAAATTGTTTTATTTCTACCAAATATGAAAATGATACTTCTTACCTATGTCACAGTAAAATCTCACGGTGTTGACAACATTTTAACACACAATGCGCCGACTATACTTCCAAAAACTCGTATTATAATAAATCGAATAAAGAAATGAATCTGTTTAGAAATTACAATAATTTTGTTTCAACAGTCCGGAAACTTAAGGAATACAATGACACGGTTAAAGAGAATCGCCGTATGTCAAAACGACACGTCTTGTTTACATTTCTTACAAAATTTGAAAGGTTAAACCGCTAGAAATCAAGCATTGACAAGGGTCGAGTTTCAGCCACGATATCTCAAATGATCAACTCCGATTTTAACAAGAATTTTAACAAACAAGAGTAAGATAACAAACTTCAACATACCTGAATCTCTAGCCGTTGGTAGTAGAAGAACATACAATGCGCTCGTGGTGAAGTTTAGCCTCCATGAAAGGCATTAAAAGGCATGGACATTATCCAAAATAAATTCTCTTTGACACTAGTTTCTACACAAAATACATACTGCTGCAGTAATAGAAGTAATATTTTATCTGTAAATCCAATCAATTTCTTCTCACATGAAAAACTTAAGGCCATGAGAATGAAAGTCATAGATTTGCGTCCCCGCCCGCATGCTCCGAACGTTGCCGCCGAAAATTTTCATTATTTACCAAAAATTTCATTATTTGCACAAAAAAGCTCTTCATCATACAAATACGATATTCCAAATCATTCACAGCAGTTTAAATGATGTATTTTACATGTTTTACGATCATACCTGATCTATTTCCGAATATAAAGCGAACATTGCCGAAGATTGCGAAATCTTGATATGTTGAACGATGTGATTGGTTCTTCTGTTTCCATCTGACCAATGGGAAACATCGGCTTTTACGATCGGCTTTTAAACCTCATGGCATGAAAAATTGAAAGGTATAGTCAATTGTAATATTTCAAATACTAGATGGCAGAACAGGTTGCTATACGCATAGTTCACGACAGAAAGATTGTATGCCCTTGGAAGTTCGTCAGGTTGCCTTTTGTCGAGTTAACATATGGACAACTCTGGCATGATATTCTCGATGGCCCATTCACTGCTACTTTCGTTTTGGACCTTCCATGCAGAAACTTCCAGTTCAAGGAAGCAACAGCCAGTACAGCCTTGCTATCAACTGAAAATGTTAAGGGGGATGAGAAGACCGATCTTATAAAGGTTGTCAACAGGTTTGGAATGTATTTTTTCTCAATAGCAATTCAACACTTGTCACCATGTGCCACATGTCTCCCCACACCAGTGCAGCCTCCACTAAATGCCTTCAATGTGTTGATGGCATCTGCACGGGATGCCATAGGCAAGCACATTCCAAAGCATGTACATGATCCAAAAAGCAACATGGACAGGTTAAGAAATAAGGTTCTCTCGCACTTTGAAGAGAAAGGTTGCATTTTCCCAAAAAAATCAGGGAAAGGAGCTTGTTCATTTGTCTCAAGGCTGTGTGACATGTTGTACTATATTGATGGCCAAAATAGTAAAATAGAAGCTGTGATATCAAAGGAAAAGATGGTCCCTCCAGTTTTTAAAGAAAAGCTGTCCGGTTACAATCGCCCTGAACTGTCAAAGCACAAGAAGAGAACGCTTGGCAACCTTTCTGAAGCGAAACTGGAAAGTTACACTGTCCAGATGCGTGAAATAATGCAAGGGCAACATTATTTTGATCTCTTGCCCTGGGCAGAGGTTAAAATACAGATTGTTGACCTTGTTGTGGTGATAGAGCAGTACTGTCTTCGTTTGAGGAACCAGAGGATGAGGTCGAAGGTACAGATTAATAATAAAGTCGAACCAGTGTATTAAGCGGTTCCCACGTTATTAAGCGATCACCCTGTATGAAGCAGACACTTTTGCAATCCACAAGGGTGACCGCTTAATACAGGTTTGACTGTAGAAGTGTTTAATAAACTTTGCACCAACTAATACACTAATTTTATATTTACTGATTATTAAGGTAGCACGAGAAACCTCAACGAGTCAGCTGGAAATTGAGACCAATGTCAATGTTATCAAGGCCAAGACAGGTAGTGTCAACTACATGTTATCTGACCTTGACAGAGAGCTCTCAAATAAAGATTTGTATGCTCCGGTTGCAGTTCGCGAGTTCCTGCCGAGCTTAGACAGACGCAGAGTGCATGAACTTATTGACGACTTCATCCATGAAGGCCTGAAGGTGAAGTGTGTGCATTATGTTCATCATATTGGGGGAAACAAGCGCAGTCTGCACTTCATCTGGAAGGTAGGAGAGAATGCTTCAGAAGGGAAAGTCATCCGCAAATGCAATGAAGTTATACGTGCCATTGAGTCAGAAGTTCCTGTTTATGAAAGGCGTATCACCAAGAAGCAGTTCATGCATTCCTTTGGTTTCATTGGGAATCCTGTAGCCCTCCGAGCCATCTTCAAAGAGCTAACAGGGAATCAGTCTGCACCAGCCAACTTAAACCAGAGTGAAATTGATAAGCGGTTTGCACATGCAATGCTGAGCGAAGACCCAGACATCATTGTCAACATACGTCACCTTCCACCAGATAAGAAGAAGGATTCGTTTCGGGATTTCTTTACTGAAACGGAACGCTATTTATCTGAGGATATTGGTGTTGCTGTCCAAGAAAGAAGACATGGCCAACAGCTCTACTTGGCAAAGGCTGTGAGTCTGAAAGACCTTCACCAGAGAGTATCAGAGAGGGTTCCTCCTGGAACGAAAATTCCCAGTGTGAAATGGATGCGTTACCAGTTCCAGCCATTAAACCCTCGTGCTAATACAGCAAAATATTACAAGGGGTCCATGGAGATCAAGATGATGGTGCAGAAAAGACAGGTAAGATGACAAAGCATGAAAAATCACAAAAAATATTATAATGACGGCTGAATGCTTTTAGGTCCGGGCGAATCATATAGATGGCCACTATTGTGCTGCGGCATGGAGGTACTTGGCGTGAGTTTGCAATCCTGAACAGAGAATTAGTGACAATGGTGAGCATGGATGATAAGCACAAGGTCAAGGTTGGAGAACCATCTTACCCACTGGCAGCTGCTGAGAGAGGGAAACAAGTCATTGTAGGCCCAAACCAGGTGATGGCCGTTGGTGATCATGATTTCACAAAGTGCACACTCACGCCATCTGTCAACTTTCTGGTGAGTCAAATTCCACAGTACCTCAGTCTGTTGATAACAATATCCATAAATAGACAAATATTTCTATTGGTAAGAATATTCACAAATTAAAGATTTACATGTTACTGTTAAAAATCTTTCAGATCAATATTCCAACTAGCATCGATGGCAGCTTCTACAGAGGGGATGTGTACATCAGCTTCAAAGACACCATTCTGCAACCTTCCTCTCCCTTGAGACATGCAACTGAACTGAAGGAAATCCTTGAATCACGTGGAGGTAAGAATCACACACATTAAGTGTCACAATTGATGTCATCAATGATCATGATACAAAATACATTTAAACATGTTAGATTAGGTGGTCTCTTCAAAACTGATGCGGCTAAAACGTTGATGGTTTAATTTATACAGAATAAGGTATATGTACAAACAAACAAGTGAGCGATTTTGCTAGGAAATATTGGAAACAAACGATTGATGCGCAATGTGTGAGGCGACGTGCGCGGACCAGAAACAAAGTACTTTTTTTGGCCTTACTGTGAAGTATGCCTATTTCAGCTGTCCAACCAATTCTGCTACTCTACACTGATGGTGGGCCTGATCACCGTTGCACCTACATGTCCGTCAAGTTGTCAATTATTGCCTTGTTCCTCGAAATGGATCTGGATTGCGTGATAGCTTTACGCACTGCTCCCAGTAATTCATGGGCAAACCCTGTTGAACGAATCATGAGCATTGTGAACATGGGATTGCAAGGAGTCGGTGTGATGCGCAGAAAAGGAAATGAGGACTTTGAGAAAACCATTGGTGAGTCAACAGTTTTTAATGTAAAATACTAAAATAATTGTTCTTGTGTGATCATCTCAAACTAATAAGTGCCTCACATTTGTTATTACCATTATGTTGACATCACCTGGTTTACAATATTTTTACCTGCTTTCTTTCTCCCCCCCATAGCTAAAGCCAATAACATGAAGGAAATGAGGCAGAAGTTGGAAACAGATAATCTTAAGCAGGGGTTACGTGATTCATTGGAGACTCCCATTGATCTGCTGAGTACTCAGATGAAGAGATTGAGCTTAAAAGATGTACCTTTCCAAACCTTTCAACCTGCGGAAGAGAGACAAATTGATGGACTGTGGGAGAAATGTCTCCAGATAGAACAATTACTTCAGGTATAAGCAGCAGACCTTTTCGTTTTACTAATTCTTCTTCACTTGATTGTAGAAGCACTTGACAAAGATGTTGGTAGGTCATCTTCCAGTTCTTGCAGATGTTTTCCGTTGCAAACCAAGTCTTCCACCATGGTCAAAATCGATGTCTCTTAGTATGCCATCTGTTGTGAAGTTGACAATTGTGAAATCCAAAATACTTTAGAATCCAACTTTGAGAATAAATACTGTACTTGTTAGCAACTTAGCATAAATAGCATAACAAACATTTTCCTTTGTTCTTATTTCAGCGAGACCATCTGACAGCAAAAGATGTGAAGAACCTCCATAAACTTTCTGCGTTTCTGGATCATTGTTGCATCCAGGGTCACTATTGCTTCCAGGTGCGAAAGTGTGGAAAGGCTGACTGTGCTACCTGTAGGTGGATGATATGAAAATATGCTACTATGTAATGTAGAAATTCTAAATATTTTCTCTATTAAGTACATGTACATGGTTCAAACAACTCTTAGCATCCATTAAAATTATAATAATGTATTCTTCTTTTTACTTCCTTGCAACATTGTGGTTCACTGCACTTTTATGTCTCCTTCACTGCATGCAACTAACTGTTCAGATTATATCATATGCTTAGCCTTTTCAGCATGTATGTATTAGCATTTAGCATGCATACTTGACATGTTTGCTGTCAAACTTCATTCCTTCTCTTTTCTGCAGACCACTCAGAGATGAAAGAAGTAAAGAGGGGCACTCTTTACCCTTTCCCGTACCAGCAGGTGATGCTCACTACAAAGCATTCAGTGATGTCTATAAAACAGAGACTTCTGATGTAAGAATTATGTATTTTGAAGTTTCAACTTTTCTTTCTCAACTAACAAATTGACCATGCAGTAGCTTAAAATATTGCTCATCATTCTTTTCAGGAAAGACCAAGTAAACAGGCCCGGCCAAAGGCCCAAAGGAAGAAGATGCCATTCACCCCATCCATGCAACACTCCCGCAACACAGACACCATGGTGCAGTGCACTCAGTGTGACAAATGGCGTCTTGTTTTCTCTCAGAAAAGTTGAACAAAAACATGAAAGATCAACTTGCTGAGTTGTTGGCTGATATTGAGTACACATGTGGACTTCTGTTTGGTAAGTATATCTTGGATTGGTACAGTAGATGGGGCTATCCACTTCAAAGCTCCAATGGGATGCATTATTAATTTGCACTCCATAGGTTTAATTTATTAATATCATTTTATTTAATATCTGTTCAGATGACCTAAACTTACCTCATGGACTTCAGGTTTTTGTCAAGGATCATGACTGCCTCGACCATATTGAGAAGTTGTACTACACCTGTGGATACGAGCCTTGTTGTATTCAGTGTGGGGAATATCTTCATGGTGCCGAGGATGATGAAGATACTTATCCACAATGCGAAGACTGCCTTGAACCACTGGTCCAAAAGAGACATTAGACAACACCTCTTGCATCCATTTCCAGTGTGAGTTCAGATATCCTGAAGAATGTTATAGAGAAATGGCAAAGCAGTGGTCCTGCAAGTTACCAAATAATTGGTGACAATGTAGACATGCTAATTAAAATCAAGCATCAGTCAAGCATGAAGCCAAATAAGAGTATTCATTGGTTTCACATGAATGCTGTGAGAGATAGAGTCACAGCAACAAATTTGGCCAACGACAAGCCCACTGGTTCTGTCAGTGATCTACTGCCAGGGGACCTGCTTCCATCAACTAAAGACAACCAAGATCTTCTGCATGATTTTATCCCACTATTTGCACGCATCATAGTCAACAGAATACCAGCATTCAGTCTATTCAATGATGTTGTAGTACGACATCTTCCCCACACATATTCTGATTTAATGAAAGAGAAATCTGAACAGGTATGTACTGTATGCACAAAGATAAACCTATATTTTGTTTAAAAATAGTAAGGTAAAGTGTTCTAAGAATTGGAACAAATATTCTAATGATTAAAATTACTATTCTTTGTAACCAAAATACAGTTTAACCTCTCATAAGTGACTACCCAAAATGTCAAGCATAGGTAGTCGCTTACAAGTGGTCTGACCTTAAAAAGCTCTAAAATTTAGTCATGTAACGTTAACCCCACATAGTAAATTGCAGTTGCTTTATTTACATTGAAAAGTGTTGATTAAAATGTGAAAAATCATTTAATTTCATGTTTGAAGGACAGCTATATTACAGACTTCGATACATCTAAATAAATTGGAACTGGTGTAAAAGAAAATTGGTGTAAGTTGGTTTGAAAATTGGGAGGCAACCAGGTGGCAAAACAATGTGGGGCACCAGAGGGGGAGCCACAAATTTTGTAAGAGCACCAAAGTCATGAGAAAGCTCTAGAGGGGTCTCAGGGCATGCCCCTAAGGACATTTTTTAAATCTAATGAAATGCCAATCTCCTGCATTTTGAAGAAATATTTTTCAGAATTTGAGGAATTGATTTGAAGGAACCTCAAAGCAGTACTTAGGATTAGGGTTGTGGTCATGCTGTATGGTTAAGTACTTACCAATTTTGGGTTTCTTTCTGGTTTGAAATGGGGGCACATTGTGTGTGTGTGTGGGGGGGGGGGGGGGGGGCAGTGGGCACATATCTCAGATAACTGGCATTTATAATACAGCACTGTTATTTAATACACGGCTAAAAAGTTTTAGTTAAAAAGCCAAGGTAATAATAATAATTTTATTATTAAAAAGGCCAAAGTTTTCAACCACTAAGTCATTTTCAGGGCTAAAACAGTCCTGAAGATGACTTAGTACTGGTAGTTGAAAACCTTTGGACTTAAAATAATTAAATAATATGCAGGAATGATCCAACTACTGTATGGCTAGCACCATAGGATTTTAATTTCCTACCAAGAGAGAGCACTTTCCACCACTATCGAGCCAGCTGCAATATTCATAATTTTTTTAAGGGGTCTGCTAAACTGCACTTTACTAAATAACGTGCACTACTGTACGGCACTAAAGCAAAAAAAAATAACGCACTGGAGCATTAATTTCAGGCACATTGAGAAATTTGTCCTTTAAAGAAGCAATTTGCATATTCAGTATCATCTCAAAAAATAATTACACATTAAATTATAGGAACCACTGGGGTTGCTGTTCAAGAATGAGAACTTGAATGAGGAGATGATTGACATCCTATCAGAAGTTCACAAGTATGTCCCAGCAGAGAAAATTGTCTCCAATGATGGTGGTCAACATTTTTCTGTAATGGCTGAAGTTTTTCTTGGTGGTGACCAACTTACAGAAGAAAGAGCAAGAGATGCCCAAAAAGGTCGTGCTGATGGTGACAAAACATACGAGAGATTAGAAGGAGTAATCCCCAAAATAGAAGACTAGCATACAATCCGACTCTTATATCAGGTACAGCACTGCTACCTGGGTATTCCATGCACCTTCGATTAACCATGATTATTAATAATTAGTGATGTTTACAAAAATATTGGGAGTTGTTTTTTGTACTAGTGATTACTGCAGGTGGTTACATCACACTTTTATTGTTATCATGAAACCTTGTTTTGCAAAAACCTAATTTGAAATATAGGCTTGATTGTGGCAATAAAAGTCTTAAATAAACTTGCTACAGTATAAAGTCCTTGCCAAATCATATTTTGTTCTTATTTATTTTGGGTAGTCTTAGCCTGCAATTGCAGATGTGTATTATTTTTCCACCCTGGTTAAATACACATACAGTATGCATTCGCAGGCTAGTGTAGTCTGTGATAGTGCTTTGAATAAGCACCACATTGTTGTGAATAAATGCAGCACTTATTCAAATGGGTGCTCTTTAATATTTTGCTCTCATATGCAAGGCTTATTTGGGGGTGGTGATTAATCAAATAATTAAAGTATTTGTAAAGGTATAGCTATAACCTCATTTGATATTCATAGTATTGAACGCATGCATGAGCACATACATTATAGATATAGTAAATTAACATAACTCATGTTATTATATATATAGCATAGTTTTGATGTACGTACAGAAGAAGCTAAAGGGGCGAAACTTTTTGCAGAGACGTTTTAACCTTTTATGAAGAGACAGCTTGGACAAATATGTAAGTTAATTAGTTAGTTTGAATTCGCCTATTTGTACTAGGTATGTATTGAGGATATTTTATTTACTTGTCATGTTTAGTTTACAAATTTGAATACAAGATTCGTTCAGTAAAATAGTCCTAATCCTGGCCACGACAACTCTTGACCGTCAATGATCTTGAGAGTCGAATCGCTACAGTAACAGTAAAATATTTCCTTTATAAACATCTCTGGTTTGGTTCATCGTATAATGCAGTGGTTTCGTAATCGATTAAACTAATGTTGTTACAAGAAATATGGTTTGTCGTTTGAACTGATTATTCAATTGGACATGGATGATGTCCTACAAAGTCAAAGTGTACAAGATGTGGTCGACGAAGATCAACAGACTCAAGATGAAGGCGATGTTGAGAAGCCGACAAGGACAAGAAAGTTGACAGAGAAAGGGGCTGCTTATCAAATGGAAACTCTTCAAACAAGTCGAAGCGGCGCCTACTCGAAGATGAAGAAGCAAATTAACAAGCTTCGTGAGCTGTTAAATGATGATATTACGCTTGAAGATCTCGAAGTTGAAAGAAATTCTCTCGACTTAATTAAAGAAGATGTTAATCAAGCACATTTTAAATATGAAAATGTATTGAGTTCGAAAGACGATAAAGACTCTTCTTACAAATGGTTTGATCAGCGCGATCGAGAATATCAAGAGTGCCGAACACGAGTAACTGAGAGAATACATGCCCTGGAAAGGCAATTACAGAGGCTTTCGTCTCCATCGTCGATCCGCTCTGATTATTCAAAGAAGTCCCATCGATCAAAGAGTTCAGGCAGGTCAGGATCATCAAACTCTTCGGCTCGGGCAAGAAGAGCAAAGGCAGCACCTAAGGTTGCAAGGCTGGGGGTCGAGCGGGATTTTGTTGACAAGGAATCAGAGATGAAGAAGATGCAACTAGCCAAAGAAATTGCTATGGCAAACGCTGAGGAAGTTGCCATGAAGAAAATCGTAGAAGAAGAAGCCAGTTTAGTTCAACCCGACCAACGAATTAATATGAGCAAATATGAGGATACTGAACTTCCGTGTGACATTGAGAAGCCGAAACACTTTGTACAAAAGAGGGCAATTGATGAATTTGAACTAAGGATCAACCCAGTGCAGAAATCGTACCAGAACTTATCATGTTTCCATGAAGATACAATGTCGAGGTTCCCAGAAAATGTCCAGTCAAATTTGCGATTTAAATCCGCAACGAATGCAAGAGACGTACCAGGTCAGTCTACCAAACCAAGACAAGCTGGTGTGCAAACCCAAGCATATAAACGAGAAGGTGATGGTACATATTTGGCTGATGCGTCCATACAAGATATTGTACACTTGCAAGCAAAGCAAACAGAATTAAGTGCTATGATAGTTGAACAGCAACGGTTAAGCACTTTGCCTCTCCAAGAACCTCCTATATTTGATGGTAATTACTTTGATTATCCTATTTTTATCCGTGCATTCGAGACAATCATCGAGAGAAGAGTCTTGTTGGACAAAGATAGGCTTTACTTTCTGAATAAATATACCACTGGTAAGGCAAATGAGATCATCAAGGTATTTATTACTTCAAATTCTGAATTGAGTTACAAGAAGGCTAAACAACTTCTCGCCCAAAGGTATGGAGATCATCCCCATCGAGTGTCAGATGCGTATAAGGCTAGATTGAGGGAGTGGCCCAAGATTAAAGATGGAAATAGCATAGGATTCCAAGAGTTTTCTGATTTTCTTTGTCGTTGCGAGGAAACTATGAAGAAGATGAGGTACATGGACGATCTGAATTCTAGTGAAATGTTGAAAATGATCTGTGGAAAAATTCCCATTTATTCTGGTGTGAGATGGTGTCGTTATGCATTTGACATCAAGAGAAATCAAGAACGCCCGTTGGAATTCGAAGATATGGTCAAGTTTATGAGGGAAGAAGCTGAGCTTGTCACAGATCCAGTGTTTTCTCCAGATGCTATGAAGACAGAACGTAAGAAGGATCTCGAGAAAGAAAGGGGAAAGAAACGTAGTCATCCCTATGGTGTGAATAGTTTCAACACAGGTACCTCCCATGAGTCAAGTAAGAAAGACTTGCCTACAGAGACACGTCTACAGAGTTGTGCTAAATGCACGAAATCCCATCGACTTAACGATTGTGAAGAGTTTAAGAAACTAGATTTGAAAGAACGTCACAAATTTGTTAGAACTGCAGGCCTTTGTTACGGATGTTTTGGTGTTGGACACCGTTCAAGAAGCTGTAGAAAGAAGTTAACTTGTCAAGAATGCGGGAAATCTCATCCAACTACCCTCCACTACCCTTTCCTAAATAAAGAAAAATCACAAGGTGAGCAAGACAATGGCAATGAAAGTGAAGCTCAAGCCATAGGTAATTGCACCAATATTCGTAAACACAGTTCATGTAGTGGTATAACCAAAGCAGCGATTATTCCTGTTTGGTTACGTCATAAGGACAACCCCAAGCGTGAAGTAATGGTCTACGCCCTGTTGGACAACGCGAGTGATTCCACCTTTGTGAAAACTAGTACCCTTAAAGAGCTTGGAATAAAGGGATCAGAAGTAAAACTCGATCTTTTTACTATGTTGGGAAAGCAAGAGATATCTGTTCAAAAAATCGAAGGGCTGGTGGTGAGTCGTATGGACAGAAGGGTCGAGATAGAATTACCCAAGTCGTATTCCCGAGACATCATCCCCTTCAAGGAGGAATCAGATTCCCACGCCGGAAACTACAGATCTATGGCCACACCTAAAGAAGATCAAAGAGAAAATATATCCTTATCAGGACGGTGTATGTGTTGGTCTTCTAATAGGATGTAATTGTCCCAAAGCAATAAAGCCTCGAGAAATTATCACTGGCAAGGGAGACGATCCCTACGCGATACGATATCTTCTTGGATGGGGGATTATTGGCCCGGTCACTCCAAAATCTAAACTCACCGAAGACCTGGAAGACAGCAGTGTATGTGACAGGATCGTTACCAGAGAAGTCGGTATGTCTAATCAGACTAAGTGTAACTTTATTGTCAGTCCTCAAGTCAAAGAAATTATCAATCCGTCAACAGTGAAACAAATGTTCAGCTAGATTTTTCAGAAAGGAACGATGAGAGACAAGCTCATTCGAAGAATGATAGAGAGTTCCTGGCTAAGATGAAAGAAGGCATTGTTCATCGCGAAGATGGCCACTACGAGATGCCATTGCCATTTAAGGAACCAACGCCTAAATTGCCAAACAACCGTTGTGTTGCTGTCCGACGCTTGAATCAACTGAAAAGAAGGCTTGAAAGGGACAAAGGATACCGAGACGATTACGTTTCCTTTATGGATGGTTTGATAAAGAATGGCTACGCAGAGAAGGTCGTGGAAAAGAAGTGTAACGCTGACAGGGTTGAAGGGAACGTTTGGTATATCCCTCATCATGGGGTATATCACCCAATGAAGCCAAAGAAAATTCGGGTGGTTTTTGATTGCTCCGCAGAATTCAAGGGAGAGTGTCTAAATAAACACTTGTTGCAGGGTCCGGATTTGACTAATAATTTATTGGGCGTCCTATGTCGATTCCGTCAAGAATCAGTTGGGGTAATGTGTGACATCGAAGCCATGTTCCACCAGGTGAAGGTTACGGCAAGCTGCAGGGATTTTTTTGCGTTTCTTATGGTGGAAGAATGGTGACATTTCTGGAAATCCCGAAGAATACAGAATGACGGTTCATCTTTTTGGGGCAACGTCATCGCCTGGCTGTTCGAATTACGCGTTGAAGAGCACTGCCAATGACAACGAGAAAGATATTGGGTCTGAAGCTGCTGAATTTCTGAGGAGAGACTTCTATGTAGACGACGGCCTGAAATCCGTTTCCACAGAGCCAAAGGCAATCTCTTTGATGAAGAAAACGCAAGAGATGTGCAGAAGAGGAGGATTTAATCTTCACAAGATTATATCCAACAAGAAGGAGGTACTTGAAGCAATTCCGTGGAAGGATAGAGCACAGAAGATCAGAAAGTTGGATCTTAACAAGGATGATCTACCTACAGAGCGTGCCCTGGGAATTCAATGGTGCACAGAAAGAGATGAATTCCAGTTTAGTATCACCTTACAAGATCGACCTTGTACCCGACGTGGGATTCTTTCTATAGTTAGTTCTATCTTTGATCCTTTGGGATTTATCGCTCCAGTCCTGTTGGAAGGCAAGAAAATCTTACAAGAACTTTGTAAGGAGAAGATGGATTGGGACGAACCAGTTCCGGAAACGTTCAAGTTGCGTTGGAAGCGATGGAAATCAGACTTGTTCCTCTTAGAGAAATTTTCAGTTAAAAGATGTCAGAAACCTGAGAACTTTGGTTCTATCGCACAAGTACAGTTGCATTCCTTTTCCGACGCTAGCACGAGTGGGTATGGTCAGTGCACCTATTTGAGATTGAAGGATGATCGGGGAAGAGTTTATTGTTCGCTCGTAATGGCCAAAGCAAGAGTAACGCCACTCAAGCTCGTTACAATTCCAAGACTAGAACTTACTGCGGCATTAATTTCAGTGAAGATAAGTGGGCAGTTGAAGAAAGAGTTAAATTACGAAGAAATTGAAGAAGTATTTTGGACCGACAGCAAAGTAGTCCTGGGGTATATAGCCAACGAGCCAAGAAGATTCCATATTTTCGTGGCAAACCGCGTGCAACAGATTCAAGATCAAACGTCTTCTCATCAGTGGAGATATATTGAAAGCAAGCAGAACCCTGCCGATATAGCATCGCGAGGTATTCGTGCAAGCGAACTTTTTGAGAACTCCAAATGGATTGCCGGACCTGATTTTCTTTGGCGTGATGAAAGTGAATGGAACGCTACTACCACACCAAGCAGTCTTGATGCAGTGGAATTATCCGAAGATGATCCGGATGTTAGGCGTACCGTTGCCTTGGCAACTGGAATCGGAAAGCCCAAAGAAACTATATTAGATCGTGTTGAACGTTTCTCCGATTGGCAACGTTTGAGAAGAGTTGTTGCATTGTGTATTCGTTACCTGCAGAAACTTCAGAATCAAGTAATCAACAAGGAAGCTAGGTTGTGTGTTCAAGCTACTAATCGTAACAAGGTGATCAACCACAGAAAGACGAACGGTTTAAAACTTGAACCTATGACTGTGGATGAGATTCAAGAAGCTGAAACCAGAATTATCAGAGCAATACAGAATGAAATTTTTTGAAGATGAAATTAAGAATCTGGAATTAATTCACGACGATCCTAACCAACAGAATAGGAAATCCACAACCGATAAGAAATCATTCATTAAGAGATGCAGTCGCCTTTATCGCCTGGATCCATTCATCAGTAGCAATGGAATTTTGAGAGTTGGAGGTCGCCTTCGACGTGCCAGGGTGGACGATAACGTGAAGTTTCCCATAATTCTGCCAAAGGAAAGTCACATCACTACACTGATAATAAGATATTATCATGAGCAAGTTGGGCACCAAGGAAGAGGGATGACTCTCAACGAGATAAGATCAGATGGGTATTGGATTATTAATGGTGTGTCTGCGGTAGCCAACTACATCTACATGTGTGTCTTATGTCGCAAACTACGAGGTCCAGTCGAAAACCAAAAATTGGCCGATCTGCCAGAAGACCGCCTTGAGCCTGCACCTCCCTTTACTTATTGTGCGGTAGATTATTTTGGCCCTTGGTACATAAAGGAAAGAAGGAAAGAGCTAAAAAGATACGGAGTACTTTTTACCTGTATGTCGTCCAGAGCTATACATCTTGAAACGTCTGCTACCTTGGAAACTGATTCATTTATCAACGCTTTACGTAGGTTTCTCTGCCGTAGGGGACCCGTTCGCCAAATTAGGAGTGATCAAGGAACAAACTTCATTGGTGCAAGAAAGGAACTTAAACAAGCCCTGGCTGAATTTGATCACACCAAGATTAGGTCAGAATTATTGAAGAAAAACTGTGATTGGTTTGATTTTAAATTTAATGTTCCCTCGGCTAGTCATATGGGCGGCGCGTGGGAGCGGCAAATTAGAACAGTACGTAGTGTACTTGCCACACTTTTGGAGAATAATGGATCCCAACTTGACGATGAATCATTAAGAACTTTGATGTGTGAAGCGGAAGCCATTGTTAATAGTCGTCCATTGACTGTGAATGATTTGAATGATCCTAACTCGCTTTGCCCTCTAACGCCTAATCATCTATTGACTATGAAAACTAGGGTAGTGCTTCCACCGCCAGGAGTTTTTCAGTCGTCAGACCGGTATTCCATAAAACGTTGGAGGAGAGTGCAGCATCTAGCCAACGAGTTTTGGTCAAGGTGGAGGAAGGAATATCTACTTAGTCTCCAGCAACGACAGAAATGGTGTAAACCACGTATGAATTTGAGTGTCGGTGATATTGTCATTGTCAAAGATGCGAACCTGCCAAGAAATCGCTGGGAACTCGCTCGAGTAATTAAAGCAAACGAAAGCAATGATGGATATGTACGTACAGTTATGTTAACCATGGCAGATTCATCTCTAGACAGCAAGGGAGTACGGATAAAGGCTGAGAGACGTCTGGAGTGAACAAACTAGTACTGCTTATTAGAAACGAAGATAAGGAGTCCGTCCCAGTCGAGGAGCCATAACACATGTTTGTTTAGAACTATATATCTAATTTATCCATATATTTTTAGCTAAAGACAAAATTTTACAAAAATAGTTAGTTATGATGAAATTAGCAATTTCAGAGGAGCCATGTAAAGGTATAGCTATAACCTCATTTGATATTCATAGTATTGAACGCATGCATGAACACATACATTATAGATATAGTAAATTAACATAACTCATGTTATTATATATATAGCATAGTTTTGATGTACGTACAGAAGAAGCTAAAGGGGCGAAACTTTTTGCAGAGACGTTTTAACCTTTTATGAAGAGACAGCTTGGACAAATATGTAAGTTAATTAGTTAGTTTGAATTCGCCTATTTGTACTAGGTATGTATTGAGGATATTTTATTTACTTGTCATGTTTAGTTTACGAATTTGAATACAAGATTCGTTCAGTAAAATAGTCCTAATCCTGGCCACGACAACTCTTGACCGTCAATGATCTTGAGAGTCGAATCGCTACAGTTACAGGCTTCTCTCGATGATTGTCTCGATCATAGTACAGATGCCAATCTCCTGCATTTTGAAGAAATATTTTTCAGAATTTGAGGAATTGATTTGAAGGAACCTCAAAGCAGTACTTAGGATTAGGGTTGTGTCATGCTGTATGGTTAAGTACTTACCAATTTTGGGTTTCTTTCTGGTTTGAAATGGGGGCACATTGTGTGTGTGGGGGGGGGGGGGGGGCAGTGGGCACATATCTCAGATAACTGGCATTTATAATACAGCACTGTTATTTAATACACAGCTAAAAAGTTTTAGTTAAAAAGCCAAGGTAATAATAATAATTTTATTATTAAAAAGGCCAAAGTTTTCAACCACTAAGTCATTTTCAGGGCTAAAACAGTCCTGAAGATGACTTAGTACTGGTAGTTGAAAACCTTTGGACTTAAAATAATTAAATAATATGCAGGAATGATCCAACTACTGTATGGCTAGTACCATAGGATTTTAATTTCCTACCAAGAGAGAGCACTTTCCACCACTATCGAGCCAGCTGCAATATTCATAATTTTTTTAAGGGGTCTGCTAAACTGCACTTTACTAAATAACGTGCACTACTGTACGGCACTAAAGCAAAAAAAAATAACGCACTGGAGCATTAATTTCAGGCACATTGAGAAATTTGTCCTTTAATGAAGCAATTTGCATATTCAGTATCATCTCAAAAAATAATTACACATTGAATTATAGGAACCACTGGGGTTGCTGTTCAAGAATGAGAACTTGAATGAGGAGATGATTGACATCCTATCAGAAGTTCACAAGTATGTCCCAGCAGAGAAAATTGTCTCCAATGATGGTGGTCAACATTTTTCTGTAATGGCTGAAGTTTTTCTTGGTGGTGACCAACTTACAGAAGAAAGAGCAAGAGATGCCCAAAAAGGTCGTGCTGATGGTGACAAAACATACGAGAGATTAGAAGGAGTAATCCCCAAAATAGAAGACTAGCATACAATCCGACTCTTATATCAGGTACAGCACTGCTACCTGGGTATTCCATGCACCTTCGATTAACCATGATTATTAATAATTAGTGATGTTTACAAAAATATTGGGAGTTGTTTTTCTACTAGTGATTACTGCAGGTGGTTACATCACACTTTTATTGTTATCATGAAACCTTGTTTTGCAAAAACCTAATTTGAAATATAGGCTTGATTGTGGCAATAAAAGTCTTAAATAAACTTGCTACAGTATAAAGTCCTTGCCAAATCATATTTTGTTCTTATTTATTTTGGGTAGTCTTAGCCTGCAATTGCAGATGTGTATTATTTTTCCACCCTGGTTAAATACACATACAGTATGCATTCGCAGGCTAGTGTAGTCTGTGATAGTGCTTTGAATAAGCACCACATTGTTGTGAATAAATGCAGCACTTATTCAAATGGGTGCTCTTTAATATTTTGCTCTCATATGCAAGGCTTATTTGGGGGTGGTGATTAATCAAATAATTAAAGTATTGTTAATTGGTACAAAGCAACATACCCATTAATGTGCATACCCAGAATATCATTTTAATTATTTAGGCTATTCCATTTACAGTTTATTCCTCTTTTCAAGTTTCAAACAGTTCTTCTAAGTTACAAGCTGTTATTTGCAGGCAACATAATTATGTAATCATTAAGAGTCAATTACAACTTACATCTAATCGAGTAATGTTTAGATTAATCAATTATAATTCTCTCATTGCAGGTCTTGTATGACATCTTGTTCAAACTATCTTCGTCCAGTGACATTGGAACAATGTGCAGTAACATGAATGCAGTAAACAATGTAAATGCCAAAACTAAGAATGTTTTGGACAACTTTAATTACTGTAAGTCATTTGTTAACTTTGAGAATGCTGCATACATATCTGCTGCAACAATGCATCACTTTGGGATGGAAAATATTGAAGACAAAGCGGAGACATTTGTACCACCATCTGTATTGTCCGCCAACAAGTCTGACAGGCGGATATCGCTGCACACACAGGTAAAACACATTTTGCAAAAACATGTCATGAATGACCAACAAGAATTTCATGACAGACTGCAGCAAGAATTAGCTAATATTAGGGAAGCACAACAAGTACCTGTCACTTACCATTGCAGCATCTGTGGAAAGCAGTACAAATATGCAAAATGCAAAACCAGTCATGAGGCCAAAGTCCATTCAATCACTCCTATGGAGGAATCATCTCCAAAAGAGCCAGAAACAAATCAGGGAAAAGTGGATTCTCCTTACAATTATGCACGTGCAAGGTTGAGTATGGGTATGTTGATTTTCAATTTTGAAGGAAGATGCAGTAAAAGAAGGTGATGAGGAAAGAATCATGAGGTGCTGGAAATTCATGATGCTGATATTCAGGGTATTTAAGCGCACAAAGTACGCATTTGCTGGATTGCAATTGCAGTTATGTGTTAAAGCATTGTTAACCCCATTCCAAGCTCACAGCTTAATCTAGAACAGAACTGTCAACAATAAAGGGGGAAAAGGCAAGAACATTGCAATGGATCTCAGGCTGGAGAATCTCAACAAATTGCTGAAGGATATGTTGCGATGCCTTGGTGCCAATGTTACAGAGAAATCAGCGGAAAGATGCAGCAAATCACTTGAGTCCATTGAAGATATTTTCTCCAACATTGACAAAGAAATGGGGATAAAGAAGCCTACTGGAAAGCACATCATGGCCAAACAGGATAAAGACTTTAACATTCTCCTTAATGAAATCCACAACCGTGGCAAACTGCTCACAAATAATCCCTGTGAAGAACGGCAATATCAAGAGTTTAAAGACTTTAATCGTGACATTTTAGGTTGCCTTAATTTTGGACAGCTTTATGCATGGCTTAATCAACACTTGTCAAATTTTCAGTAGTGACTGTTTTGATAGTCCTCCGTGTATTAGATTTTTAACTTGGTCAGACCTTCTGTATGAAAAAGGGTAAAACAACAAAATGTATAATTTTTACTTGATGTATTTTATTATTTGTGATATACCATTATTAGTTGTCTGGGTAAGCATGCACCCTGACATTTTAATTTTCACCAACAGAAGTTTGGGTGCTGACACATGCAATGGGAACTTACCAGTACATGGGTAAAGGTGCTTTTGTGCAGGCAATGACGTTTGCTTTTGCAGGCAATGAGCACTTCAAGACTATTCATATTTTGAGAATAGTCTTCTGGACCTTCCCCCCCCCCCCCCCTAAAAGTAGGGATGGATGCTTTGCTGGGTATGGGTGCTTAACACTGATCTTAAGTAACATCATAAAGTTATATTGAGATCAGTGGTGCTTATTCAGTAAAATATAGTAATTCATGCAATATTGACAAAACAGATTCCCTGTGTTTATAATTATTATAATCAAATGCAAATGCTCGGGTCAGTTTGGCTCAGTCTATGATCCTCGTCTATGGCTCAGGTTCAGATAAACTTTCAAATTCTTTGAACTCACTCTCATGTTTGTATCAGGCTATTATAAACACAGGTGGTCATTTTCTATTTCTTAAATAATAAGCATTATAACATTTGTGATTATTTATTACTGTCAGTAGTACACTATTCATGCATAGGATAAAATGAAACATCGCATCACCTTTTTCTCTTTCATTGTTCACTTTCTGAGTCACTACTTTCTGGTTCATCAGACTCTTCACTTTCAACGTAGTTTCCACCATATTCCATGTCATACTGACTACAAAATACATCAGTTGTTGCAGACATCTTTAGATATTTCGGATCAATTTGAACTTCAAAGTCTTCGAATACCTCTGCAAACATTTGTATTATTGCAATTCCATGCTGTACTTTAAAAATAGGTAGATGATCTAATATATATTCCAGATCGAATATATACTTGGCTTTTGACAGCACTGATTTGATTAATGTGTCACTAAATCCAGTTGTACACTCAGGTGACAAGTAGTATGAAGGACAAGCACTTAAAAGTTGTTGTTGGTAATCTTTCAACAACTCTTCGAGCAACTGAAGTTAAAGATTTCTGAGCTTACGTGTCCTTTGTGGCTTCTTAGCCTGCATCGAACCTTGCTGAACCTTGTGAAATAAAAAGGGCATTTCTTTACCACACACACTATTGTCATTACACAAACACTTTTCATGACAGGATAAGCAGCAGTCATGACCGGCTGCAACACTGCTCTTTCCACTACTAAATTGTGAAAGTAAAATTGTTCGTTGACATCTTTCACTCTTTGCATTCTCCTTCACTGGCCTGTCACATTTCCTTAGATGCTTTCCTTGGTAAAGAAGAAGAGACACAGCAGGTTTCCCATCACGCCCAGCTCGTCCAATCTCTTGAACAAAATCTTCAATGTTCCTTGGGGGACCATAGTGCACAACATATCTAATATCAGAGAAGTTAATCCCCATGCCCAAAGCATTTGTTGCAAACACAACTCTGCAAGTTCCTGATGGGCTATATAAGGACTCAATTACACGGTGTTTATACTTGTCAAGGGTGTTGTGATGATACATGCCAATAAGCATGTTTTCTGCAATATGTTCCTTGCCATCAACATACACAAACTGCTTTAATGAATCCTTAAAAAAGTTGAAAAGTTGACCACACTCCTTTGTTGTCTTGCAGTATACAATCATTTTAGGGCAGGAATCACGCTCGTGTTTGTAAATAAGTTATTATTTACCTTTGCCTTGTAGAGGTAAATATTTGGACGATCTGGGGTAACTGCAACTAAGTGGCGGTTGCTCTTTAAATTCAGGGCCTTTGTAATGTCATTTATTGTTTTTTGGGTAGCTGTTGCTGTTAGGGTAATCACTGGAGTTCCATCAGACACTAGGGACCTTAACTCTCCAAGTCTACCAAAACATTCACGAAATGCCACTATTTTTTCCTTTGAATTTCCAATTCCCCTAAATAAGAAAAATTCCAAAATATATTATGTCAAACAATAATCAGTCTTGTGTGGAAACACCACGTTTAATATTTATTTGCTAAGCTTTTGGCTAGTTGACTCAGGCCTTGATCAGGCCCACAACAGGCCAAAAGCTTAGTGAATAAATATACAGTACATGGTGTTTCCACAAAACTTTATATCTTGAATATTATTATCACCATGCAAGTTTTCAAAGACTTAATAATCAGTCTTCTGACGCTGAAACATATCTCAGTCTTTACCCCTGGCAAATGCCAGAAATTTTACACTTTCAATATTTGCATGACATGTTATTGTTAATTATTAGGATTTATAGAGATTTTGGAACTTTTTGGGTTGTGTTTCTGCCTTTAATCTTGGTTTCAAAAGAGGATGGGTCTTCCAAAATTGCTCCCAAGAGAGAATTCTCAGTCAACAAGGAATTAAGTTAGTTGACATCAAAAGATTTGAGGTGTCAGTATATTTAAATAAGTGCATTTATTTGCATACACCCTGTATAGTCCATAAATACAATAGCCCAGTACAATCCACTACAAAACTTTAACAATACTCGCTTGTAAATAATGTTTAGAGAAGTAATGAATTGGTGCACGGCTAATAAGTGTCAAATATGTTAATGCAATAACATAATTTAAGTCAGTGATCAAACTTACCATTTTGGAATAACATGTGCCTCGTCAGTAACAATTCCAAAAAACTTTCTTGACAGACCGGACTCTGTAGCATTTTTCGCCAGTCGTCGTTGAGAATCACAGATTCAGGATTCGCAAACACAAAAGAATACTCTCCATCAAGTACTTTAGACTTGTTTTGGATCCCTTCCTCACTGGATAGACAGACACACGAAACCCCCCTTTTCTTTAATTCATTCACGTGCGATTCAATTAGGGCAACCAACGGGCATATCACCAAGATTATTCCACTTTTAGGGAACTGAGTGTAGCCAAGGTTGTGCAGCTCCAAACATAACCATGGTACAAGTTGAAAGATCAACGACTTGCCAAAACCGGTTGGCAAAATGGCGAAGACGTCTCGTCGCTGCATGAAGCTGAACAGGCAGTCGCTTTGATGCTCGTTGAGCTTATTTACTCCGGAAAAACGATTCAAGACTTTTCCCACGCAATCAAAAAAATCCTCACGAGAGAGTAAAGGCATTCCAAAAAAAGTGTGACTTGTATATCAACGTGAAGTTAAAGTACTGTAGGCCAGAGAGAATAAATAATATACAAGCAAGGAACTGCACCTTCTAGACGATGTCATAATATCATACCGAGATGTGCGATAGCCAATGAAACTTTATTGTTAAAAAAAATCCTTCGCTTGACCAATCAACGTCTTACGTCCAGATTTTGGAACGTACTGACCCAGACAACCTTTTCATTGGCTCGGCGCGATCAGAGAAACGGCTCGGTGTTCCAGAGGTTCTTCCCGCTCGCCTTGAAAATTTACCGCCTGGTGTCCTCCCGTATCCCCATTGTCCCTACGAGCGTGGAAGAACCTCTGGCACCCAGGGTACTTCAAGGAGTAATAGTTTGGCAAGTGACGTTCACTGCTGAGAGAATTTCGTCTGGAGTATTATTCTCGGTGGCTGATTGCGCACTTGATATACTCACAAATGTCAAGGTTTTTTTCGATTTGATACTACGTTCTCTGGATTGCAAGCCTTTCCTCGCCTGTGGGCTACGATCAGGAGAACAAACAGTTGACGGTAAATGTCGCTTAAATCTATTTGCGGCGCCAGGAGAGTCGTTGATTGTATCCTCTTTATTCGCTGGGTCTTGCCAAGGCTTTGCGTTGCCTAGCCTGGTTTTAATATAGTTGTAAAGTTCATGGGCATTCCTTATTTTTCGCGCACATAATTTACAAACTCGTTCAGAATAATTAGAAGACTTTTCCACCAGAAATCCTAGTTCACTACACAGCTCCTGTAGAATTTTCTCTTTACTCACAACCCTTTGTATTCTTGAAGAGATTTTCGGTTGAAATGTAAGATATTCTTTCAAAATCTCCGAACTTGATTTTCAGGGCACAATTTCACAATCTGCCGAAATCGCTGGCACTTTCAACGTTTGATTTTCTCCCTTTCTTGACCTTTTTCGTTGGCGTTTGCATTTGCCACACACAAGTGAGTTTGACAGATTCACACGTGAAATATACTCGATAGTAAACTTAGTTTGTTTTGAAAGCAACGTGCAAGTTATCATATTACAAAGACAATATGATTGGTTATTTATAAGTAGATTGAACTTTGGGGGCGCCGGGGGCGTAATTCAAACACCCTTCGCCAGCCCCTTCTCTTTCGGCAGCTTTTTTGCCCTAGCCCGCTTTTTCCGACCAAACCGCCAAGCCCCCAGCCCCCAACCCCTTAAAACCGCCACCTACGCAGGCGAAGTGAGTAGAGGAATTCTAACTATTATTCAATTCTATTATTCAAACTGGCAACCTTTAATTTACTTGTCCGACACTCCACCGACTGAGCTTACTGTACATGGTCAAGTTGGGAGCCGGTTGTGGAATGATGGCATTTTGAAATTGAAATCTGATAGCACATATGCCAGCCATTATTCTCTGAGTTCCCTGTTCCACATTAATGATTTCAGTCCATAGACAGTTTACCTCATCTAAATTATTTGTAAATAGTGAATTATTTACATAAATTACGGTTAAATTAACACATACTGGTCAGAAATAATTTTTTAAATTTTACATTTGAAACCCCATACTAGCTCAGGCACCTTTGTCATTTCGGTGATTACATGTACAAACAATGGCCATTTGTTGTGAATGAGGGTGCTCTTACGGATATGGACGACATAATATGGCTTAATTATTACTTTACTGATAGTGTCCAGATAAGACAAGACTATTATGACTAAACAAACAGAAATAAACAACGTTTAAATAATTTATCTCATAATTAATATATTTATCTTATAATTAATATATTTATCTTATGGAATATGGGGTCTGGACACAGACTAATAATAAAAAACAAATTTTTTATTAATCAGGTAGTAAACATCCAATTTAGTACAAGCTAGTTTCACTCTGTCCTGTCCCCATAGGTACGTAGTATTTTATTCTGGCTAACGCCAGACGATTCTATTCACCTTTGGGGAAAACCCTAGCCTTGGAGGGGATGAATTAAAATAGAGACGCCGAGTTAAAAACAGGCAGTGACGAAGCTATGCAGACATATCTGTATTGCCATTTCATCTAGGATGACACCTCCCTCTTTTCGTTCAGGGCCAATCTTTCTTTTAATAGACTCTTGTCTAATCCACTGCCCTACAGATTCATTGAAGCCAGGGTTTTGTGCACAGAAGTCCTTATACATTCGCAAGAGCCTGCCAGATGGCAATACCAGCATACCGCTTTCTCGTAGTTCATTATAGGCCTCGGGGCTTCGGTTCCATATTGACATGCACAATTCTGTGAAAAGAAATAAATCAAATTTTCCCTGTATCAGTGTATTGTAAATAACATCGCGATTTTTTTTTTAAAAATTAAGGTGGGTGAGGGAAATCCGCTGGGGAAACCCCAAACACAAAACCACTTACTTGTTTCCTTGGTTACTGAGGGTTCTCACTTAAGTCTGCATCAGTCTCATAGGACTGTACGTTGTTAATCTCTCAGAAATTATTTTTCAGAAAAGCATAAGTTGTTTTAAATCATTTGAAGTGGTCAGCACTTGACAGTATGTCTTATCAGATGTGGTATAAGAAGACACAGTGCTACTGCATGGACACTAATAATCTGTAGAAGTCAATATATAATCCTGTTGCACATCAAGCAGAGTTGCCCTCAAACAAAACAAACTATATACTTGTTTTAATATAACTTGTAAAAACTTACTTTGGATGCCACCTGTAGCCCTTTTAATTTTTTTGTAACAAAGCCTTTTCTTGTGCTTCCCAGAATACCTTCATATCCTCGCTTAATGATTCTTGCTCCACCTTGTAGAACATATGCAGGAAGTCGTTGTGATCCTCTTCTACAAATTCTTTCATTTCATTTTCTACTTTATCCTTCAAGTACTTTATCCTTCTTTCGGCGTTTCTTCTGCGAGTTTGCTCTTGATGCAGTTTATCTCTTAATTCCTCTTCAGACATGTAGCTCTCTCTTTTATTTTGAACGGACCTCGAATCTTCTGCGCAGGTGATTGAACAATTTATTTTAATTTAAGTGAGCAATTATCGCACAATAGACTAGAGCTTCGTTTGTAATTTTTCTGGAGTAAAACTTGGCAGGTAAGAGAGCGTAGATGCAATACAGCGGTCCCATCTACACGGCTGCGCCATTCCTCGGTAATCCCGGTTGTATTTCCCTTTGCGTCCTTGGCAATTTGTTTTGTAGGTACCAGGAATCCTTTACACAATACATTTTGACTCAAAACATTGAAAAGGTAACGTACTGTTCTTTTCGAAGAGCCTAACCCTAAGATGCCCATGGTTTCTTTAGTGATCTCTCTGCTATTAATGTTAACAGTAAATGCCCAATCCTTAAATATCTTTACTTCTTGAACCACCCTGTGACCATCACACAAATCTTGGGATGGGATTTTTACCCACTCCAAAAAATCATCAGTTCGGTTTGCAAATTCAGCTGTAAAATTCCCATTGAACCTTTGCTTTATTTATCGGGTATAGCCACGTTCTGGTCCCGTTGACACTCCTTTGTATTCTCTTTGCATCTGGAAATACCTCTTTCAAAATTCTACCTACAGTAGTTCGAAAACGTTTACGTCAAAATTTTCTTTCTCCAAACAGCTGCTTTGGTAGTCTTCCAGATCGATTTTATTGTTGTGCAATATTGACTGTCAGCTCGGTAGTTCATCGCAAGCCTGCAAATAAAATTTGTCTCCGTGTAATAGCCAAACATCGAACTCAAATTAGTCGAAGTCAATGCTAATTTATTAGCTTGAATATAAGATCTAGAATACCCTTGTTTCTAAATATATGCATCGAGGGATCGACTCATATTACGCATGAAATTTAATTAAAGTTCTAATAAGTACGATCAGATCGTCGAACGAAATATGTTTACGTACATGTACGAATGCACTTATTCAAAGATCTTACCATTTAGAAACAAAAAGATGTGTTTCTCTGTTTGATGTTTTCAATTTTTCCGCTCTAGTGGGTTTTCTATTTGTGCGTGCCTTTTCAGAACAGACCTAATATCCATGTTTTGAAATCTCCCTCCACCGGATATTTTGAAATTACCAACGGTCAAGTGGGGTCAATACCCGTTCGCTTCCAGTATTTGTGCACTTCCGTCACCAGGTGTTGCGGTGCACATCGAACGATTGAACGTTAAGAGGTTTCCTCCCTTTCTCTATTTTTATTCTATTTTACCATCGGGGCATATCGTTTCCGAAGCAAGCTTCGCTGAGGTTCGGGCAATGCGAGCCCACAATACTATAGGCTGTGGTGTAATGAGTTTACTTGAATTTTAATGCACGAAGTATTTGCTAACTTGCCAAGCCGTACGAGTTGAAAATCCAGTCATCCAGGTTTGTGAATTGATTCATAAGTTGTCAAAGGTAAGACGTTCAATAAATGTAACTCATATTTGACGATTTGTTGCTCTTTTGCAGGAGCATCTCAAGGTTATGCAGCCTGTTTTACATTTACAGTTGCAATCTTTTAACAGTACATCAGGAGCACATTTGTTGGCCATCCATACCACAGCAATATTTCCATTCTCGTATATCTTCCACCCATGGTTAGTTGGTATTGGTGCATTCATCATTGGTAGTGTTGCTCTTTTCCATATTGCTGCCTGGTAATTTGCATGGTGGATGTGCTTTGAGAGGCAATCCTTGTTTGGGGGCAAGGCTGCATCAGAGAATTTACCCATCCTGAATATATTGTACCTTGAGTGATTCAAGGTTCTTCTCAAGTGGCTCATCAACGTTAAAATCATTTCCAAATTGTATAAGTGTGTTGAGTGATGTTTGGTCATTTGAAACTACTTTCCAAGTTGATATCTTCCTGTGACCATAAAATGAGCTGGTAGAATCCCAACCTTGGAATATTAAGAAAATGAAATGTGTAAAACTTGTTACAAAAAGTGTATTTTGTCACAAAGGATTCACTGTTTCCAAGCTTTTAATGAAACACAAACTTAAATCAAATGATCAATAGACCACACGTTTGCTGATGACATCATTCAACTACCAGATCGCTTTGTCAGTCTCCTAGCTAAATTAGATAGCGAATTCCTGGAAAAGCATTCTAGGTGGGAAGTTGTAGTTAAATAAAGTGAAAAACATCATCATGCAAGTGATCAAACTAATCATTGCTCACCTGTAAATGCATGAAATCCAATTAATGCTTTGCATTTATTCTCACCAATCTGCTGTAGAACACAAGTGACATCTATGATACGAGCCTTATCTTTGATACCTGTCTCGAAAAACAGTAAAAAATGAAGCAGGATGATGAAGACATATGTATCCAGGCTCTTTATCAAAATGTTTCCGTATGACTGAGATGCATGGGATGCATGAAGTAGCATCCTGGTGTCTGCTTCTTTGTGGTCGCAAGACAATTCGGTCATTTCTCCAACAATGATAGGTGTATTATTAAGTGCTGGTACTAGGCGATGACACAGATCATCATGGCAAACAGACATAATACCGTTCAACATCATGGATTTGTATGTACACCAGTGTTCAAATAAAAACCGGACCAATGCTTCTTTGTTTAGACCATACTTAAGAAACATGCCCCATTGTGCTGGTAGTTTCTGTTCAGCTCCATAGATATTGACATCTGCCAATCCACCAAGTACTTGCTCGTGTATTTTGCTCCAGGTCTTTCATGCTCACATCTGGATACCTGTCAATGACAAAATCGACACGTGAAGATTTGTGATGGACTCCCAGCTTTACTATTCTTGTGAACAACTGCTCTGCAAATTCTCCAAATTATATAGGTAGCTTCTTGGTTGCCTGTATGATTGCCATTCCACCAACAACAAAAGCATTTCCCTCAGGGATACTATCCACAGTGTGATTCTGGACGCTCTATTCGATTAATGTCATCAGCTTGCTTTTTTGTTGACATGCAAGGTGCCCATGACAAGATTATATATATATATATGACAAGACATGCAAGGTGCCCATCTCGGTGGAACGTGATAAGGGAAATGGACCCAAAGAAAATAACAGAACTTCCCGCATGTCCACATTTCTACTTTGGGCCAACAAGGTCATTCGGGCAAACAGGTTGCAGTTATTCTTAAGCGTGACTTCAGCACCTTTTGCTGGACTGACTTTAACTTTCTTTGTCTTGGATGAAAAGGAAAATGACAGAACTTCCCGCACATCCACATTTCTACTTTGGGCCAACAAGAGCATTCGGGCAAACAGGTTGCAGTTATTCTTAAGCGTGACTCTTCAGCACCTTTTGCTGGACTGACTTTAACTTTCTTTGTCTTGGATGAAAAGGTTTTCAATTTCAGCTTAGGGATTTTTGAGAAGATATCGGGCTCTGGTACAAGTAATCTGCTCCTCATAAAATCAACCACACATTCTTCTCCTCATAGTGAAATAAAAGTAGCGTGCTGCGTAGGCAGTGTTGAAACAACAATCGAAATATAGTAACTTAGGTTAGATATACTGCCGAAACAGAGAACGTAGGAATCTAACGTTTCGAGCGAAGGCCCTTCGTCAGAGAGAAACGTAAAGAGTGTAAACAAACAATGACCTTATATACGAAAGGTGATCATGTGACCAAAAATAAGCCAATCAGATAAAACTGACAATAACAAATTGATGATGAGATGCGAAAAATTAGCCAATCAAAGAAAAATAACAATAACAAATAGATAATGAGATGCGAAAGACATTTGCTATTCATATCGTCGATGAGTAAAAAGGAGGGGGTGTAAAGAGGATGAGGGAGAGTAAAAATAGATAAACTAATAAAGTGAAAACGCTGTTTATGTCCGCCTTTGCTGAACAGAAACAACATCTTCAAAGGTGTTAAATAAAAGAAAAACGTTCGTTGAGTCCGTGAGGATGAATGGTACCAATTTTGAAAATGAGACGCTTTTCTAGTCTTTTGCGGCTGACATTACCGCCAGAAATGGGTGAGATGGCACAAACTTTCATGTCTGAAATACAATGGTTGGCACTATTAAAATGTCGGGCAACAGGCTTGTCAACATCATTGTTCCTCACGGAACGAAGATGTTCAGCAAACCTGTCAGATAAACGTCTGCCAGTTTCACCGATGTAAAGCATGCAACATTTATTGCAAGAAATACAGTAAATGATGTTGGAAGAGATGCAAGTAAAATTATGCTGAATAACAAAATTAGATTTAGGTCCCAAAATACATGTAGCGGAGTTAAGAAAGGAACACGTGTAACAACGGGTACGGGAACAAGAAAAGGTACCCGCAGGTGCCAGTAGATTTTTTCTAAGGGCACTACGCACTAAACCATCACGAATATTTTTATTACGCCGAAAAGAGATTAAAGGGTTATCGGTGAAAACAGCTGACGTTTCAGGATCATGCTTTAGGATATGAAAATTGCGGCTAATGATATCCTTAACTTTGTAGTTGAAAGGATGAAATGTGAGAACTAATGGTATTTTGTTATCAGAAACTCTTTCCAAAGGTTGTTTTAAAGTGTCAGGACGAGGAATACTAGATGCTTTGTTAATAGCAGTGTCTAACAAGTGGGTGGGATAGCCACGCTGGACAAAAAAGGATCTCATTTCCAAACATTTGGTCTCAAAGTCTTTGTTATCACTGCATAGGCGGCGAAGTCGCAGAAATTGAGAGTATGGAATGGATTGTTTAGTGTGTTTGGGATGAGAGGATGAAAATAAAAGGTAACTATGTGAATCGGTCGGCTTGTAAGAGACAGAAGTCATGAGCGCATTATCAATAATCGATACCAAGATATCCAGGAACGACACACAGGTTTCCCTGATTTCCCATGTGAATTTGAGAGCTGGATGGAAATCATTAACATAATTAATAAATCTCTCTAAATTCACACGTGAGCACGATGCTGTTCCGAAACAATCATCTATGTATCTCTTAAAGAGATCAGGAAAGGGTCCAGTGTATCGTTCAAAGATTTGTTTTTCAACATAACCAACAAATAAGTTTGCGTAGCTAGGGCCCATTTTGGTACCCATTGCTACTCCACTAATCTGTTGGTAATGTTCACCATCAAATGAAAAATTGTTGAGGGTGAGTACAAGTTCTGCCAAGCGAAGTAATGTAGTGGTGGATGGTTCCAAAACGGTGCGTTGATCAAAGAAAAACTTCAAAGCTTCCAGAGAGACTTAACATCCATAGTGAAAATGAATTTACTGGAACCGCTGAAATGTATTTGATCGAAAATCTGGAGAGCATGTTTTGTATCTTTGATATAAGAAGGCAACTTCTTTACCAAAGGTGACATAACATTGTCTAAAAAGCTGGAAATGAGTTCAGTGGGACAGCTGCAAGCAGAGACGATCGGCCTGCCAGGATTGTTGGGTTTATGAATTTTAGGTAAAAAATAGATAACTGGTGTTCTAGGAGTGGTGATTATCAGGTTGGAGGCAGAGGCAGGCAATTCACCGGCTTGAATAAGATTGTTAATGGTAGTTTTGACAGTTTTTTGGTGAGTAGGGGTGGAATCGGAATTTAACTTAGTGTAAAACGAGGCATCGTTGAGTTGACGAAGAGCTTCTTGTCGGTACAAGTCAGATCTCCAGACAACAACGGCACCACCTTTGTCCGCAGGTTTGATGACAACGTCATTACGACCACGCAATGATTGAAAAGCTAGAAGTTCCTCTTTGTTAAGGTTAGAAGCCCTTTTGGGGCGTGAATGATTTAATCTGTCAATTTCATGGCGGCACTGTCGAACAAAAAGATCAAGAGACGAAAATTGGCCTTCAGGTGGAGACCAAGAAGACTTTTTAGGGTTGATTTCCTCAAAGACATCCTTATTAAAGGTGGAGGACTGATTATGAAAATGGGCTTTTAGGCGTAAACGGCGGAAAAAAGCTTCAGTGTCTTCTTTGACTGAAAATAAATCAATAGGCCCGGAGTTGGGAACGAACTTGAGACCCTTCGTTGTTTTGTTGTTAGTAGGTCTTAAGACATCTTTCTCATGCCGAGTTCTTTGTGGCATATCTAATTCCTTTTGAAATAGTAATTTTGACTTACCGATATGCCACTCATGAGCATGACATTATTAAATAATTTAATAATTATACATATATATATATATGTATATATATATATATATATATATATATATATATATATATATATATATATATATATATATGGCAAAGGACGTGTGTAACAAGAATGTTACAAAGCTGGGGTATGGTTCAAGAGTGCTCAATACCATCGTTGTGTGTTTGTCGTCGGCAGGCGTTCATTAGTCGGTCTTTGTCCGTGTGCCGACACTTCGCAAGAATTTCGGTTCTTTTGTTCAGACGTTTTTTCTTGTCGGCGTTCATAATCATCAATTTTTCTTCCAGGCAGAGGTTGCACCTTCTAGAGCCATTTCGGTAGGCCACAATTGACCACTTTATTCCAAAATCGCGGTTTTTCGTCTTAAGATTCCAAACGTGCTTTAAAAGCTCAGTCTCGTTAGCGTACTTTGCGTCGCGGAAAGACTTCACATGGTTCCGGTACCGCTGCTTGAACTCGTTCGCCGTCATACCGATGTATTTCTTAATTTCTCCGTCATAGTGCGTGGTTACCTCGGCTTGGTATATTACGCTTTTTGCCAAACAGTTTTCAGGGATCGGGCATTCGTCGCGTTGTCGGCAGTTGCATTTGTCGTCGTTGGTGTCCGCGTTCTTTCTGCTTGCGAGGATGCGGTTGTTCTGTCTGCGGATTATGTTCTGAATGTTCTCCATGCAGCTATAGCTAACTTTAACAGTATTTCGATTGAATAGTTTGTGTAGTTTGTTAGATTGGGGGAAGTGTTTGTCGATGAGGTTAAGAAAGTTTCGTCCTATGTTCGTCTTTACATTCTTGCTGTACGGAGGGTGGTTGTACCAAATGACGTTTCTGTTCCTGTTCCTTCTACGGTTTGTTGTCACCGGCCTGTTTTCGTTAGTCTCGTTGTTGTTGCTGTCGTTATAAGTGAGATTTACGTCAAAGTTGCTGTGTTTGAGAGCGTCTTCGTAGGTTGGCGCTGCTGCATTAAACGTTTACTGGTCGCAAGACAGTCTCGAAACTCTGTTATTTATTGAGTTAGGTAGCTGTCTTAGGATGGAAGGCGGATGGTTAGACTGGCTGTGGATGTATAGTGGCTCGTCGTTCGGTTTTCGATACGGTTTGAATTTGCCGTTCGTCAGGTTCGAAAGTTATTGCTGCCTCCCCTCAGGGAGGCAGCACACTATTCTTGCCCAGTCCTTTTGCCGAGCTATGTCGACCAGAATATCGATTCCGTTGGCCTCGTGTTTTCGGCTGTGTTTCATTTTCGAAGAAGTTGGCCAAGCTTAACTAGGTAAGTATTCCTTTTTACAATCATTTAATATCATGTCATGATGTCAAACAGAAGGTTACTAAAAGTGAAAGTTTAACTGTATTCATTTGGATCTGCAACGTTTTACTGATCGTTAGTGAAAACAGTGTTTTTATAAACGGTTGGAATCTGTCAGTTGTGTCTGCCAGTTAAGCAGTCAACCTCCCTTATCTCAAAACAGTAACTTAAAAACCTTTCTGTGTTGTTTTCTTTGCTCTACAGTCTGTTCAACAAGCTTAATCGTAAATTATAAATGGCTTCGTGTGAACACGTAAACTCTTCTGTTTATATACTCACACTGCTGGCATCGTGTGAACATAGCCTTTAAGCTTAATGCATGTCATCTTATTTTTCTTCCGCACATTTTCATACGCCCATTGAAAATGGCCACTATCAAATCTGGTAAGTACATGATGTGCAACAACAATATATATTTTTTCTATTTGCCAGAAGGCTGGGCAGGAGGCCCTAAGAATAGCAACAGGTTTGGAAAAAAACTCTAATAAGTTAGAAGCCCATTACCGTCATCTACATTTCACTCATATATATACTATATAGAGACTTATTTTCCATTCATCTTTGACCCGTCGAAGGCTGTAGACTGACAGCCGAAAGCCTGTTGTATTAAAATTTTGATCAGAGAACGTTTGTGTATCATATTTTGACTTATAGGCCTAGGGTTTATAGATTAGGACTTGTGTTATGGTTTACAGTAAGGTCCTTGTTTGAGTTTGAAGTAACCGGTAGTAACATATACATTTCTATTATTTATTTCTCGGAACCATCTGAAATAGATTGTTATATCCATGCTGTATCACCAGTAAAAAGGTCTGGTCCAGTTACCAACTTTAACTGCAATATACAGACAGACACCAACGTGGTCCAGTTACCAACTTTAACTGCAATCTACAGACAGACACCAACGTAGTTAAGAGTGTATGCTTTGCACTGGAGAAAAAAGAAACCCTCTCTGCAATGGCACAACAAAAGTCCCCAGTCAAGATCAAGAAATATAGTTTGAGTAACAAGTATGGAAGAGAAGATGTGGTCATAAATAACAAAACTACCTTCACGCCAACAGATTACCTTCAGCTACAAAAGTCAAGAAGATGTCATTTCGATTGTTTCACTCTCACAGGTTGCAATTGGGCAACTTGTTGCCATAAAAGGTTATGTGGCACATTTGGAGTCAACCAAAATTGTTGTTCTGCAAACAATTCCTGTTAAAAAGCAGGAAGGATACATTGTAGATCCGACAGGATTTATAAAGGTCATCTTCTGGAGAGCACATGCTGACACTGTTGCAGTGGGCTCGACTTACATCTTCAACAAACTAAGGGTAAAACAGTCTCAAAATCTGCGATACTTAAATACACCCAAGCAAGAGGATGAATGTACAATCACAGACGTCCAACCTTTTACAAAGGAACTGCCTACCATTGGTGAGGTTTGCACCCTTAAAGAAGTTACATGTACAGCAGCTATGCTTGGTGTAAGCAACATATCGAAATACAGTTCCTGCTGTTCGTGTTCGAAGAAACTCACAGTCAAAGGTACAGTGGCTTTTTGTTCGCAATGTCATTTAACTCGAAAAGCAGCCAACTGCACTTCACAATGGTATATCAGAATCTTTCTCCAGACCTCAAGCAACACACCAGCTAAGAGGATGCATTTCACCATCAACAATGATGTAGCAAACAAGTTATTCAGCATCTGCAACATCTCTGAAGATGCTACTAAGGAAGAAGTTATTGAAAGCATACTCACACTTGGTGATGTTACAGTGACTTATGACTGCCAATCTAACAAAATCATTGACATTCACCTCACTATCTAAACTCAATTTTAAAAGTGTGTCAATTTTAAAAGAACTAACTGAACCGTTGACATATTGATGTTCATATTATACTGTTGTTAGACATTTGTTAATGTTCAGGAAAAAACTTGTATGTTCCAACAGATTGAGTGCATTGGTATCTGAGGTTGCAGATAACATTCCACTTACTGTTCACATATTAACAATGTTCATTTTGTTATATTGTTATATGTCCAACATTTATTGTTAGTGTTCCAGAAAAAAATGTTTACATTTTTTGAAAATTATGTTCCATATTCTTTACTTTTGACATTAAATTCCAATAAAAATCTTGGGGAAATGGGGTGTCAAAATTAATGGTCTAATGATGTTGTTATAATATTATAGACTCCTTTGCAGTTGTTGTTAGGTAGGACCAACCCTAATATATTAGTTCTGTTCTATAACACCTCTAATATGCCAGATAAGATTGAATTTATATATATTATAGGTAGTGGACAAGTGAAGAGCCACTCACATTCATGAGTTTATCGGCGCTGTTAACAGCGCAAGAAATTCCAGTACTCGGGTGGAACTCGTCAACAATCGACTCTGTCTTATTGCAAGGAGATAATATGTACTTGTATGCTTTTGAAAATGGTCACATTCCGCGTGAGGGTTATTTGTCGTTGAGCTATTTACCGACTATTTTTAGTTCGTCGGGAAACAACTGGTCGATTATCATGACTGACGACAGATATATGGTCACTAATATTGATCTACCCATTGTGGTAGAGCCCATTGAGGCACAAAATAATATTGATCTTCCCATTGTGGTAGAGCCCATTGAGGCACAAAATAATATTGATCTACCTATTGTGGTAGAGCCCATTGAGGCACAAAATAATATTGATCTACCCATTGTGGTGGAGCCCATTGAGGCACAAAATAATATTAATCTACCCATTGTGGTGGAGCCCATTGAGGCACAAAATAAAAACCAAACCTGGTTTATAAACTATGGAAAAGACTGTCAAGGTCTGATCAGAAATTATGACCATGAAGTCGAAGCTCCATACTTTACCCTTAGTTCAGCGTTGGTGAATACTTTCACACACATCAAGTATGCTATTATAATATTAGAAGGCTATATGATGGCCTTAATACATGATTTGGATATTTCTGCTTACTATGTATTTGACCCTCATGCCAGAAATTCTGCTGGTATGCCTGATCCTAATGGCACCGCTGTTGTCATGAAATATGCCACTCTCAGTGAATTAGAGCAATATTTATGTTCTTTATCAAGTGAATTGAATTTTGAAAGCAAATGAACTTGAAACATTACCATTAACAGACAAACACTTTGATATTAAATTGCAAACCGACGAGATAAAGCTAGAAAACGTATAAGACAAAAACGTTCAGAGGAAACAAAAAGTCAGAAAAAAACTAGACTGCAAAATGCTAGAGAATATAAGAAAACAAAAAGGACAGTAGAAACTGCAAGTGCGAAACAGACTCGACTGCAAAATGCTAGAAAATATCAAAAAAGAAAACGAGCAGAAGAAACTGAAAATGAGAAACACAGTAGACTTGAAAATGATAAAAAGTATCAGAAACAAAAACGAGCAGAACAAATTGAGATTGAGAAACACACTAGACTCGAAAGTCATGAAAATTGTCAGAAAAGAAAAGCACAAGCAGAGGAACGTGATGTTGAACAGCAAAGTAGACCTGCAAATGTAAAGCAAACCAAAATATTGCAAATCAACAAGAATATTTGAAAGAATTTGACATCATAAAAAATGGTGGTCTTGAAAAACAATGTTGGGCAAAGTCTAATATTAATAAATTTCATAAATCTGTTGAATATTCCATCAGTCAGTGCACAATTTGTTCTGAGGCATGGCCAATGAAATCTCAACCAAGATCACTCGAAAATTATGTGTGTTCACGATGTTCTAGAGATACGAAAACTCCTAAAAAGTTTTCAGTTGAGAATTCAATGATTCCTTCCCTGTTCCAATTGAGTTACAAGGTTTAACTCAAGTTGAGGAAATGTTGATTGCTCGTGCTCTCCCAATTATGCGAGTTTATATTAAACCTGGTGGGCAACGGGGTTACTCAGGGCATTGTATTAACTTGCCACAAAATGTGAAAGAACTGGCAACATCATTGCCAAGATATCCTAAGGAATTGGCCATAATTATTGTCAAGGTCATAGGCAAAGATAGCACATTTAAAGATGTAACTGTGAGAAGAGAAAAAGTGCACAATGCATTGTTGTGACTGATACATAATAATCCTCATTATACTGAGTTAGAAATTAATGTAGATGCATTAAACTCTTTGCCTGAAAATGGCGTTCCACCAGAACTTGTGACTGTTGAGACAGAAGATGAAATAGTCTCTGATGATAGTATCATGCCTGATTGGGGCCCACCCACTGATGATCCTTCTGAGGACACAGTTTATAATGACTTGACAGACGTGAGTAGTTTCGTACCTGTTGGTCAACAACAACAACGACGACGACAGATAAGCGGTTATAGATCAGCTTTCTGAAAATGAATGGCTGACAATTGAAAATGAGCCATTAAATGAATATCAGATCTCACGTCTAGCCACTCTATGGCTTTTCCAAACATTATTTCCTGATGGGAAAGGTGATCCCACTAATCAAGCCCTCTTGAGAAAGTTCCTCTTCAAGAAATAATTAAGCATCTGTTGAAATTTGCTGAAATTATTGATGGTAAATGGGTGTACCGTTTCACTAACCACCCCAGATTTTCATACTGGGCTTTCAATATGATTCACAGAAAGCGTATTTTACAACAGAGTGGAATACTCCTCAAACAAAACCCTCATCTCACAAGCTCATCTCACTATTGATGAGTTACGTGAAATGGCTGTAAGTAACAACTCAGCTGTATTCATGGCCAAAGTGTCAAGATATGTTGGCAATATTGCTGGTACAAATGCATACTGGAATAAAGTGAGAGAGGAACTCAAAGCCATTATAACTAATGTTGGAGCACCAACATTGTTCTTTACTTTTTCATCAGCAGATATGCATTGGCCTGAGTCACATGCTCTGTTTGGAGTAAATACAGATAATGCCACCAGTGAGATAAGGCGACAAAATGTCATTAACAATCCTCATCTTGTGGATTGGTTTTTCACCCAAAGACTAGAAACATTTGTTAAACACTGGCTTTATGATACTCTTGGTGATATTCTTACTGGTTCATATATGAATACCAAGGTAGAGGTAGTATTCATTGTCATGGTACTGCTAAACTAAATAATGATCCAGGTTTGTGTCAGCTTACTCAAACTGCTCTAAAAGGGTTCTTAGCTCATAAATTTAAAGATGACAATGATTTGTCCTGACACAACAGAACTGGATCAGGATATCGAAGCTGGTAAGAAAGCTGCTGACTTAGCATGTCAGTATGTTGATTGGTTATTGTCAACAGTTAACCCAAACCCACCAGATGAGGATATGTGGATAAGACCACAAATTCATCCATGTCAGAAACGTCATAATGACATTCCTGACTTTGAAGTAGAATCTGATTATGTAGATTTTTTGAACATGGTTCAACGTCACACTCGTTGTAGCACAAGCTACTGTCTAAGGAAAAAATCTAATGAATCAGAGTTGAAGTGCAGATTCCATTTCCCATTTGATCACTGTCCTCAGACAAAATTTGAATTTGAACAAATTCACAGTAAAGGTGATAATGTACACTATAGAGCAAAGATTGTTACTAAAAGAAATGATTCGAGATTGAACAACCACCAACAGCTGCAACTCCAAGGCTGGAGAGCTAACTGTGATATTCAGGTTGTTATTGATCATTATGCTTGTGTTGAATATCCCACTAAGTATGCTGCTAAAGGTGAACCAAGGTCACCTATGCTTAAACAGGCATTTAATTCTATTGTCCAGAATGTTGAGAATAATACCGACCCTCACAGGGCTTTCAAGAAGGTAGTCATGAAAACTCTTGGTGAAAGAGATTATGCAGCTCAAGAGACAATGCATCATTTGTTGTTACTAAAATTACATAGTTCATCATTTAAAGTGATTTCAGTGAGTCGGAATGGTTCATGTAGAGTACGTGACAATGCATCTATTGAGGATGATGATTCTTCCACCAATAATTCACTTCTTGATGTATATGCTAACCGTCAACAGTATGACAGTTCGCGCGATATTATGAACATGAACTTTGTTCCATTTGCTACAACATACAAAGTTGTTAACAATGAGCTAACAAAACTTCCACAGAATGTTGTCCCAAGGATATTCCCTACTTACTCCCCCAATCCTAAAGGCCAAATTTTGGCCTTTATTGCAAGTATCAACTTCTGAGGTATAAACCCTGGAGCACAACCCAAAACAATGCATGGGGTGACCAAGAACCAACTGACGAAATTGTAACAAATAGTTGGCAATTCTTGCAGACACCTTATGGACAAATCCATGTCCCAAACTGGTTTGATAAACTACAAACTGTTATTCAGAGTCAACTAGAACCAGAAAACGAACCTTCTGATGAAGAAAGCAATACCCGAGAAGAATGGATGATTTTATCCGAACTTCAAGCACCATTTCATAACTCTGAACAAATCCTAGATTCAACACATGACTGGCACCAAGACAGAGCTCAGTATTCGTAGCAACAAATTCATGAAATGCCAACATGAATAAAAAACAGAAAAGATAATCATATCACTACTAACCAGTATGAAGTTGTAGACATACACAGTTTCAGTGAAATGCAAGGTCTTGCTTATAATATTGCTAAATCACATTTTGATGATATTTCATGTGAAAAAGAACCATTATGCCTCATTATTATTGGTGTGGCTGGTACTGGTAAGACTTACCTTATTAATGCTATTCGCAACCTTCTGCGTGAGAAATGTGCAGTTACTGCAACAACTGGTAAAGCCTCTTATAATATAAGAGGTATCACGATACACTCTTTGTTGAAATTGCCTATTGGATCAAGGGGTAAAAAAGATCTCACATGTCAGAGCCTGTCTAGATTACAAGAAAGTCTTAATGGAGTTGATTATATTCTCATTGATGAATATTCCATGCTTGGTCAAGTTGCTTTTGGCTGGATAGATAACCGTTGCAAACAAGCAACAGGATATCATGACAAAGTTCTTGGAGGAAAATCTCTGATTTTAATTGGTGATCCAGGTCAGTTACCACCAGTAGCAGATAAACCTCTTTATCATGCTAGTAGTATTATAGAGGCCGATCGACCCCCTTTTTTAAGTTGCCACAAGTTGCCGCAGGGCGGCGTTCTCATTAGTATTCAGGGCGGCGTTCTCATTAGTATTCAGGGCGGCGTTCTCATTAATATTCAGACGGGTCTCATTATTATTCAGGGTCATTAGTATTCAGGTGACGCACGGTGTGACGCACGGTGTGATGCACGGTGTGACGCACGGTGTGACGCACGGTGTGACGCACGGTGTGACGCACGGTGTGACGCACGGTGTGACGCACGGTGTGACGCACGGTGTGACGCACGGTGTGACGCACGGTGTGACGCACGGTGTGATGCGCGAAAGTAATTAGCGCACATAGAGTGGGTGATATAAACCCAGTGTTGTTGTGTCAGGATTACATTCATTTGGTCTTTCTCTGGTTAAGTACAACATCGCTGCAATGGAATGTTTACACGGTGAACCTGCATCTTCGACAATTACACAGAAGGGTACGTTCTGGTTCTGTGGACAGAAACCTAGTTGCGAGTTCTTTTGCCCAGAAGAAGATTGCTACATGTTTGGAAAAGCCGTAGCCTCTTTCCATGAGAGTGGATGTATACATCCAAGGTGCTATGGCCATGGACGACTAGCACAGATGCGAATGGTTAAAGATAAGACGAAGGAAATTTACGGGAGACCATACTTTGTTTGCTCCGAACGAGGAAATCCCTGTCCGTTTTGGCAATGGGCTGATGTCTTCGAGGGTATCAAACCAATATGTCGACATGGTCTGATTTGTCGTACTAGCAAAGTCAAGAAAGAAAGTCCTAATCAAGGTCGTCTATTTTACTCGTGTCCCCACGAGAGAGAAAACTGCTGTGACTTTTTCGAATGGAAACCTGAAGAAGATCCCCTTGAACCGTTTTCCATTGTTCTGTTTAGTATGCCACCATCTTACAGATATACAGTCAAAAAGACTGGAGAGACATTCACGAGCCATGAAACTGATCATAAGAAAGCCTACGAAGAGTACCTTTTTGAAAAGTCGGTAAATAACTTGACTATAGACTTGGAAAAACTGCACATTTGCTGAACATGTATAATTTTGTATTCGAATTATCTATCTAATAAATATATGTTTATACCTGACTTTTTTGTGATTCATTTATCTCCAACTTTGGTTGTGTGAACACAAATTGTTATAGACCAATACAGCGCGCATACGCTATGGATACAACGTTGATATCGATAAAGATACGTTATCATTTTATATTCAGACATGTTTTGACGATCATCGACACCTGTTTGATAGTTTTAGCGATCAATTAGATCGTGTGAACCTTCATCATATCTATGAAGAAATGGATCTCAATAATTTTGGAAGAATAGTCGCTTATCTCGCTTTCGTGTACAGAGTTAGCGATTCGTACGATAACCAAACGGTTCGAGAGGCCGTTCGACGAACGGTGAATGATTTCCACAACGTAGATTTATCACAATACAAGAGGCGCAAGAATTCTTCGTTACGAAGGCTTGGTGAACTGTTCCAGAGATTAATATATGCATATATCGCATGAGTGTATATATGTTGCGTCGTTGCCCTTTTTCATTTATTTACCTCTAACCTTAATTGTGTGAACATGACTTGCTGTGGCGGTTTACCACAAATAGCCCTTCGTAATATATTTCGGAGAATTCGTTGTATCTCAGCGTGTTGTGGAGGAAGGATTGTGATACAAGCATCCGAATTAGATGGCGGAACTATACCTTCACGACCTGTATTACAACCCAAAAAGTCCGGCAGGTTTTGGCGACGTAGATGCCTTATACCGTGTCGTAAAAAGTGACGGAAAATTCCAGATATCCCGAAACAAGATAAAAACGTGGCTTAGACAACAAGATACCTATACTTTGCATAAACCCGTACGACATATTTTCAAGCGAAATCGTGTTATTGTTGGAGCGATGGACGAACAATGGGCCGTTCTAGTAATTATGGATTCGCTTAGTAAAACAAATAATGGTTATAAATACGTTTTAACTGTTATTGACGTAAGTAGTGTGTTTTTGCGGATCCTGGGACATTTTTGTAAAAGAGATGAAAACCTAACCCCACCCCCTCTCCAAAATTTTTTTGTTTTGGTTTCGAAAGTTTCTAAAATCCTGGTTCGGATCCTGGGACATGTTTTAAAATTTTTCGCAAAGGATTCTGGATATTTTTGACATTGGGTTTCGAAATTTTTTGCAAAGGATTCTGGAGGGGGTTTTCGAAATTTTTGGGTTTGGGTTTCGGGAGTTTTTGGGTTTGGTTTTCGGAAATTTTTGGGTTTTGGTTTTCGAAAGTTTTCGGGAGTTTTTTAAATCGTTCTTGGCGGGTTTCAAAATTTTTAAAAAATAAGAGATGAACCAAAGTACCAAAATTAATTCTGAACAGAGCATACAAGAACTTGTCGTTGAGAGAAGGAACACAATGGCCAAACTTTTCGAAGAAATTGAAGAAATGATTGACAACAAAAACGCCAATCGTCTTACCAATGTAGCAAAAGTTATGAAGAAAATACTTAACCATGAATTTGATAACCTAACACCCGACGAAACCGAAAACATAATGGAAAAAATATTATTGAGTAAACCAAAAAAGAAACACAACAAAAAAACATATTTCAACAAAATACCATGGAAATATTGAGAAAATTTATTCCAAAAAATTCTAAACCCTTTCTTTAAAAAAATTTGTATTCTTTTTGAATACAAATCTTGAAATTAATTTATTTAGTTTTATAATGTCCAATCGCAAGTGTTGAAATTTTATCATCTAGTATAACCCTTTTGTCATCTGCAGAATTTAACGCTATTTTGTTGATATGAATGGTATGAATTGTATGTTTGGTGCTTCTGAAAGTGTTCATTCCTTTTAGTAAATTTTTTTCAGAAAACAGACATTCCACATAATCATTGAACTTGATGTCATTGTTGATAACACTTTTTGCAATACCTTTACACTTTTTGTCCTCCTTACACTCCATTAACCCTGTTATAGGGTCTAACTTTCTGGCCATTTTAAGTGCGTAAGCTTTTGACCTCAGTCCTACAAATTCTGAGATTTGTTCGGCACCAGTTTCAGATTTCATCATACCAAGGACTTTCTTGTTTTCTCCACACTTAATTCCACTTGGATGAGTTTCTGGAAAGTTTGAAGTGTCAAAGTGGGTTTTAACATCTGGCGAGATGTCTACAAAGAAGTCATCAGTTTTAATTTCGTAACATAAGCTATCGGTGTCTGTAAATAACAGTTTTGCCCTGTCCCCATATTTTGGTTTAATATAATTGTAGTTAAAATCATACATAGAAATTTTACTTTTGTCTAGAATAGCCGCACCTACATATATGGGTTTGTTTAGTTTGACTCTAGTTTTTCTCATATGAACCGCGCCCAAGTTTTCTGTAAATATATTGATATCATTGTAGTTGGGTTTTTTCGCTAATTTTTCTAGTTGATCGGCATCTGAAACCAATCGGACATCAACCCTGTTTCTGACATTTTCCATGGTTTTACCAAACACAGAGTTGTTCATGAGTTTGTAAAAATCTTTTTCGAAATCATTGGTGGCGACTGTTCTTAACTTTGTATTTAACATAATGTAGGGCTCCATCCAAGCTTTTTCTGTAAATGAGATTCCGCGATGAATTTTTGTTAACTTTAAACCATTTTCCAATATTTGTTCAAGGGCTTCATAGTGGAGTACATAATTTTTCTTATTATTAAGGTTGGGTACTAACTTTTCCACTTTGTCGATCATCATTCTTTCGGCTGCAAATGGCATATTGTTGTGCAGATCATGCAACTCTTCGGGATAGTCCAAATCTACTTCTAAAAAACAACCTTCGCCTTCTGTTGTTAAATATTTTTCCCAGTTTTCCAACTCCTTTTCTGGAATCCATTTGAAGCCACCAACTGGTAAAGGTTCCGTCATTGACATACCATAAAGATTGTTACGATCCAAATATGGAATGAAAACACTTTCTTTTTCTGGATTGTACTCTTCCATGTACTTATTGTTGGCCTTTGCATACCGATGGGTAATAGTTGAGATACCTCCGCGAATACCTTTTTCAACCATGAGGTACATATTGGGGTCTGTTAAAAGCTCCAACTTTTGTTCCGTCATTTTCAGTAAGGCACTCCAAGACAGGCCAGGAGTTGTATAGAACCACATGGGGTCAAGCTTGTAGGTGTTTTTGCTCATTTTTCTAAAATTTTGAATAACATCTGTCAAAAGAAGTACATCGGTTTTCAAATACAGATCATGGTAATCCTTTAATGTTTTGCATTTAAACTTGTCCCAAACAGTTTGAGCAAGTTTGTAATCGTTATCGCTAATATGTTTCCTTGTTAATCTTGAATAAAATTTTTCCTTTGGTGGTAATTTTGGGTAGTCCAACTTTTTCAAACTATCCAAGAATTCATATGGAAACACACCCTTTTGTTTTAACAAATCCACATTTTCTTTTGGATGATCTTTAAACCCATTTTCAGTATAATGGAATTCTGTTTTTGGTAAGTTTGATGCAAGTGTTGCCAATGAACTTGACATAAATTTTAACGAGTCCAAAAACCTTAGCTCCAAAGGTATCCATTTTTTTCTTGTTATACCATTAGCATCCTTTTTCCACCCACCATCCATCCAAAGTTTTTTGTTAACACTTATATACTCCTCTTCTGTTTTTGCAATGCAACCAATGGGACCATTTGGCAACCCTAAATATTTTGCTATTAAATGACTATCATATCCACTAAAATTGTGGAACAGAACTGGAATATGTCTTGCACTTGACATTGAATAATTACAGTCATTATGAGCCGCACCACGATATTTACCATTTAAATGATCATGGTCCCTAACTTTGGATTTTGCAGTATTTTTGTTGGCTTTCCAAATACTTTTCGGGTCCAGTTCTTTAAGTTTTTTCTGTACAAATTGACCACCACAAACATAACAGGTGGTTGAATTTTGGAAGTTTTTCTCGTCATCTGCTGTCATTATTATTTTTTTTGGATCCTTCAAATAGTTATGCCAAATTTTTTTGGCTTCTTTTTCTAAGGCCTCAACAAACATCTGACCAATATCTTGGAACTCATATTGTTTTGTGTAACTTACAGTTTTCCCTGGAAATATGGATGGGTCAGAACATATGATTTGAAAACAATAACCAATTGGAATGTGTTCCTGATATTTTTGGGTATAACTTTTTTCTTCATCATTGTTTTTGGTTTTCAAAGTTTTTAACATGCACTCGAAATCTGCAACTATGATGAAAGGAACATCCTGAGTTTTCTTGAAATCTTTACAACTCCATCCCATAATATCGTCAACACCCTTTTTGGGATATTCTTGGATCTGGGCGTCATGAGTTCTACAGATTTCTTCATGTTGGTTTAATATCTCCTCTGTTTTGAAAGGGTTTAAACAATGGTTGCAGAAGAACTTTTTTCCTTTGTGTTTGTCATTTTGGGCTGTTAGAAGTTTACCTTTGTCCTTAATAGTGCTGAAATGGTCATCCCACCAGAACAGGTTAACTTTGTTATCATGGTCAGACCTGGATATTTGCATTTGACAAACCTTTTTAATTTCGTCGTCATATGTTAAAACATTTACTCCTATTTCATTATTTTTTTCAAATTTTGAGATATCCTTAATTTTAACAGGAAATGTTAAACCCTTACAATCATATTTTCTTGCTAATAGTTTGACATCTGTTGGCACTCTTTCAAGTTTTTGGGCTGTTGGATCTTCCTTTAAAATTTCTGCGATGGCGACTGCAAATAGAAAACAGTTTGAATCCTTGTTTTGTGGATTTATGATTGCCTTTTTGTTCTTGATGAATTTTGGAAGAGGTTTGAAACCCTTGCCATTTAAGGGTTTGTATTTGGTTATTTTGATGTGCAAGTTTTCGACGGACCTTATAGACCATCCTGAACCCTTTTTCTGATGGGCTGACAAATTTTCCAACATCTCTTTTTTGGATAGTTTGTATGATTCCCTAACATCCTCCTCTGTTGTCATAGCCTTTGTGTGGGAGGTAAAGTAGAAAAGATCCACTTCTTCTATTCTATCAACATAATCGTAATGAACAAGTTTACAAATCAGTGTTGTTTTGACTTTTTTAGAATTTTCAATACTATTAATAAGTTTTTCAACAGCTGTTGTTGTTTGCTCTAAAAATACTGTTGGGTCTCTGTAGTTTTGCCCTGAAATTTCATACAAAGCGGCCTTTCCATTTACAAAATCTTTGATCATTACAGGCTCTGTTTGTCTAAGTTTTTTGGTGGCTTTTGTTTTCCTGTTGAAAATTTTTGTTAGTTTGTTGCCGAGAACCCTTCTATTTCTAGAAAGTTTTTTGTCAGTACCCAACCACTTCTTGTTCCACTTAATTTTGTCCTGTCTTGCTTCCTCTTGTCGGATTTCTTTTGACCATTTTTGTTCTTCTTTTTTCTGTAATTTTTTATAAGTTTTTTGTTGAAACTTGATTAGGGCATCGTTTAACCTGTCTTGTTGATTAACAAGTTTTTGCTCCTTTCTTTCCTCTTTCGCCTTCTGTTTTTCTTGTAGTTTGGCAAGTCTTTCGGGTTTGAAGGGTTTCATTTCCTTATCCCGTTGAAGTTGCCTCTGTTTTCTGAGGCGAGCATTCTCCCTTATTTTTAATAATTTTGGGTCTGTTGTGTACTTAGTCATTATTTATTATAGTATGAAATTTTTTTAAAATAAAATGGACAAGACAATGAAAATTAGCGAAAATATTAATGCTGTTGATGAAAAGGTTACCGAGTTTATTGATAAAATTTCTCCATGGACTGCACTTGCTGGTGGGATAATCATTGGTAACATTATTTGGATAAGTGCCATAGTATTTTTGTAAAAACTTCATTAAAAAAATTTCTATCCAACTTAAGGATAGAAATCTTTGTGGATATAAAAATGACAAAGTATACAACTTTTGCGAGAAATGCAACCTTAGAAAACAGAACCTTATTTATTATATAGTTTAAATTAAAATTTTTACTAGTTACAACATTTTTAGATTTTGTTCATCATGTTTAATGAATGTTTTAAAAAAATTTAACGACTAACTGACCAATATTTGCCTTCATACATAACTTCTCGTTGGTTTTTTATGTAAAATGGAATACAACTCGGGTTTTTGTTTAAACTAAGACCAGCTCTGTAAATACTTGGGAACACCAGTTTTTCTCCATCCACAGAAGTAAATGTTATTTTTACTGGCGTTCTAATTGTGTTTCTGTGGTGTTTTTCATAAACTTCGTTTTTTACCAATGGGATGTTAAGTTTTTCGCATAGTGTTTTCGTGTTTGAACTATGGGCTCCTTTGACACCAAGTTTCCATCCTAGTATTCTGAGTTCTTTGAGCGATGGTGGTGGAAGGGTTTCCTCTCGTATTGTTTGTAGTCTTTTGTTTGCGCTTGTTCTTAATTGCATTCTTATTTGAAAAAGTTGTTTAAGTCTTTCTTTGGGGGTTAATATGTTTGTCATTGTTTATTATATGGTTTCTTTTAAAATTTCTTATTGTTTTAATAAGAGATTTTGTTTTTTAAGGTTTAACATATTTTTTACTTTCTACTTACAGTCCATTCTTTCTCTTTGTACCAAATAGGTGTTTTGTTTCTGACAATGTTGTAAATGTTGGCAGCACTTTTTTTCTTTATCGCCAGAGCCGCTTTGGTCATACTTGGGAACTCTATTTTTTCTCCATCCTCTAGGGCTGTAAATAGAGTTTTAACAGGTATCAGGTTGTTTGGAAAATCTGGGTTACCGGAGGGTAAGTTTGGAATATTTGGGATTCCAAGTCTCTCGCATAGTATTTTTTTTGTTAGGGATTGTGCGCTTTCGATTCCTTTTTGAAAGGCCATGCTTATTAGGTTTTCATGACGTAGCAGGTTTGATGGTCTTTTAATTCCAAACAGTCGATCCCTAATTTCCAGTTTTTTATATAGTTTTTCTCGTAAGAGTTCTATTTCCTCTTCTAACTCTTCTTCGGTTTGAAGTTCTTCATTTTTTTCTTGAAACTTGATAGTAATTTCGGTTACACTGTTCATTCTTTTATTATATCAGTGTTATTTATTTTTAAAAATTCAATTTTAGTAATAATGATCATTTCTTTCATTATTGTGCACCCATCGTTCTTTTTCTTTTAAAACCCAATTTTTTCTAAGAACCAAATTTCTCCTGTCCGACCTTTTCTGTCGAATTTGACGATACCAGTTTGAGATTCTTGTTATCATTGTCATTTATTTTATTTTGTTTTAAAGACTCTACAGATGACGATTTTTTATTAGTCATCTTCGACTTCGCTTCGCAGTTAGGAACCTTTGTGTAATTTTTGACTGTTTTATTTGTCCATCCTATTTGAACATTTCCTTCCATGACCAAATCTTCCTTACCAAAACTTAATCCAAACTGAAAACCTTTTTTAGTAATATGGTTTTTATTGTATTTTTCTTTTGGCTTTTGCGAAGCTTTAGCGATGCTTGACTTTGAATTTCCCATTTGTTTTATTTTTTCTAACCCAACAAGATTAGAAAAACATTGCTAACTTTGTAGAACACTATGTGGAACGCTTAGTGAGAACAGCAAAAACTTAAGCAATAACAACTCAACTGTTATTGGGATCAACAGAACTGACACCACTGTCATTTTCAGAAGAATTTTCATCATTTTGTACTGTAACATTTTTATTAGTCGTCTTCGACTTCGCTTCGCTTGGAGTTGGTTTCTTATCCCAAACATGTTTCGCAATAATGATACCTCCCGTTAACAAACCAATCATTGGGATATAGGGCGAAATTTTTTTAACCAAGGATTTAACATCATCGCAAAAAAGTTTGTTTGATGATAGTTCTGCATCCAGTTTTTCATCATCTTGCACTAGATCCAACTGTTCCAATAACTCTGAAAATTTGGTTACAAGGGTCTCAGTTAACAAAGAGGTTGTTTTGTCAAGTTGGGTTCTTTCATAGCTAAGTTTAATTTTTTCAAGTTGGGTCATTGACGCTTTTTTCAAATATGCTTCCGAATGTTTGATCTCCTTTGCAAAGGATAAGCGGATTAGGTCTTCTCTAAGATTTAAATCTTGCGGTTCTTCATTTTTTTCTTCATTCATTGTTGCGTATTCGGTGTTCATTTATATTGGTGTAAAAAGTTTTTTCCAAGTTTTTTCCAAGTTTTTTCCAAGTTTTTGTCAAGTTTTTGCCAAGTGTTTACTTTTTGTATCTTTCTTTGTACTCTGTGTAAACGAAATATGTTAAAGCTATTGCAAGGACCCACAGATTTTTTGCCAACCATGCCAATCCCTTTGCACCCCACGATAGTGCAGTTGCCAATATGCTTAAAATTGGTGCCAATACAGGCCATGCAGCTTTTGCAAGTTTTGCCAATGCTTTTGCTAATGCCCCTGTCGCCTTTGCTGTTGTAACGACAGCAGCTTTTCCAGCTAAAACAACAGTTGTTATAATTCCTGCAATGGAAATTGCAATAGCAGCTGAAACACCCATGTTTTCTTTGGCCCATTCTTTAAATTTTTCAAATCTGGTTATAACATGCTCTTCCGCCATTTGTTCTGTTTCTGCCTCCTGTGGTTTCATGTTTAAAAGCAATCTGACCACATCCCCCTTCATTGCGCAAGCATTCCTTCCAATTTCAAAAAGGGATTTTCTTGTTTGGTTTTTCTCAGCCTTATATAGGTCGCTATAAAGGTCTTTGTTGAGACCGGTTGCTTCTAAGTTATCTTTAAGCATTTTTACTCTTTCTTCATTATTTAGGTGAGGGTTTTCAGTAATATGTTTAACATCCTTTAAAACACCACCAATGTTTCTAAGGTTGGTGTCCATTTCATCTCCTGGAGTGTTGATTCCAGCAAATATAACATCCCCCATAATTATTACCTGATCCATCAAATCTTTGGCAAGGGCTTTGCGAAGTGCGTTTGCGGCTTCCTGACTAAGTCCTAGTTTTTCTGCAAATTTTCCAATTGCTGTGTTTAGGTGTTCTTTCCCTGCGTCTAAACATAACTTTTCATATGCGTCAATCTCTTCTTTGAATTTGGGGTCTGTGTTTGATATAATTTTGCCACTTTTGACATCCTTAACCTTAACCATTACATTGTCATACATGATTCCGTTTTCGTCTCCATTTTTGTCAAATGTTATTATACTTTTTTTAATTAGTTTTTCTCCATTGCTTCCTTTTTTACCAACACTAATCTTATTTTTAGTATTTTATTCAAAAAATTTTTTCTTTCCAAAGTTTTTATGCGATAGAAATTGCTCAACATTTTTTCTTCTTCCTTTCTTGTTTTTTCTTTATAGGCTGGGGTTGCTCTTTTTTTACCACCACTACTTCTTAGTTTTGTTAGTCGTTTTTCCAGTTCTTTAACTTGGGGGTCCAGGGGGTTTGTATCCATTTCATCTACAACACTTTCGTTCAGGTTTACTTCTGGGTTTTTGGTATCACCATCATTCCTCAAACCTGAAGCCCTCCTTTCTAGTTCTTCTTCAAGCCATGAGTATGATTTTCCTGTCTCCTCTTCTCTGGTTGTGTCTGCTTCCTCTTCTCTGGTATCATTAAAGACTGTTTCTTCTTCTTCCTCTCTCTCCAGGCGATCCTGTTCTTCTTCTTCCGTTTCGTTTGGGTTTATATTCTTCAATTCGATATCTGGTTCTGGTTTTCCATCCATTATTTATTTATGTCTGTTCCCCAATAACTTTTACCAACTCCTCACCATAAAATTTTCCTAAAATATTTTCGCCATCATTGTCCTGGATTCTGTACATAACAGGGTCTCCTCTAAAAACCGCTGACACAGTAAAAATTTCATATAAAAAATTTGGATCATATCCTTTTGCAAAGTTTTTTCTGAATTTTTGGAGTCTAACATGATCCCCAATTTTGAATTTTGGGTTTACTTGGGATTCTAATGGTGGGATTCCATACAGAGTAAAAAAAACTTTGGATTGGTTATTATCATTGACATCTTTGGGTTTCATTTTAATGGTGCTGTGGATTGTGTTGTTGTAACTTTTAACAAATTTATCCAAAACATCCAACCACTCTTTGTTTCCTTTAAAAGTAAAATATTTCCACATTCTGGTTTTCAAAGTTCTGTTAAATCTTTCCACAATGGCGGCCTTTTTTTCAGACTGTGTTGTAAAATAATCTATGTTAAAAGAATTTAAAAGATTTTTTACACCCTTGTTATGAAACTCCATTCCTTCGTCAAATTGAACAGCTTCTGGATATTTACCAAATCTTTTTTTAAATTCTTCTAATAATTTTGTAACACCAGGCACCATACTTTCTGTGTTTTTTCTATGGACAGGAACAGCGAAACCAAATCTTGACAAAATTTCAATACCTGTTATGATCCATCGTTGACCATTATTTTCAGTTTCAAATTTCGCCATATCTACCAAGTCCATTTGAAGTTGGTCAGCAAGATTTTTAACAAATGTTTTTTGGTATTTTTTTGGTTTTTTGATGGGTTTGTGCAAAGTAAAAACCTTTTGGCTGTGCAACCACTCCTTAACTTGTTTTCGGGTTATTGAAGGATTTTCTTTTACAGCAGCTTTGTAAAGTTTTTCCATGGATTGGTAACCTGTTACAGGATTGTAATAAATATCTCGTAACTCAAGATCAATGAGTAAAAGTTTATCTTCCATTTTATTTTCAAAAGATTTCAAAAAGTTTTTACCAATATTTGTCAATATTTTTACCAATATAAATGACAGAATTTAAAGAATGGCCAAAAGAGTGGGATGTCTTTGGAACAGTCCAAAAATTTACCAAACAACCAAAGGCTTCTGTAAATATAAACACAATTACGATATTTGCGAATGAAAAAGAAAACTTTATTGTAAATTTGAACCCCATAGATTTAACATTTCAACAGCCATTGAAAATAAGGAACCCAACATTAAATGACTTTCTTACAATCCCATATTTTACATCCATTGCTGCCAGTTATGTCGCAAGCTATTTGTGCGGAATTTCAAACAAACATTTCAAGAACGGTTTTGAAAGATTTAGATCTTATTTTTTGACAAGCATTGTCCATTATCATTATGTTTTTCAGGTTAGAAGGTTTTTAAAACATCCAAACAAACTTAGAAGGTTTTTGACAGAAGATGTCATAAAAATTTTACAACACAACCCTAATGATGTTTGGGTTAAAAAGATAAGCAACTCTACACAAAATGCAAAAGAATTTACACAAGATATGAAGGACCTTGGATATGAAGTCAGGTATGTAAATTTAACAAAAAAGAGTTATGGGAGAATCAACACATATGAGGAATTGGTGTCAGCTGGTTCAAGGCATTCGGATGATTTCAAACATTTTGTACCCAAAGATTCCAATGGTTTAACATTATTAGGTCAAAAGTTGTTCCAACAATCCTTAGAATCTTTTGTTTACTGCGTTTTGGGAGCACAGGCAAAAACAAGATGGGTCATTGTTGGCGAAGGTGCTAAAAGTTTACAAACACAAGAAGTGTTTAAAAAGTTAATGGAGGATACAATAGCCCAGGATGACATTACTGTTTCTATTTCAAATATGAGGCAGGCTATTAAGTCCACAAATGTTGTTTTGAATTTTGCCATATCCCCAGGTTTAATTTTAATCCCATCAGACATGAGAATCCTTATTAACCCAATTAGTGGGTTCAATAATGTTCTTACACTGGCCACAAATAGGATGACTCTTGGACTTAACAGACATTTAAATATTGGGAAACCTGTTGGGAAACCTGTTGGGAAACCTGTTGGGAAACCTGTTGAAATTAATGAGAAAAAATACAAACCAGGAATATTTACTCCTGAAACCGTTGAAAAAAGCGACAACAGATTACCAGAAGTTTTTGGGGCTTCAATTGGAACGGTTTTCTTGGTATTTAAAGGAATAGCGAGATTAATATAATAAAAGAAAGAAATGTCAAGCATCACTAAAACTTTGCAAAAGTCATATCAAAATTTAGATGTTTTTTATAATCCAATTATTGAAACTAAGGAGAAAAATGACGTCACTGAATTTAACGAAAGTCTTTTAGAACTCGAAACATATAAGGACAAAAGTAGTTGTTGTAAGGTGTCAACTGCAGAAATTGAAGGATCCATAATTTGTGGAAAATGTGGTTTGGTGTTATTTAAGTTGTATGGATATAACCACAAAGAACCAACCCCACCCATTTTGAAAAGATATGTAAAAACATTTTGGAAATTATTTCCAAAGGAAGAAAAGATTGTTGGTTACGAGATCATGAAATTTTTCAATAAGGTCAATAAAATTCTTGTGGGATCAGGTTTGGTTTTGGACAGAAAATATAGTATGAATTACATTATGTTCATTATTTTTGGAATCTGTCAAAGAAATGATCTTTTGGAAAAAATGAAAAAACCAACTCCAACAGAACTAAAAACATTTGACGAGATAAAATATATTTTAAATTATTCTCCAAGAGATAATGCTTACAGACCATACCAAACAGGATTCAAAGTTTTTGGCAATGCTCTCAGTGTTGAAAATGTTTTGGAAATAGAAGAAATGAGTGGGATCAGAAAGTGTAAGGAGTATACAAAAATTATTAAAGAAGGAAAGAAATGTTGAAAATTCCATAAAAACTTTCTAAAACTTTTCAAAATATATAACAAAAATGTTATAAATTTTTACCAAATATTTTAAATTTAGACAACAACCGCCAACAACCAACCAGCACCAGCCCCTAAAAGTGTTACAGTAATAGTCATATATTTTTCCATTTCATCGCTTGGTTGGTAATAATCATCTAAAACTGGTTCTACCGTTTTTTCTTGTAAAATTTCATGAAGTTCTTGGAAGGCTTTCGAAGTGTCTTGCATGTTATAGTTTGCATTTCGAATTTCATCTTGTAATTCTCTGACCTTGTCTTTTCTTTTAATTTCATTTTCAAAAAACTTTTCTTTGTCTTTTTGAAGTTCTTCTGTTGCTAAATTATGTCTTTTCGCCTCGTCAGCATAACCGTGTTTGTTAAATGATTGGAACAAATATCCGGCACCAGCAAAGGCAACCGCATTAAACAACCCTCCTGCTATCATTGATGCCATTTATTTAAAAAAAAGAAGTTTAACTTTTGCAGTTCAAATTTCATTTGGGTCCAATTTTAAAAAGTTTTTATACTTTCTTTGGATCCACATTTTTCGGAATATACCCTTTGTCCTGTGCCATTTTTACTGTAAATAATCCTCCTGCAACCGCAACTCCAAGTTTGGCTGTTTCTTTAATACTTGCTGGCGCTGCAAGAGATTGTCCTGTTAACTTTTTAACAACCATACTTACTCCAACAGCTGCAACTGTTATCAAAGCTGCTTCATACAGATCATTTAAAACATCGTTCTTATTCATTTATTATAATATATTTGGTAAAAAATTTATAACATTTTTGTTATATATTTTCAAAAAGTTTTCATGAAGTTTTCAAAAAGTTTTATGGAGTCTCATAATTCTGTGGACATAAAAAAATTTCAAGAAGAATGTCACCAACATTGTGGTCAACTTTAAATTTAAGTTCATTGTAAACGCCATTGTCTAACATTGCCTCGGAGTTGATGTTTGCAAATTTTTCAACTGACCCCTTCAATAATTGTCTTGTTGTAATTGGAAGAACTGCAGCTGTTCTATCCCGTTTTCCTGAAAATGATGTCCTAGTTCCATCAATCATTTCGCAAGATATACAAACAAACCTCATTCCAAGATTTATATTGACTGTTTCTGGACTGACAAGGTTTGCTCCTCCCCTAATTACTGTTGTTTCTGGATATCCAAGCAAGGGACCAAGTTTATGCAGGTAAAGGTCTCTTGTTGGGTATAATCTGATTTTACAGCTATATGGAAGTAATTCTGACTTTATTTCATTTTCCTTTAATAATCTCATAATCATACCAACAGTCCAATAGCCATTGTAGAAACTAATTTTTTTTGTTCCATGCATAACATATGTTGGACTTGTTAAATTATTGAAATCCCAAAAAACCGTTGCATCCTTAACAAGCAATTTTGTATTTTCAATGATCAAAGGATCTTCAAATTTAACAGTTGTTTCTCCATTTTTAAGTAGAATTCTTAGGTTCCTCATTTATTATGGAATGATCATATGGATGAATTAAGTTGATCTCTAATTTTGAATATTTTTTAGATTTTAACATTTCTTTTATTTTTTTCTCTTCTTCTTTTGGTATGTCTAAATAATCATCTAAAATAACCTGCATGTCTTTTCTGTTTGGGTTATAGAAGGTAACCAGTTTTGAAATATTTTCTCTATATGGTTTTGCAATACTTGTCAGTTGCTGGGTAACAACTATTGTGCTAATATTCATATGTCTGGCACCAAAACCAAGTTTTACCAACTCGCTGGTTCTGTTTTTAACACTTTGTCCAGATGCACAGTCATCCAAAATAATTAAACTTGGGGTTCCTTTACAATAATCAACTACATATTTTAAAAAATCTTCTGACTCATCTTGATCGCAAGGGATAACAAAAAATCTTGGATCATTAAGATGTTCCCATTCTAAATATGTTTTGTTCCATACAAATGTAGGACATATTAAAACTATGTTTTCAAATTTTTTTTTATAATTTTCAACTAAATTTTTCAACAAATAATGAGTCTTTCCACAACTCGTCATTCCAACAATGATCATATTAAATGGTTTTGGGTCTTCGTTTTCCATTTTATTTTTAAAAAGTTTTACCAAGTTTTTACCAAATTTTTAGTAGTTTACACTTTGGAACGCTCCTCCCTGTACTTTTAACAGACCATCTGAGAGAATGAAAACATGGCATCTGAGATCTGTTGCTGTCGCCTTTTTCTTAATTTCCAACATAATCCCAGATTGGGTGGTCAAAAGTTTTGTACCATCTCCATATACAGCATTGTCATTAATTGACCGAAGATCCACAACAAGTGCAAACTGGTTTTCTGTAAAGAACTCATCAGCTTGGATTGTTGGGTAATTAGTGTGTCTGAAAAGTCGCTCAGCCTCTTCAAACAATCTCCGTTTTGGAATGCCTTGGGAGTAAATGCTGTTCGGGACTCCTTCAATGGTAATCTTTACCCTTTCAATATTGGGGTACACAAATTCTTCCGATCCTCCTCTTGTTGCCTTTGTAAACAACATTACAACCGCCTTCATGCTTTTTCTTGGCAGATTGATGGTCTCATTAATTAATGTTGAAGCTGCAGCCCATGGTGTGGTTTTCATCAAAGTTACATGTTCAAAGGAAAGGGCTCGACCCGCTTGGTAAGAGGTTTCGATCTCCTGGACTAAGGAAAAGTTGGTAATGGTTTCATACTCCAACTCAATATTTTCCAAAGAATAACCAGCCACAGATTGACTACTTTGTGCCTTCATGATGGCGGTAGCTTTTGGCAATGTAATAATATATTGCAAGTCATTCGCCATGCTGTGGGGTGCATATAATCCATGATCCTTTAAAATTTTATCCAACTTGATCCTCTGTTTTGTTCCATATACAGCCGCATATGTGTCAGAAGAGGCATCATCAGATTTCGAGATGAGTTTTCGCTGGTTTTCAGTTGCGATCCCATCTTCGATCATGTTGGCCCTCTCATGTTTGTCCATCCACAGATCCTTATATGTCCCCAAAAGACTTTCTCCTGTGTTGTCGTAAACCTTCTCACCTGCAAACCTGACTTCCAAACGTTCTTGGAGTTGTTTCGCAAGATTGTTATTAAACCATGACTTTGTGTTTTTGTTCTTAAAGTCGAACAAGAGGAACATCTTGTCGGGAACTAATGTTGTTCCTGGTTTGAGTTTTGGGATGTGGATGTAAATCACTTCCCCCTCATTAGCAGAATTGGGGTTGAAAGTAATTACATTTCGAGCTCGTTCCCCAGTTATTGAACTTCTGTGTAACCGGTTATAACCGGGTTCTAATTCAACTTCTCTCTCTGTATTCATTTATTATAATATATTGGTAAAAAATTTATAACATTATTTTGTTATATATTTTCAAAAGTTTTAATAGTTATTAAAAAATTCATCTTCATCTTCAAAATCTTCTTCAAAATCATCTGGCATCAAAACATCAAAATCTGCCCATAAATGATAACAATGGTTTTCGTTATAGTTTTGGGTATCGTATTTACTGTATAGCAACCAAAGTTTGTATCCTTCATAACTTCCTTTTGAAATTAAATAAATTAGTTTTCCAATATTAAACCAGTTTTTACTTCCAAAAACACATTCTGTTGCATGGGTGGTAACAATCATTTATTGAATTTCTTTCCAATTGTGGAAAGAATTTCGTTTCAAAAAAATTTAGAGATCATATTTCGAAAGATCCTTGAAAACTGTTTTTGACTTGGCAACTTTTTCTTTACTTTCTTCTGGTTCTTTCTTCCATTTGGAGTAGGTAATGTAGGTAGTAATTAGGGCCGCCACTGTCCCAATTATTGCGCAAGTTGTGGAAATACTTGTTTCATTTTTTTCTTCTGGGTTTTCTGCTCTCTCCTTTTCCATTTTAACTTTTTTTCTTAGTTTTGCTTCCTTACTTATTGCAGCAAGTTTTTTTCCTTGTGCAACTCTTTTGGGATTTTTAACATGAACAGGAGGAGGGGTTTTTGTAATGGTTTGCTCTGGTTTTTGTTCTGGTTCTGGTTTTTGTTCTTGTTCCATTTATTGGATGATTTGTTGGATTTTGTTATAGTTTGCTATAATTTGTTTAACTAGTTAAAATTTGTTCAAACAGCTAGTTTGGAATTTGTTTACCACTTCATAAATACAGTTTTATAACCCTCTTATGTTTTTTCCTTTTCTCATCAGGAATTAAACTTGCATAATGAATTATTGTCCCTATTGAAAAATTGGTTTCAACAGGGTTTTCCCAAAATTTGTCGCACTCACCTTCGTCATATTTTTCAGGACATTTTTGGGAAAATAGGTGCCAAAGGTTTTTCCCATATTCTTCTCCATGTGTTTCGTTGTAAAGTGCGAACCCAACAGACCTCCACTTTGTATAGTCCTCAGAAACATCATCTGGCATCTGTTCGATATAGTTTTGTAATTCTTCTTCGCTCTTTTTAACATGATCATCATCAAAGTTGATAACTGTTACACTTTTTACCTTTTGTTCAATTTCTGGTAAAAAAGATAATTTGTTGACAGATGTGTGTTTCTTTTGTCTAACAGAAAGTAAATATATTAATTCATGGTCAGAATATTGACTCGCCACATGGTTCCTTTTTTCTTCAATGATGTAGCTTAAAAGATATGGATCTGACTCTGGACTCTTTTTAGAACCATACAAAAACCAGTTTCCAGCGATTATGGAGTTGTCCAGTTGAGTGGTTGTTTTTTTCTGTACAAGTTCATTTATGTACAATCTTTCCCTCCTTGTCAACCAAACATATGGAAAATGTAAATGAAAACCATTTTTATAAGTTTTATCTTTAAAATATCCTGGTTTTTCCAAAACAAAACAGTCCAAGTTTGTTTGGCCAACAAGAAGTTTTTTCAATATTTTTTGGAACAGTCTTGCCAATTTTAAGACTTTCTTTTCAGAATATAATGGTTTTGGTTCCTTAAGTTTTTTACATAGATCAATGTCAACAATGACGGGACCAATGTCTGTTGTTCTTTCCAAAAGGTATCTGTTGAAATTTCCAGATCTTGACAAATATGTGTAGGCTTTTGTGTATTTATTTAAAAAATCTTCATTCATTTCAATAGAATATGATCTTTTGTTGAAAATATCCATATGTGTAATGTTTTCTTTACTGTAACTTTCGTACAACAAAGACGATAAGGTGTTTGTTTTAAACTTAGACATTCTTTCTTTTATTATATCTTTTTCTTTTTTTCTTTTTTTCTTTTTCAATTAATTTTTAACATGTTAATTTCAACATCCCGAACATCAAAAAACAAAAAGGTATAGTCATCTCCAACAGAACCAGAATAACAATGTAAAGATACTTTGGTCCCCTTTATTATGGTTGCAATGGCTTCGCAAAATATATGGTGAGGTTTGGTTTCATAATATGTTTTACCCATGGTTAGGGTTTCCAAATCCGCAAGTTTGTTTGATCTTATATTAACATCTCCATGGTAAAGATCAGTTTTAAGGTCAAAATATGCTCTATATGAAGAAGCCCACCAACCAGTTTGCTTAGATTGTTGGTCTATTTTGTGCCCATCTGGTTCTAGTGTAAACCAATATTTTATTAAAAATTTTCCAGATTCTGTTGCGGTAAATGTTAGCAAAGTACTTTTGTTATTTGAATTATCCCAGCTACCCGCTTTATAGCTTGTTTTGCCACTGCCTTTTCTATACTTTATCACCTGTGTAAAATTTCCGGCTTGTCCTGTGGCTCCTGTAACACCTCTTAAACCTCTAAGGCCTCTTTGCCCAGTTGACCCTTTTGATCCTGGAAGCCCTTGGACTCCTTGGTCACCTTGGTTCCCTTTGTTACCCTTTGCACCATCATCACCAGGATCTCCTTTGTCCCCCTTTTGTGCAGCTGCGCCCGTCATTCCTTTGTCCCCTTTGTCCCCTTTGTCGCCTTTTGAACCCTTTGCACCAGCGGTTCCATGGTCGCCTTTGTCCCCTTTTGTTCCTTGGGACCCTGTTACACCTGCCAACCCAGTGTTACCTCTGTCGCCTTTTAAACCTTGTGGTCCTCTAATACCAGTATCGCCTTTGTCGCCTTTTGCACCTGTTAACCCTCGATCGCCTTTGTCGCCTTTTGGTCCTGTGTTACCTTTGTCTCCTTTGTCCCCTTTTTGTGCTGCTGTGCCTGTTGGACCTGTTAAACCTCTATCTCCTTTGTCTCCTTTTACACCTGAAGACCCTTGCAAACCTTGTGGTCCTGTGTTACCTTGGTCTCCTTTGATCCCTTGCAAACCTTGGTTGCCTTTTGGACCAGAAGAGCCTTGTGGTCCTGTGTTACCAATATCTCCTTTGTTGCCTTTTGGTCCTTGGGATCCTGTTAAACCAGTTAACCCTCGATCGCCTTTGTCGCCTTTTGCGCCTGTATCTCCTTGTTCCCCTTGTTCTCCATCTGCACCTCCGTAAGAATAATCTGGGTCATCATATCCATAGTAATAACTCATGTTTATTTATATGAAGTTTAAATGTTTGGGTAAGAAAACAAGATCTTAAAAAAGACGTTACAAACTTTGGATAAGAAAACCATGATAATATTTATAACTTTGAACAAAAAAAACACAAACTTATTAATCATTATTTATATGAAATTTCCATATTCCTTCATCATATCCTTATTAATTTTTACAATCTCATCAGGCAATAATGGTCCATGGACAATTTTAATCCCATATATTTTTCCTTTTAGCTGGGTACTATTTGAAGGGGTTCCACTCATTCTCTTATTTAAAAATACAGACCCAAATGGACTACCTATATCTGCTAAATCCGATTTAAATTCTGATCCTGTCTCCTTTTTAGCATTTATGTATACACAGGAACCAGTCCCCAACCAATGGCAGGAAACCAAGTGTTTGCTAAGAATGCTATGGGGTCCAACAATATCAAAAGTTTTTTTAGTGTTTTGCCTTACACCACCAATTATCATTTTGGAGTAAGAGTATGATTTAAAACTAACATATTTATCATAATTACCATTATCATTCCCAATAAGATAGCACCAATCGTCGGGAACAGATGTGTCAACTACCGCACAAACAACAAAAACAGAAACATCATTAAACTGCATTTCAGTATTGCAAAATAACATGTAGTTTCCTCCAGTGTTTTCAATGTAATCTATACCAGGACCAATGGCATCTGAACCAAATGTTGGAGCAATGGTTTTGTCATCTTGCCATAAAACAGAGTTTCCACTTCGTGCTTGAGTTATCCTTTTTACCCCGCCGGATGTTTCAAAGGTTTTAACTGCTTTTGTTATGTTAAGATCAAAAACAGTTTTGTAATTTTCTTCGGGTGTCAGGGAAAGGTTTTTTAACTTTCGTTCAATTTCTTTGATTTTTTTCTCCATGTCAACATCTTCAAATGATCTCCTTTGTCTGCCATATCCATAATAATAACTCATTATTTATTTAGGGGTTTCAAAATTTCTTATTTTGGGAAATAAGAGATCTTAAAGAATTTATTTTCCTTTTGTGTTAATTTTTTTCAAATGTTTAACAATATGTTTTTCTAAATCTTTTTCAACTAAGAATCTTTCAAAACATGTTGCGCATTTGTAGTAAGTTTTGAGAAATGGTATTTCTTTGTGTGCTACCTTCATATGCAACCTTAGTGCTGTTTTAGTTTTTGCATTGAAACCACATTCAGGACAAATAAGTGTTATAACTTTGGAACCACTAGAAACATAACAATCTCTATACTTAGGCATTCTCTTTTATTTTCTTTTGGTTTTAAAAACAAACATAACAATTTAAAAAACTGTATCATATACTCCTGTTCTAACCAACATTTGGACTTCTGTTTCGCCTGGGTGTATATAAGTGCAAACTGTTTTAGGGTTTGTACTTTTGTTATGGTATATAATGTTTGGTTTTCCACCTGGGTATTTTGTAAAACCAACCCACATACATCCTTCTCTGTCTGGACATAAGTTACTTCGTTTGGTATTCATTTATTTAAAAAAGTTTTAAACCTTCCAAAACCCCAAACCCAAAAACTCCCGAAAACTTTCGAAAACCAAAACCCAAAAATTTCCGAAAACCAAACCCAAAAACTCCCGAAACCCAAACCCAAAAATTTCGAAAACCCCCTCCAGAATCCTTTGCAAAAAATTTCGAAACCCAATGTCAAAAATATCCAGAATCCTTTGCGAAAAATTTTAAAACATGTCCCAGGATCCGAACCAGGATTTTAGAAACTTTCGAAACCAAAACAAAAAAATTTTGGAGAGGGGGTGGGGTTAGGTTTTCATCTCTTTTACAAAAATGTCCCAGGATCCGCAAAAACACACTACTGACGTACTGTCCAAATTTGCATGGGTGGAACCATTAAAAACGAAGACTGGAGAGAGTTTGGTGAAAGCCTTTGAAAAGATACTAAAGAAAGGAAGGAAGCCGGAAAAACTTCATACCGATAAAGGAACAGAATTTACCAATAAACGTTTTCAAAAGTTATTGAAGGACAAACATATTCGATTTTTTACAACACACAACGATACCAAGGCATCCATCGTTGAACGATTTAACCGAACGTTAAAGGGAAAAATGTGGAAATATTTCACAGCTAAGAATACGCTGAAATATACCGATGTACTACAAAAATTAGTATATTCCTACAACCATTCGAGACACCGTAGTATTGGGATGAGACCAGATGATGTCAATCGAGAAAACGAAAGTATTGTATGGCAAAAACTGTATGGCGATGAGTCCAGCAAACCCACCAAATATAAATTCAACATTGATGACCAAGTCCGGATTAGCAAAGCAAGACGTACATTCAAGAAAGGCTACTTACCTAACTGGACCGAAGAGGTGTTCACCATCACGAAGCGAGTACCCAGACGACCGCCAGTGTACATGATTGCTGATTATCACGGAGAAGAGTTAGAAGGAACATTTTACGAACAGGAATTGCAAAGAGTTACAAAGACAGATAGTGACTTTTATAGAATAGAAAAAGTAATTACATCACGCATGCGTGGTAAACGTAAAGAGTATCTTGTAAAATGGTTAGGTTATCCAGAAGATTTTAATTCTTGGGTGTCAGCTGATAATGTAAAAGATATAACGAAATAAAAATGTGTGTACCTTACAATTTGTGTTCATTTGTGTATTGTTCTTCGACATGCCAACACAGGTTTATTTAACGCTTCCAAGCAATAGCTCTATGGAATATTTTCCAGATAATACTGTAGCTAATTTTAAAGTGAAGCTTGCTGAAACTATACAACTGACAGGTGACTGGGAAGTAGCTTTGTCAGAGTTATATTATCCCCATACATGGAGCGCGATTCGAAAAGGTGTTCAACAAACGTTTCTCTATAACGCTGGAACAAAATACGACGATACTACTTTAACACCATTGCCGATCTCGTGGGGGCTTTAAACCGGGGCATGAACAAAGAGGCACGAACCAAGATAAAATTTTCTTACATTGCAAGTAAACACAAAGTCATGATTGATGTCCCTAAAGGTGGACTCGTGTGGATATCTGGTGATATTGCTACAACATTAGGGTTTCAACAAGACACCGTAATTAAAAAGAAAACCCTAAGCCCTTATGTAGCAGATGTTAACGGTGGATTTTCAGCCATGTATGTATCACCGATATCGTGGATGCACAGTTTGTCGGTGATGTCAAAGTGCCTCTACTCAGAATTGTCAATACTCAAGGAAGTTATGACGTGAACGTCAGTTTCCGTAACCTACAATATATTCCTGTCAAGGTGGAGTCCTTCGAAACAATTGAAGTGAATATAAAGGACGACAAAAACGAAAACGTACCATTTCGCTTCGGGAAGTCGATCGTGACACTTCACTTTAGACGGCGAAGATCTTCGTATTTCATTTAAAAATGAGACACAATTATTCCAGACGTAAAGCAATTTCAACAGCATTATTTAAGAAGACAGCAAGGTGGAAGTCTACCTGGTTTTCGAGGTGCACGTATTCAGAAAGGTTACGGCATTGGAAGTTTTTTTAAAAGTATTGCACGCTTTCCAATACCTCTGGTAAAACGAGGAGCTCAAGCTATTGGAAGAAGAGCTCTGCAAGCTGTAAAAGACGTTGGTCAAGATGTTCTGGCAGGGAAGAATGTAAAGCAAGCGATAAAAGGGCGTGGTTCTGAAGCCATGAAAGATCTTGCTCAAAAAGGGGTCCGTCGCATTACGAACCAATCAGGAGCCGGTCGTAAACGCAAACGGGTGAATTCTCCTATAAAAGTCAACACAAGACGTAAAACCGTCAGTCGTTCGCAAACTGTGAAGAAGAAAACATCTGAGCCTACGGAAGCAAATATTGGACCGTTTATAAAATATAAATCATGAGTCAAGCTTTTAGTGCCCTACATAAAGATTCGTGTGAGTGTGGAAAATCAGAATTAGATTTATATGTAATGCCTGCTACACAAGTAGAAATGAATAAAGGATTTTGGGAAGATATAGATCCAGTATCGAGTATTGGAGCTTCAGACACCATCGAGTTTCTGTGTGCTGCAAATTCTGATGTGTATACCGATTTAGCAAACAGTTACCTACACGTGAAAGCAAAGATAACCAACAACGACGGATCTAATCTGGATGAAAATGTTCAAGTCGGACCTGTAAATCTGTGGATGCATGCTTTATTTTCTCAAGTAGAAGTTTATCTGAACAACAAACTTGTCACACCGTCGAGCACTGCTTATCCCTACCGATCATATATGGAAACTGTACTGAACTTTAGCAAAGACGCAAAATCATCTGACCTCAGCGCTGTTCTATAAAGATCAAGCTGGTCGAATGGACGTCGTCAACCCTGTAGCAGTAGATGGCGATGCAAACAAGGGTTTGAAACTGCGGTATGTTCATGCAAGTCAAAGTAAGTCTGTGGCTATGGAAGGAAGAATCCATTCCGATGTGTTTGCACAAGACCGTTATATTCTTGGTGCTGTACCAATCAAACTCAAGCTAGTGCGTTCGAGAAACCCATTTTCCCTGGTATCATCAGCAGATCATCCTGACTTTAAAGTGGTTTGGGAAGAATGTGTATTTCGCGTTCGACGTGTCAACGTCTCTTCTACCGTTATGATGGCTCATACCCATGCCCTTCAACGTGTCACGGCCAAGTACCCTATCAATCGTGTCAGTTGTAAAGTGGTTTCTGTACGGAGAGGAAATATGTCAGGCAATCAACCAAATATATTTCAAGGCCCTCTACCTGATCGAGTGGTTATCGGAATGGTCGATGCAGATGCTTATAATGGTACCTACACTAAAAATCCTTTCAATTTCAAAAACTACGACATTACTTCTCTTGGTCTAACGGTAAATGGCGAACATTTGCCTGGAAAACCCCTACAACTGAAATTTGCTGCTGCGAGAGGAAGTAACTACCTGTCCGCTTTCCAAACCTTGTATGCTGTTACTAACAAGTTATTTCAAAATGATGGCAATGGTATTACACGAGACGAGTATGCCAATGGGTACACTCTATTCGTGTTTGATCTGACAGCTGATCTGTGCCTGAGCGATCATATTCAACCGATTAAAAATGGAAACGTATCGATAGAATGTCAATTTGGAACGGCTCTGACAACAGCTATAAATATGGTGGTGCTTGGGGAATTTCAAAGTCTTATCGAAATTGATGCCAACCGACGTTCTGTGCGACTTTAGCAGTTAAGATGAAACACTCTACAAATCCTAAACGTCCTGAAAAGTGATCCATTTACCGAAGACCGTATTTAAAGACGTGTTACCATCGGATCGTCTACCAAGTCAGATATCGGAAAGACCTAGTGGCTTTATTCTGAATGTAATGGACCTGGTACGCATTGGGTAGCAATTTATCTCACCTCAGATGGAAAAGGGGAGTTCATGGACTCGTACGGACAAGGACCTGGCTTTTATTAGCAGAACTTTTGAAAACGTTTTTACGAGATCATACTAGTAGTTTTAATTGGAATGAACAGACTTTACAGTCATTAGGGTCGCGCACGTTGTGGACAATATTGTTTGTTTTATGCTTTACATCGATGTAGAAATATACCCATGTCAACAATTGTTGGCATGTTTACTGATAATAAAGAATGGAATGACATGCTAGTTCGTGACTTTATGTGATAGTTAAAATATGAGCGGCCGATCTTTATGGGCATTTACAATGGCGAGCCGCAGGCGAGCCATTGTAGATGCCCATAAAGATCGGACGCGAATATTTTAACTCACTTGTGAAATGAATATTTAAATTATACGTTGTAGTCAAATGAATAAGAGGCTCTCAAGGGAGAAACTTATAAGCAAGTAAATAAAGTACCTTGTAGTCCAAACATATTTTCCCCATAGAAATTGATCGAAATTAAATATATTCATCAGTGATGGAATACTTTTAACGAATTATTCGCATTTGGAAGTTGACCAGGCTATGGTCAAGTATGTCGGCGGGACGGTTTCAAAAACCAAAGAATGAAGTGGAAGAACGCTTTTTACTCGCACAAGTTACGCCAAAAGCTACTCAGTATAACACAAAGTGGGCAAGGAAGATTTTCGAGGATTGGCAGCAAAACAGAAGTAACAAGAAGCCACAGGTGGAGTCAGTTGGTTATGAGGGCGTGAATTTAAGTCAGGTGCAAGACTTAAACATCAGGCTCGAAGAAATGTCACCTTACAGCTTGAACTTTTGGCTGTCTAAATTTGTTAGTGAAGCTGCAAAACAAACAGGCGAACGGTATCCGCCAAAGACTTTGTATTTGTTGATGTGATAAACCGATATTTGTTAGACGTTGAAAGGGGAAGATTCATTCAACATTTCTTGCAAAAGGTGACCGAAGGTGAGTTAGGGATTCTTCCCATGAGGAATCTAACTTGCTAGGAAATAGGTATATATCATTGGGTGAATATGTTCTTACATTTGTTGCTAGGTTCTAGCTCTTTCGGAAGAGTTTAGATGGCGAAATGAAGGACGCGACTAAGCATGGGCATTGCCCAAATTTGCACGAAGGAACTCAGAGAGGAGAATCACAGAAGCAGACGAGGAATGAACTCTGGGAGAAGAAACTCTTGGGATCTAGTTCAGCTGAGTCATTATTACGTACTATTTCAAATATATTCTCGGTCGTAGCTGTTATCAATTTTATCAACAGTAAGTTTATAATAAAATAGGTTGAGTAAGAGATCTTTATGAAAGTTAATGCATACTAATTGAGTTGGGTAGGACACCTTTATCAAGTTAATTCCATACCAATTAAGCGTGCTAGGTTGGTCTTTATTGCCATTTACAATGGTATGCACATGATCTAAATACTGAGATCTTGATTGGTTTGTGGCCTAATGAATAATTAATGAATTTTACAAGCGTTAAATATTATTGTGGTGTAATAAATACAAGACAATGTTGTAAACAATTCTTTATTGTAATATCAAAGCTTTACAGGGAATTAATTTATTTAACCCATTTATATGGATGTAAGTTTTTGTCTCTTCGTTTCTGTTTTTCTTTTGTTCTTTTTGATGTTGCTGAGATTTACACGTACTGGGCTACTCATTCGTTTATCGTAATAATTCAGATAACGTTTTGAAGCGACTGATCGTACATTTTCCACTTTCTCGTCTTGTGTTATATCTTGACGTTTAAGAAGATTTTGCATTTCTGAGTCTAGTTCATTCACCTGCGCTGTTAAAGGAGTAACCAGAGGGTTTCTTTCTATCTGTCATATGTTCTGGAAACTAGTACCAATCTCCTGACCTGTTCCATTTATTTTGGTTAAAAAACTTGCCAATTGTTCAAGTACAGGAGCTAAGAGAAACGGTAGAAAACCTTCACCTTCTTGTAGAATAACTTTTCTTTCTTTTTGTTACTGGATGACGTTTATCAGCAACAAACTTGATATGGTCGTTATAAGGGGCTAGTTTCCTTGCTGTTTTCGGAGTAATCTTAATTGTTTCACACCACACGTTCAAAAGACACTGTCTAATGGCTTCTAATATATCGTCGTCGGCAAGCTTTTAAAATGGCGTTTCGCAGTTAAAGGATTACACTTTGCCAATACTTTTAAAAACGTCGCAGTTCCTTCTTATACCAGCAGACACTGTCAAATGATCGCATTGTCACTGAACAGCCCCTTTTGTACTCTGGGCTGGTAACACGTAGTGGGTGTCAGTCGGAAAGATCCCGGATCTTACTCGGATTTCATCGGGACAGGTCGGAGTGAGATCGGCAAACAAGTAGGAATATGGCTCTTTAGTCGCCATCTGATAGGCTTGCTGCAAAAACTTTGTGTTGCTGGGTTACAGCTGTTTCGCCAAAAGAATTACTTGACTAGCATCGTGGACATTTTCCGTGAGGACTAAGTAACTAGCATTGAGAGAGATGGTACGGTGATCTTTACTTTGATGGAACAGGGTCTGTACAATGTAAACGACACTCTTGGAGCAGGGTCGATCATGATTTGGGCGTTGGCTAACAATTCCTTGACAAAGGATGTATTCCCCGTCTTAGTACCTCCAGAGGACCAAAAGCCCAAAAGGATGTGTTAGTTGTATGGAATACATAGTTAAAACTGAGCAGGCCGATCTTGTGAAATCTTATTTATACCATTTTGGCCGCTTCGTACATTGTACCCGTTTTGTGTACTTAGTATTTCGGATAAGTCTGTGTAATTCGTTTAACAAAGTTTCTAAATCCATAGGAGAAGCTTTAGCGCGAATCAAATACGATTGTCTATCTTTTGAGGACAATTGATGGAAGTCAGACCAAATGGTTGGACAATTTGAGTAAACTTTTCTTTCCACTGATGGGGCAGTCCTTACGCTTCCGAGGCATGATGTACACTAAACGTTTAGAGTTTTAGCGACAACTTTAAATTACGTTAGATTCTCAAGGACTTATGTGTCCCGGAAGGAATTTTATTTGATAATTAGTCCCGTTTGAATAATACAACATGTGCCCTCTCTGATCCCCCAGGAGCCTATGTTACCCCATGATCAAATTGTGTATAAACCGCAAATATGGCACTTTAAATGTAAGTGCGAGGGTGGCCGAATGGTTAAGGCGCTGGGTTTAAAGTCCCAAAAGACGTGGGTTCTGAATCCCACACCTGGCAATATTTTCTGTTTCAAAACAAGGACAACAGGTAGTGTTAATAAAATGATATAATTTAAATTCCTTATTTACAAACACACAAAATGTTTCCCGTATTATATTTACACACATGCACTTATATATCTAAAGGAATTGTTGACACACCGTCCTCTAAAAACTTTTCGTTTTGGATAAAAATAACTAAAAGCGTTCTTTACTTGAACATATGTACACATCTCATTATTCAGCATGCGAAATCCCCTATTCACACCCTGACCCACTACGCTTTGTTAAGATAACATCTAAATATTTCTCTTTGTTAATTACATTATTCTTCTTATTTACACCTTTACAACTAAATTTATCCTTTCTACTTCCAAAACATTAATACGTTTTACTACACAAACTTACAATCCCATCTCCTTCCCACTCAATCCTTAAATAATTCCGGCGTTCTCTTGTCATAATGTGCATGCTTCTACTGTATCACTTCTCGGGAAACCAGTTATGTTTATCTTCCATATATTCCGATTCCTTATCTGGTTTAATTAGGCTTTCAATATTGCCACTGCTTATTGCAATATAGGCACTATCTGTGTCCATTTCGCAGAACTCAAAATCGGATCTATCGAGATACTTATCTAGAAAATCATAATAAAATTGCAGCATACGAAGTTTTCCCATACTGGGTAAACAAAAAATCCTACTTGTGAAGGTAAGTCTAACTTAATCTTCTTCTTACAACTTTGAACCTCGTATGTCTCCTCTGTCGATAGCGTCGAGTTGTCTGAAAAAAGGTGAATTGATTAAGACTGGGACTTCGTCCTCGTCGCAAAACTTCACCTGCCGATGGCGTTCTTTGTTGGTGATGGTCTTACCTAGGGGTTGGGCGATATTTCGATATTTTGATTTATCGCGATATTTTCAATCGCGATTATCGTATCGAAGGTAGAAACTTGAGCGACGATTATATCGAAATTATCGTCATGCTCGATGGACTATCGTGATATTTGCTTCGCATGTGTATATAGCTTTTATAAAATCCTCAAAAATTCTTTCAATTCCTAGGAAAATATAGTTTTTAAAAGAATTAAAACTATTTCCTGAATTAAATACGAATTTAATACGATTCAAAAGCTAATATTTATGTATTAATCCGCTGAACAATGAAATTGTAGGCTTTGCTTGCGCTGTGTGCCCACGGCATTTGTGCCAGCGGAGACACAGCAAACGTTTGTCAAACGTATATAAACGCTTTGCATGGATGGACACCGAAAGTAACAGAACCAAATCTTGTTAAAAAGAAAAATACAAAGAGCGCTGCATGGAACTTTTTTCGGAATAAAGGCAGACGAACATGGAGTATCAATACCATCACAAGAGCATCGGCCCATTTGCAGGATATGCTGCAAGTCAGTGCCATGTAAAAGCGGCAACACCACAAATTTGTTTTACTCATCTTCGTGAACGACACCCCGGAGCATACAAAGAAGCAAATCAAGGAAATAGCAACACAAACCAAAGCATCAAGGAGTCAAGGTATGCAGCCAACACTTGAGACTGTTGTTGAGCGCTCAACTCATTATGATCCCAAAGGTGGCCAAGCAAAATAACTAAATCATGCAGTAGCTTATTTCTTAGCGAAAGACATGCAGCCATTGTACACAGTGGAAAAACCTGGGTTTCAAAAGATGAATTGCCAAACTAAAACCCTAGGTACAAGCTCCCTTCGAGAAAGCACTTCTCACACCAAGAAATTCCACGCTTATATAATCGGGTAAAAGAAACAGTGGTTAATCCCAAGCTAAGCCAATTTAACTTTTTTTCTGCTACAACAGACTTGTGGACCAGCAGGGCAACGCACCCCTACTTGAGTTATACAGTTCATTTCATTGATTCCGCATGGGGGACTTCAGTCAATTTGCCTTGAGACCGTGCCCTTGTTTGAAGATCATACTGGAGAAAATATTTATTGAGTCCATCAATGATATATTGAGCAATTGGAGCCTTTCAAACTGAGAAGCTAGTCCTTACTGCAACGGACAATGGCAGTAATTTTGTTGCTGGGTTTCACTCGCGTGGTTGGTTGCGATTGAGCTGTTTTGGACATTGTTTAGACCTTGCTATTAACAAGTGCCTGGAGATGCAAAGAGTACAAAGGTCAGTGAGACGATGCAGCGCTCTAGTAGCATCATTTAGTCGAAGCTGGAAGAAGCAGAGGGACCTCAAAGAGAAGCAAAGTCAGTTGGGTCTTAAAGAAACACAAGCTTCTTGGTGCAGTTACCACACGTTGGAACTCAACTTACGACATGGTGGAAAGAATATTGGGAACAGCAGCAAGCGTTGTCAGCTGTCCTTCTCGAAGATAGAAAGTCGTGGTGCCTTATGCATACCTCACAGATGCTTTATCGGGAGAGAAAGAAGTAACTCTGTTCTGCCAACCGACCACTCTTACAAGCATGCGATGGAAATCTGCGAAGAGAAAGATGAAGATAGTCCTCTTTCAGTCCAAATGAAAGTCCGCTATTTCAGCTAATCTCTCTCCACGCTATGAATCAGCTGCAATATCTTTAATTATTGATAAATGTAGCTTTCTTGATCCAAGATTCAAAGTGGAACTATGTTGCTGACACAGATCTAGTCAAGTCTAACCTATTGACAGAAATGTTAGAGCAACATGACCAACATCGAGGTGAGTCAGATGTCATTCTTTAACTAACCCACCACCACAACAACAAGAGTCACTGGAACCACCACTACCCAAAAAGGCAAAAGGTCTTACAGCTATTTTAAATAAGCTTCCAAAGTCAAATGTTTCCAATCAAGAAACAGTTCCACTAAGAGCAAGGGTGGAAAAAGAGATGAATAACTATTTGGAGCAACCGTGTATAGAGACAGATACTAATCCACTTTCTGTGGTGGAAAAACAATTGCATATATTTTCCTCTTCTTGCTGTAATGGCCAGAAAGTATCTTTGCATTCCAGCAACAAGTGTACCGTCAGAACGTGTATTCAGCAAGGGAGGGATTATTGTAAATGCTTTTCGTAGTAGGTTGAAACATGTTAATATTCTAGTTTTCCTTGCAAAAAACATGGAATAAAGTAGACTAGTAGAGACATTTTGAACAGTAGACACTGCATAGACAGTTCAGGTTTATGAACAGTAAATATTAGACTAGAAAAAGCCTTCATATTACTTTAATTTGTTGTTTTACTTGTTTTTAATAAGATTATATATAAGCTTACTATGTTTTGATATCCATTAAAATTGAAAAATGTGGTCATTGTTTTTATTGCATTTATCGCGATATTATCGAATATCGTGATAATTTCCTTGACAACAATCGTGAGATGATTTTTTTAAGATCGCCCAACCCTAGTCTTACCATAGGAAGAGTTTCCAATAAGCTTCATGGTGTCGACGGATGATGGCTTTGGCAAGGGTCGACATCCCCAGCACGGTGGGCATCCGACACAGCGTCACCAAATGATTCGAAACACGTCTTGGGTGTGTACTCGATCACCTGGTTAGATGTGAGTTACCTCCAAACCATGTTCGAGGTACCACTTCAGAAGTGGTGTGGCCAAAAGGATCTTCTTTTCCAACCATACTGCCGATTAAACTGCGTCGTGGCTGTTTCATGATTTTATTCTCTTCAGCGTAGGCCTTCATGTAATCACCAATGTCATCTCGAGAGATCTCTACGTTCTTGAAGATGGGGCACATCTCCTGAAACCTCTCTTTCAAGCGGTCTGGAACATGGATGTCGCATTCCACACACCCAAACAATTTCTCGTTCCCGACGGCAGCTAGGATGGTGTCTTTGGTCATGGTCTTCAGGCGGTCCAAGGGTCGTCGAAGTCTGGTGGCAATGAATCATTGGAGATCCTTGTTGGTTTGTTTCATCTGTCGCCACTCACACTCCCAACACTCGACAAGGTTGTAGCCCTGTCCAACAATATACTCGTTGTTTCTTCGCGTCTCTTCAAATAGTTCAGCCATGGGTTTCTCTCGGCGAGTGTTAATTTCTTTGCCATGATTTCAAATAACAATCATGGCCACGCCACCAACATCCTACGCAATAAGAATTAATGATAGATTAACGACCTTAATTACGCACATGGTGAATAATATATTAATATAACTATTGAAACACCGTGTGAGTTTCCGAGCAAAAACCATCTACAGGAAGACGACGTGGACCAATTCTCTTTTCGGTATTGTTGTATTCATGTCGGATGTGGACCCCACGTTGGTAGGCTTGCCACTCCATACCATTCGATGGCCATTTTACACTACCTTGATTTTTGAAACCATCGTCAACCAACCGTCTCGAATAATTACCCGTCGGCATTGGCTGCATAATGGCCCAGAGGTATAATGCGTTTGGCGTCGAATCCGACCACTTTCTGATAAGGCTTAGGCTCTTGACCTTTCTCTAACATCTCGACTTCTCGTATGTTTGTATTGTCTTTCTCGTGGTATCTGTTGAAAATAATACTCGGCCCACCGACGATGTTATCTTTCATCGTATTAATATAAGTCTTTGTCCTTTTTCTCGGAATAATGTAAAATAAGTGTCTGGAACATTAGAAAATAAATACTTCATTGTTAAACCAGGAACACTAACACCGTCTTCGAAAATATCAATGTTTCGTTGTTTCCAAAAATAAACTCATCTTTTCGATGGCTTCGAGGAAAGGAAAACGACATCGAGGTTGACCTATACCACACAAGGAATTCGCGAAACGTAGTCATGGCCTTGTTCGTTCCAAACACGATGACAATAATCGTACTGTTCGTCCTGTGATTCCAGTACCTGTGAGTGACGAATAAAATGCATTGCGTGGCGGTAAACTGGGAAAGTTCAGTTTCTCGATGGAGTCGAGCCACTCGTACGGGAAGTAACCTTTGGTCTGCGAACACTCGTATGCTTTAAGGTATTCATCGTAGCTGAATCCAGGAGCCATGTAATTGGTAATATCCAAAAATTTTAAGTTCTCTGTTTTCAGGCACATGTGGTTGTTACCCCTCTTAATAACAAACCGAACCACTTCATTCTTGACGAGATAAGGAAAGAGAAATTTCTTTGTAGCGTTAATATCATAGTTCCCCGAGTTGAAACCAACTACAGGAATTTCGTGAAGGTAGTCTTCCAACTTAACTTTTAACTTTTCCAACGGATGAACTTTCTCTACTGCGTCCGATTCGTTGTCATTGGAATCACTTTCATCGAATAAAACGTTCGTCAAACTGATCAAACACTGTTTCAAAGTTCTCTAACAACAAACTGTAATTTGCTTCGCTTATCTCCACCAAATAATCGACAAATTGCTTGATCATTTCTGACGTGTCTCCAGACGAAACGAAGCACTTTGGTTGGTCGTAGCCAGGCACGTTGGAACACACAGAGACACTCAATGGAACATGTTGCGACTCCCAGGTTAGCTTCTCCGTGTTTCTTGCATGATTCTCGTGATTTTGGAAGTAGCATTCAAAATCAAACATGGCGCGGTAAGCGAAGTACTGTAGTTCCTCAGGAATTGTAATACCTTCATCGACCAATTGTTGGAAAATCGTCTGCGGAACTTTGTAGGCACCACCAGGAAACTTATGTTGAACAGCGGCTTCGCATGTTTTCTCGTGTTGGTTTAAGACTTTAGCAGATTTCCACACAGTTTCTCGCACTTCGAGAAACGATAGGATTTGGAATACATCGCCAAGTTTTTTATGTAACTGAAATGACGACCGTGAAGGTTGAGGTACATAGTATTGGCGTAGGAACGGTGGGATCGCTGTACGAGTTGGGCCACAACTTTAGATTCGTCGTCGTCTTCGTCACAGATCTCGGTCAGTTCGTACACAAACATGTTTAGTTCAAATAATTTCTCCAAGTCGGGAAGTCGTCGAGAGTGACACCGTCAAACTCATCACTATTGGTATCAACATAGCGTTCATAAAAGTGTTGAGTATCTCTCTCTAGGTTGCTAGAGTGACATCCCCGATGGACAGCCAAACAACGGAAGAAACATAACTTGTCTTTGTAACTCTTCTCGTGCATTTTTAAATGCGCATTTAAATTATCCTTTCGACCAAACTTTTTGTGACACCTCGAACACTCGTACTGTTTCTCCTGCCCATGGACCTTCTCGTGTTGTTGTAGCTGGCAGCTTGTAGAAAATGCTTTTCCACAATTATGGCATGTAAAAGATTTTGCTCCAGAGTGGATTCGCTGAATATGTCGTTTCAAGTCGTTGGAGCGTTGGAAGACCCGAGCACATTCTTCACAACAGAACCTTTTCGGCGGCGGCTCTGAGCCAAACTCGTTAAGTGAAGAATCTAGTTCCACACCGTCGAGATTAACAGCAGGTTCGTTGTCGATAACATCCATAACGAACACGTCGTTTTGCCAATCCGTGAGAAAATTACTCCGATCCTGCTCAGGCCACTCAGAAACCATATCATCAATCACCGACGAGAAATAAAGGCGAGCTCTCTTCTCCGCTTCTAAATCGGCAACAAACTGATTCCTCCTATATAGAAAACGAATAATATATTAGACAGAGAATAAAACACCGAATATCTCATTAAAAAGAAACAAAAACTCGCAAACGAAGAAGTACATACCAAACGTTTTCCGGACTGGATGCCATTTTTTAAAGCACTAATCCCCTTCCAAAAGAAACAATCCAATATAAACTCCAAAACCTCGAGTAAAAGACTGTAGACAAAGTAAATAACTGTACGGCAACACTGGGTTTATATCACCCACTCCATGTGCGCTAATTACTTTCGCGCATCACACCGTGCGTCACACCGTGCGTCACGCTGAATACTAATGACCCATGAATAATAATGAGACCGGCCTGAATATTAATGAGAACGCGCCCTGAATACTAATGAGAACGCCGCCCCTGAATACTAATGAGAACGCCGCCTGAACATTAATGAGAACGCCGCCTGAACATTAATGAGAACGCCGCCTGAACATTAATGAGAACGCCGCCCTGAATACTAATGAAACGCGCCTTGAATACTAATGAGAACGCCGCCCTCCGGCAACTTGCGGCAACTTAAAAAAGGGGGTCGATCGGCCTCTATAATACTACTCATGCTAAACCATCAATGCTGTTGGTGAACAAGGGTATCAAACTTACAGAATGTTTGACAAAGTTGTTAAGCTTACTGTCAATCAGCGAGTACAAGGTATGAGCTCTGAATAAGTCAACTTTAGAGATTTATTGCTGCGACTTCGTAAAGCTGAATCTACAGTTGATTGACTGGAAATTACTTTTGACTCGTCAGCATCAGAGGTCCCAAATTTGTGTGAATTTGAAGATTCCACCAGACTCTTTTACAGCAATGAACAAGTTGCAAATTACACTACGATACGATACTATACGATTACGATACGAAGTAGTATTATAGGGCCGATCGACCCCCTTTTTTAGGGCGGCGCAGGGGACGGCGTTCTCATTAATATTCAGGGCGGCGTTCTCATTAATATTCAGGCGGCGTTCTCATTAATGTTCAGGCGGCGTTCTCATTAATGTTCAGGCGGCGTTCTCATTAATGTTCAGGCGGCGTTCTCATTAATATTCAGGGCGGCGTTCTCATTAGTATTCAGTCCCATGTGGCTACGGAAGTAATTAGTGTTCAGTGTGACGCACGGTGTGACGCACGGTGTGACGCACGGTGTGACACACGGTGTGATGCACGGTGTGACTCACGGTGTGACGCGCGAAAGTAATTAGCACCTATGAAGTGGGTGATATAAACCCAGTGTTGTTGTACAGTTATTTACTTTGCATACAGTGTTTCACTCGAGGTTTTGGTGTTCGTATTCGATTGTTCTTTTGGAAGTGTTTAAACCCTAAATTTTATTTAACCCCCGGTGGTCACTACGTCATAACCGAATTGTTTTTTATGCATACGTCATTATTTCTCAGGCTCCTTTGGGACCTCCAAACCAACCCTAGCCTCATTTTTTATCCTTACATCAATATTTCTCAGGCTCCTTTGGGATTTCCTAACCCTACAATTTTTGATCAATTAAAACAACATAAGATTGATATCGATAAAGATTCGTTAGCATTTTATATTCAGACATGTCTTGACGTTCATCGACACCTGTTTGATAGCTTTAGCGATCAATTAGATCGTGTGATCCTTCATCATATCTATGAAGATATGGATCTAAATAATTTTGGAAGAATAGTCGCTTATCTCGCTTTCGTGTACAGAGTTAGCGATTCGTGAATATATATTAGAACCTAAATTTCAAACGTAAGTAAGCCTAGAATCAATGCTAACTTAACTTCGTTTATAAGGAGGAAATCGTAGGAGGTAGAATAAGATATTCGAAAGCCGTAAGATCGATTTTAAGTGTCGAAATATAAACTAAAGGAAAATCGATTATTACTTTGAAAGCGTTGCTACGCTTTCTGTTAATAAGTGTGATATTTGCATATAGAGAATCTCATTAGGGTCATTAAGAGGAAAAGTTAAGGGCAATTTCGACTAGGCGGAATAAAACGACAAGAATAACTGAGTTTAAAAATATTTAATTTACAAATATGTCATTTATTTAAAACATTTTTCTTGGGACTGGGATGCCGCATCCATAGGATAAGTTGCTCCTGAAATCATATCTAGGTATAATCACTTTATAAGCATTATGAGGTTCATGGGAACCATTAAGATGTCCTTCTATCTGACATTATTATTTCATGTGAATCCTCATTCAGAAGAATTTTGATATTTATCATTTTCTTGATATTTCATCAAAGAGTCGGCTTCCGAAAATTCTTGTCGTTTTTGCTAGGTTTAGACGGAGAATCTAACGGAAGGTGTTCAAGTTGCTGGGGTTCAGGTTTTTGAGGCTTCTGTGGGGTCTCTGTCAAATTTTGTATAGCTTTTAGTAGCTGTGTTTGAAGATTAGTTTGAACTTGATTCTGCTGGTTCTGCAGCTGTTGTTGGAATGTCAGAAAACGATCGAGTTGATTAGAGTATAGGATGTTCTTTTCATCGGGTGTTAAGTGCGGTGTTTGTACAATATCTTGCATTTGCTGTTCTGTATTGTTCATAGCGTTGACGATTGGAGGTTGCTGATACGATTTTTTTTAAATATATCTGCTTATGTTCTGCTGCAGGACGGAGCTATTTTCTTCAGGTAAAACGTTTGTCTTGAGACGATGATCGTCATCCGTAGTCGGCTTCAGATCAAGCATTAAATAACCATGAGGGCGACTTGTGGCTTCCTCGTAGCTCTTCATAAACTCTTGAACATGTCCAGGATTCACTTGTCGTGCCAAAATAGAAATTTGCTGCTTATCCCTCGGAGACTTGAAGAGTACGATATAGTGTGCGTTGAGGCTGATGTTTCTGGTTTCCTTTCCGTGGTGAAATATATTTTGAACAATATAGATCTCTGAGAGATTCCTATGATGGCTTCCCTTGGTAAATAAATTTGCAATGCGCTTATCTCCTCCTGATTGATCCATAAGATCATCTAGGACAATAAGGTTTCGCCTCGAAACATCAAGAAAATCTTCCGAGTCGATGTTCGTAGGTATTCCTTCATTCAGTTCAATGCCCGGAATAGTTTTGATCATCTCGGGATACATGGGTTGCCACTGACCATAACACCAAATGATACGTTCAGGAGGGGGGATGACAGTTGTTCTTGCATTCTCCAGAAGAGTTTTTACCCATACGGTTTTACCACTCTGAGTACACCCTGCAACAATACACGTAAATGGATGCTGCAGGACTGTGGATCCATTGACGAGAGGAACGGCCTGTCGTATTTGTTTTGTCGATGATCTATGAACCCATCTTCATGTGACGGAGGAGATTACTTGAATTAGCGAAAGATTTTCTACAAACTTCTACAAAACGTTATGACATGTTTTCAGGTATCGACCGGTCAGATAAAGAAATGAATATTTTTCTATTGGTCAACCTTGTTTATAGTGATTACAACACAATTAGTCCTAAGACTATAGTCCTAAGTCCTAAGACTATAGTCCTAAAAGTACCGAGCGACTATATTTTCCTAAGTCCTAAGACTATAGTCCTTATAGTCCCTAAGAACTAATAGTCCTTATATTCCTAAGACTATAGTCCTTATTAGTCCTAAGAACATATAGTTCCTTATATCCCTTAAGAACTATAGTCCTTAATAGTCCTAAGACTATAGTCCTAAGGTCGGTAAGACTATAGTCCCGTTATAGTCCTTAAGGACTATAAGGACTACATAGTCTTAGGGACTTAGGACTATAGTCTTAGGACTTAGTACTATAGTTCTTAGGGACTATAGTCTTGGGACTTAGGACTATAGTCTTAGGACTCAATAAGTGACTATAGTGCTTTAGGGACTATAGAGGACTTATAGTCTTAGGACCTATTAAGGACCTATAGTCTTAGGACTATAGTCGTTAGGACTATAAGGACTATAGGTCTTAGGACTATAACGACTATAGGTCATTAGGACTATAGTCTTAGGGGACTTATGGACTTATAGTCTCTAGGACTTAATAAGGGACTAATAGTTCTGTAGGACTAATAAGGACTATAGTCTTTAGGACTTGGGAGAACTAATAGTCTTAGGAGCTTAGGAGTATAGTCGCTTAGGACTTAGGACTATAGGTCTTAGGACTTAGGACTATAGTCTTTAGGACTATTTGTGTTGAATCACTATACAACAAGGTTGACCTCATAATCGGAAAAATATTCACTTTCTTATCTGACCGTCATACCTGAAACATGTCATACGTTTGTGAAGTTTGTCGAAAATATTTCGCTAATTCAAGTACTCTTCTCCGTCTCATGGAAGATGGTTCAATAAGTCAGATGAGGCAATCGGGGAACAAAACATAAAATTAACGACAGGCCCCGTTCCTCTCGTCAATGGATCCACAGTCCTGCACGCATCCAGTTTACGTGTATCTGTTTGGCAAGGGTGTGTACTCAGAGTTGGTAAATACCGTATGGGTAAAAAAAAAATCTGCTTTGGGTAGGAATGCAAGAACAACTGTCAACCCCCCTCCTGAAAACGTATTCCATTTGGTGTTATGGTCCAGTGGCAACAACCATGTATCATCGAGATGATCAAAACTAATTTGTCGGTGCTTTTATTTCCATCTAGTCCTTCTTAGATAGTTATGTCATTATCTACTAGTCATACGTATACTTTTCACTGTGCTATTTCTTTATAATCCTTTTTCATCATCTTAAACTTTACAACTGGATTACATTAATTCTTCAATTCATAATTTTGCTCTTTCATGGTGGTAATCTGTTTTTCCCTCCAATTTTACTTATAGTACATTCCGGAGCATTAGAACTGAAGTGGAAGGAATACCTAACGAACATCGGACTCGGAAGGCATTTGTCTTGATTGTTTCGGTAGGCGATAACCTTAATTGTCCTAGATGATTTCTTAATGGATCAATCAGGAGGAGATAAGGCGGCATTTTGCAAATTTATTTACCAAGGGAAGCCATCTATAGGAATGCTCTCAGTGATCTAATATTGTTCAAAATATACTTTCACAGAAAGACCACACACAATCGAAACCAGCACGGAAAGGAAACCAGAAACATCAGCCTCAACGCACACTATATTCGTACTCTTCAAGTCTCCGGAGGGATAAGCAGCAAATTTCTCATTTTAGCACGACCAAGGTGAATACCTGGACATGTTCAAGAAGTTTATGAATGAGCTAACGAGGAAGCCACAAGTCGCCCTCATAGGTTATGCTTAATGGTTGATCTGAAGCCGAGCTACGGATGATGGTCGATCATCGTCTCAAGGAACAAACGTTTTACCGGAAGAAAATAGCCTGCCGTCCTGCCCCAAGCAGGAACATAAGCGAATATATTTAAAAAAAATCGTTATACAGCAACTCCAATCGTCATACGCTATGTACAATAGCAGCAACAGCTAAATGCAAGATATTGTACAAACACCAGCAATTAACACCCGACTGAGAAAAGGAAATTCCTCTGATACTCTAATCTAACTCCGATCGGTTTTTCTGACATTCCAACAACAGCTGCAGAACCAGCAGAATCAAGTTCAAACTTATCTTCAAACACAGCTACTAAAAGCTATACAAAATTTGACAGAGACCCATCAGAGAAGCCTCCAAAAAACCTGAACCCCAGCAACTTGAACACCTTCCGTTAGGTTCTCCGTCTAAACCTAGATAGCTAAACCATATGTTTCCTACACATCCTCCTCCAAACTGTTGAACCACCCAAATGTCGAAACCTTTGCAAAAATGGTTTAACTGGAGATGAAAGTGTTACAGGAGGGAGGAAAACGACTCGGACGAAGAAAAGAAGAAAGTTTTCGGAAGGAACAGCCGAACTCAGATTGACTATGGGCGTCACAGAAAATGATTATAAATATCAAAAATTCTTCTGATGAGGATTCACATGAAATAACAGTCAATAATAGTCAAGACGAAGGACCCTCACAATCATTTAATGGTTCCCAGGGACAATTGAACCTCATAATGCTTATAAAGAGGAGAATACCATAGATACTGATTTCAGGAGCCAGGGGGACCTTATCCTATTAAACGATGATGTCGCCATCCTGTCCTAGAAAAATCGTTTTTTAAATTAAATTGACCATTATTTGTAAAGTGAAATATAATATATTTTAAACTCAGTGGTTCTCCTGTTGTTCTATGTCGTCCAAATCTTGCCCTTCTCGCCTCGGACTTGCCCCCAAGCGCATTAATCCTGCTTAATGTATCCCTAATGAGTTTCTCTTTTGTCCTCCTGCACGTTATTTTTTTTTGCACTGAGGATAAATATGCCAAAATATCACACTTAGTAACAGATAAAGCGTGTAGCGAGCTAAACGACTTTTCAAAGTAATCAAATCGCTTATTCCTTTAGTTTAGAATTTCCGACAACTTAAAATCGTTCTTACGGCTTGTTCGATAGTGACACTCTTACATTTAACCTTCCTACGATTTTCCCTTCGCTTATAAACCCGTAAGGTTTAGTTAGCATTGTGATTCTAGGATGACTTACGCTGTTTGGAAATATTTAGGTTCTAATATAATATAATATTCACGAATCGCCTAACCTCTGTTACACATTAAGTTTTATTGATATAAAACACGCGATCTTAATTTTCTTCCAAAAGTCTCATTTAGATCCATTTCTTCATAGGATATGATGTAAGGTTCATCACGACTCTAATTGATCGCCTAAAGCTTATCAAACAGGTGTCGAATGATCGTCCAAGACAATGTCTGAATATAAAGATGCTAATCGGTAATCTTTATCGATATCGAATCTTATGTTGTGTTTAATTCATCAAAAATTGTAGGTAGTTAGGAAATCCCAAAGGAGCCGGGAAGAAATAATCGATGTAAGGATAAATAATGAGGCTAGGGTTGGTTTGGAGTTCCCAAAGGAGCCTGAGAAATAATGACCGAAATGCATAAAAATATCAGTCGGTATGACGTAGTGTAACACCGGAGGTTAAATAAAATTTAGGGGTTTTTTTTTTTAATTTTCTGTTTATAAAACACTTCCAAAAGAACAATCGAATACCGAACACCAAAACCTCGAGTGGTTGGAAACACTGTATGCAAAGTATAATAACTGGTACTTCAAACACTGGGTTTGTAGTCACCCACTTCATAGGTGCTAATTACTTCTCGTGCGTCACACCGTGGTCACACCCGTGGCTGTCACACTTGAACACTAATTTACCTTTCTTCCGTAGCCCCACATGGGACTGAATACTAATGAGAACGCGCCCGGAATATTAATGAGAACGCCCGCCCTGAAGATTAATGGAGAACGCCGCCCTGAATACTAATGAGAACGCCGCCCTGAATACTAATGAGAACGCCGCCCTTGAATACTAAATGAGAAACGCCGCTCCCTGCGCCGGCCCTAAAAAAGGGGCTCGATCGGCCCCTATAACTATTACTGATACGATTTACGATACGATACGATACGATACAATGTTTATGTTAGAGTGGTCGAAAATTGCGACGCTTAGCTTAAATTCCCACTAGTTTACAGGCATGCCACTGGTTATAGATAAAAATATATAAAACTACTATAAGAACTATAAAAATACTAATAAAACGTATAAAAAATACCTAATCTATTATAAATTATTCAGAAATTTTTTGTTCTATCTGATAAATACATGTAAGAGTATTTAATTTATTCTACGTTCCCAAGTTTCGTATCAATATTTGATAAATATAAATTTTAAAATTGTTTGTTTCTCTCTGCAGGCTCTGGCAGTTGAGTTCCAAAGTTTCACAGCAGTGTAGTCGCCCATGATTTTAAGTCCATTTTTTGTTGTGTTTGTTACCATTAGGAAGTTCTAGTATGGTCTTCGCTCCTCGAAGATCGTAGTGAGACAGAAATTGCGCTTTGATAGTAGTTCTGGTATTGTAGTAGTAGGAGACTTTAAGTTGGTTTAAAGCATAATTTAAAGACAGTTGGTTTTTTTATTGTTTATTTTTTTTTTTTTGCGTTTATTAAAAGCCCCATGTTACTTTAAGAGAGTTTCTATATGATGTACAACCATGAACACAACTGACTAAACGTTGAACATCCAGTTGCTCATATCAATGCTCGGGGCATTTCGATTTCTGCGATTGCCAAAAATAAATTTCTTCAGAAGACATGTCTAAGATCTAGAATACCTGTTGGTGTTTTTAGCAAAGGGGGTCTAAAAGTCATGCTAACGCCATGCAAGAGTTTGGTCTACTGCAATGGGGCTAACTGGAATAATCATTGATTTTATTTTTTGAAGAGAGCAAACCATCAGCCACCAGCTTTACCTGTTGCTGTAATTGTTCACGTTTGAGAACTGCACAGAAGTCCTTCATTTGATAACACTCGAACCATCTTGTGTCCCCAATATGTCCAATAACTGTCTCCTCCGTCACAGTCAGAGAATGGTTTCCATGAGGCAAATCAATTTACCCGTCGTCTTATAACTTTGCTTAGGGCTCTATCAATTCACAAGAGCCAAGACTCACACTGCCAAAAAAGCTTGGATTGAATATTTGGTAAAGTCTGAGAGAACTGCTGGCAGGCTTTTATGTGGCAATCATTTAGAGCAAAAAAAAACAACTCTTGTCTTGTGTCATTCAAACCAATGGACACGTTATGGAAAGAATCGTACAAGGCTTGAAATCAGTCAAGCGAAATTTTACAGTTCAAGGCTTGAAAGAAGGTGGGGAAAACAGTGCCTCGATCGTTTGGCACAGATTACAAAATGCAGTATGCATTTACCTCATCGAACCATTTAAGGGTTTTGAATGATTAATGAAAGGATTACAATTATGGATCCCAGTTATAATATGTACTGTTATAATGTCAATAGCATATATCTCTCGTGTACATATATCCTCTCAATGAAAATTATGTTACACATGTCAATCTTTTAATATAAGAAAATTAGGCCTTACTTTAATTAATTTATAGTTACTATCACTATTCCTGTATGTTCATAAAAATTCAATGGTTTGGCAAAGTGAAGAATGGTAAGGTCTATATATGCTCTTCATGCTGTATAAGTATATTAGTCTCTTTTCATTCCCAACCTCCCACTCTCATATCCTATTTGTTTTACGTATCCCTGCTAGTTTTTGTTCAATTAGGCATACGATATGAAATCCATTTTGTGTCTTTTTAGAATGTCTTTGAGTAATTTCCTGATGTGGAATCATAGTATTCATTAGCACATTGTCTGATATGTGCAAACAAATAACACATTTGTCCTCATACAGAAAATGTGATTATCACTTCTGTAACGGTTTCGGATGGGAGATCTTTTAACTGAGCTACTGCTTTTAAACTTTGAGAGGAAATAACCAACGACTCCGGACTACGTTTTGATTTTTCTTTATCTTTATTAATTTATGGAAAGACGAAGGTGTTCGTCTTGTGTATTATAGCACGTTATAAAAACTAAAAAAGCAAATGGAACAAAAGTATTCCTGAACGTTACAAATACAGTTAGTTATAGCTAGTAAGCCCGATAAAAAAGCTCTGATTCTATCTTTTAAAGGATATCACAACTATATGTAACAATGCTACGAGAGGCTTAATAATATAGAAACAAGCGTAGTAGTTTCCAGAAGAGAAGCAAGAGTCACAGCACGAAACTATACAAAAGCATGGTTTGCTCGTTACCTCTTTCCCCTATCAGCTAACACATAAAACAACTACCAATGGAAGACTTGGACAAACGTGATGATTTCGGACTATACCGACTAGATAACAGGCTCAGAGATCTGGATGAAAAAAGACCACGAATACAAAGGTGTTGTTGTTGCCCCATGTTGAAAATCATACCGGTCCCCCATATAAGCGCGCCGGTCTCTTAAAAATATCAGCCCCGCTAGGTGTAAGAGCCCGCACACTGCGCCTGACGTCTTCCGAACTAAAAATAACTCCAGCTCACCCATGGTCCTCCCCTAATTGGTTAGCTTACAATTTCCTAACACATAAAATAACAACAAAAAAACTACCTATTCGTAATGTTTATCGATAACTTGTTGGGGGAAAGCGCACCATATAGTTATGTGAATAATGTTCCTTCGTTGGTCTCCTTGACGGGGATTCCCGGTCTTAGTCAGTTTCACTCTTGGAAAGCAGAAGAAAGTAGGCTTGTGGACTGGTCCTTTTCCAGAAGAGTAAGGGGCTTCGGTCCTTGCTACCTATTGTCGTCTAGGTTTTGGTGTTTGGCGACTGCTACTTTAAGTCTTCCTTACCAGACCATCCTGACCTGGTTAAGGTTTCTTGTTACACGACCAAGATGCCACTGGTTACTTGAGAAGTTGTTCGTCTTTATATAACCTATATCATCCTCCTTGAAAATTTCTACGGGGCTTAAGCCAACTTTTGTCTTTCCTGCAACGACTGAAGGAAAGGTCCTTGCTCACCAACGACTACCAAAAATTTTCGTTGGACACATGTTGTACTTCGTCGGCGAACGGCCGAACTCCGAGTACATGTCGGCCTCTTCAAAACACCAAACTCAGGTGGAGAGCAAAGGAACGACTCTCGTTTTCACCACATTCGCGAGACGTAAGTGGTTTGGTGTAAGAGGCTCGCATGATATGGTAGAAATATGTGTTGTTTTATGACTGTTTTAATCGGACGACTATTTACGATGGCTTCAGCTTCAGTCATGAATGTATCTTGAAAGACCTCCGTCGTCTAGTTTGACTTCCGTGACGGTCTAGGATAGCTGATATTAACGCGCTGCGGACGGTTCTCTAATTTGGCGTTTCCCAAGATGCCACCACTATGTGGCTATGCGTGGGCAGCATTAATCTAGAATTTGATCCAAGTCGCTCAGTTATAGCCTTTCAGCATCTCTTGCTTTACCTTATCTTGATTCAACTTGGAAGGAGAGCGTTTCTCTGGTCTGGGAGTTCATTTTTTTGGCAACCTATAAAAATTTGTGCCATGATCCGATCTAAGTTGAACGGACGGTGGACCACTCGAACGATTTACGAAGCGACGGTATGAATTAGAGGAATGAATCCTGTTATCCACGGTGTTTGGCGACTTCTAGATGAATAGCTCTTGATGTCAAGCACGTAAAATAGGACTCTGTATCTCATTGAGCATCTATCGTCCGTTTGGTCTTTTACATACCAGGGACCGGAAATAATCAACTGGCTGAATATGTTGAAGAGCGGGTGTTGAGTTCGGAGTCGATCTTTCCTTGGAAGGGTCCTGACATCCTTCTGCTCCTCGGTAACCCGTTCTTCTTAACTTTCGACATTTTGTGCACTAGTGAGATGTGATATTGGTCACTGCTGGATCCACCACCGATTATCCAGAAAGCCAGCGGATCTAATTTCAATTATGTGTCCATCCCGACGTCCTTGAATGTGTCTATCCTTTGGGGGGTGATGACAGATCTGATTAAGGATTGATCAGATGTCCCTTTCTCGGTTAATATGATAGGGTGTTTAACATTCGTTGGGTAGGTTGAGCCCCGTCTAATAAGTCACCCCGACGCTCGAAGAAGAACACCACTGGCGGTCTAGGGAAGGAATGGGTCTCTAACCGATAGAGGCAGCTAACCTTTCTTCATCATTTTGTTTAACGGTTTTGTGTTTGGCTACAATCCACGATCTTTCCACCTTTGACTGTGCATCAGAAAACTGCAAACATCTCGATTATTTCCTCTTTGAATGCTTCTTTTTGAAAAGGTTTCTTGACGATCTCAATCCTCTGCAGTTTTGCAAACTCTTCCAAAACGTCGAGGATGCATAGCGTTTCTTTTTCTCCTTGAGTCAACGTGTTCCTGGTCAACGATGTTTCCCAATACCAGTTATTTTGCTGCTGTTTCTTGAACCCTTTTATCTGGAAAACGGAGAGAGCACGTTCGCGCGAGGGCTTTTTTGCGCTCGATTGGGCAGCACGCCTAGCTGGACAAAAGTACTTTGAGGTTCGTTCTGACCAGAGTTAAGATGTTAGTAGTTGATAGACCCCCATCTGGCAACCAAAGGGATGCCGCCCTCATTAAATATTCAACTGTACTATTTATTCCATTCTCAGGCTCCTTTGGGATACCCCCATAGCTAAACCCTAAATCATTCATTTATGCTTACATCATTATTTCTCAAGCTCCTTTGTGGGAACTGTAGTAACCCTAAAGTAGAGAGAATTTTGACGCAGCCTAAGTGTTCTGAATTCGTCAGAGGATACCACGTATTAGACTTGAATCAATTAGCTATATCATGAATATTATATTAGAACCCTAAATGTTCAAACAGAGGTAAGTCAATCCCTAGAAATTTATTGCGAAACTAAACCTTCGTTTTATAAGGCCAAGGAAATACTTGGGAAGATTAGGAATGAGGAATCACTTTGCGATAATAGCCGTAAGAACGATTTTCAGTGTCTCAAAATATAAAACAAAAAAAGCAAGCGATTATTTCTTACTTTGAAAGCATTGCTAACGCTTTCTGTTACTAAGTGTGATATTTGCATAATTATCCTCAGTGCGACGTGTAGGGAGTTAACAAAAGATGAAACACATTAAGGGGTCATTAACGAGGATTTTTAAGCGCTTGGGCCAAGTCTAAGGCCCGAAGAAGGATTATTAGCCGTGTTTACCATAGCGAAAACCGCGTGCGGCCTTCATTCGAAAACTCTGTTCTCGTACGAGGTATCACTCGAAAGTTTTTGGCCGTTGTTTGGAAAGTTTTATTGGATTTATACTCCTTATTTTGGCTTGTGATCAATGTGTCCTTCAAAACGGTTATGTTGGTCTTTTGAGCATTTATGAAACGTATTGTTCGTTGAAGTAAAATTTTACTGTATATATCTTATGAATTTCGCCGTTATTCGTGTTTCTAGATTGATATGATATGATTATGATCAAGGCTTGTGGAGAGCGGCTCTTCTTAGAAAGTTTCTTTCCTCGAAGAGTTGCGGTTTAGCTCTTACCGAAGAGCAGAGAAACGGTGGCTGTTTTGCAGCAAAAGGTCATCTTCTGGACCCAACGCCATGGCACGATGATGATCTGCAGCGAGAGATCAGAAAATCACCATCCGACGTAGTTTCCTGACCTAATGGTTAATTGGTCCGAGGACGCAAAAAGCGTCAGTTCCAGTTCAGACGAAGACTGGGCCAACGACGAGTTTCTTGTGCCACAACGCGGAAGCTGAACAACCCGAAATCCCCTGTAACCGATGGAAGACCAAAATCGGCCGAATTGGTGCAAATAAGCGGAAAGCGTGGTGATGATACAGGAAACTTCCTCTAGAGCGCCTAAGACCACGAAGAGGTGAAGCAAGTTGAACGTCAAGGGAAATTCCAAAACCTACAGGTAACCGACTATTCATGTTCCAGTTTTGTCGATTTGTAAGTATACATGGGGTATCTGATGTTTTATGTAGCAGTAATTAAAACCTTTTTGTTGCTTTTAAGCATTTGTTTGATCGGTCTAACCAGCCGGTATGGCCCCCCACGATCAAGTTCGCCGCATCCTTTAACTCCCACCAGCTATGACCGTCCCAATTTTTTTACTCTTTCCTTTCCTTTTACCCGAGACCAGTTTAACTCCAGAAACGTTTCCTGGGCCACAGTAAGAGAGAGTTGTCCCAGTTTAACACCGCAGTTTACATTTGGAGATCGTATCTGTGAACGTTAAAGGTTATGTCCCATGTTGAAAATGCCCCAAGGTGGGGGACCGGCCGTAAACGAAACGTAGTTAACCTGCAAACATGTCTAAAGAAAAAATGGGGTAGTTTTTGTTTCAAATTAGAAACAAGAAACGAACGTTTGTTGTGCAGGGGCGATCGTCGTTGACCAAGGCAAAAAATTGGATTAAAAAATACACAATACAAAAGCAATTGCTTAATTATATCCAGAAACCCCTTCAAGGTTCGTTTGGCCATGAACATCCATGAGACCAGCTGGCGTCCTTCCGTGCCACTCCTTGGGTCCCTGCCAGTAATCGAGGAGAATCAAGGAAGTTTGCTAGCTGTCCTCCCTGGATACCAACCGTCTGTAACGTTCGATATCCAAGAGAACATTTCTAAATGCCCTAATTTTTTCAGGTCCTGACTCTGAATAAAATGTTTATACTCTATACCAACCCACGACAACCCACTACGACTCCGGTGGATCACGAGTATGTCCCGACTTTTCTCGCACGTAAGCAGTACTGTCACACTTGTTAAAAAAATGCCTTACGACAAACAAGATCACCAGCCATCCTTGTTGTGGCGATACCTCTGACAAGCTGTGCCATACCCAAATAACTTGTCACTGTCCGTGTAGTTGGAAATTTTTGCAAATGATCTGTCAATCGGATTTTTTTTCAAGGAGGCGGGAACGACATGCTTCGCCCCGCCACATAATGCCGCAGCTTGGACAGCAAAAACCACTATTGCTTCTTCCCTGGTAAAGTGCACAAAAAGTTGTCAACGCGTGGTTGACCCTAGCTAGTTTGAACGGATCATCACTGTGGCCTAGTGCGATGTTCCGTCTGGCGCCGCCAAGGTACGTTTAACCCGAATAACCACCAATGAGTTACATGTCAGCCTATCGCCCCAAAGGAACCAACAAGGAGCCCAAGAAAGCCAACGCAAACGATTTCCTCGACGATGAAATATGTCGCTGTGGATTGGTGACGATTGGCCAGTATAGTCGCACCGAGCGAGCTCCAGAATCTGATTGTTTTGTTTACTTTCGAGTGCACACAAGACGATGGTCAACATTGTTTGTCCGAAACCTCTCGCGTCATACAAAATTCGAGAAAAGCTGGTTTGTGGGTGGACGAGTTTTTTTTTTGTAGTTCCTCCGGTCCTAGCCACCAAAGAACCGGAATTTTGCGAGTGGGCTCACTTTTCCAGGATCGAGAAAACGCAAATACCACCTTCGACGCACATAATTTGCCAGTCCTATGACTGCTACTTTATCCTTTCGAGTACCTTTGTACAAGAACGGTTGTCCGTCTCTGAAGTGATTACTCCCGCGGCGCCAAGAGATCCTTTCCCTCGACCGTTTTCCAGAACGAAACATCAATTTTTATAGACTCGCTTTGTTTCATCCCTATGCGTTTATGGCAGAACTTTACCAAAAACCATTGGTATAACCGAGCTCGAAAAAGGCTACTTCCCTCACTTCTTTAACCGCGGCGAGAACCAAGATTATGTTGGACCATTACCTGACGCCAAATTCTACGATCCTGATGGTATGAGCCCCAGTGACCGTGAGAGGTTTTACGTGTGGTACAACGAGCTTGTCGAACGTGACTACGTCTTCGACTTCCGTCTGATGTGGACATTTTGCGTCGCTGTTGTTTGGAGTTTCGCGAACTCTTCCGTGAAGTGACTGATGTGGACCCCTTCGCCTCTTGCCTCACCATCGCCTCCGCTTGCAACCTGGTTTTTCGCAAAACGTTCCTGGAGGAAAACACGATCGCCGTTATTCACCCTGTGGTTATACACCTGAGAATAAGCAGTCTGTTATTGCACTGAAGATGTTGGCTTATATCGCCCAGCGTGACAATATCGCCATTCGACACGCTGGCAATCATGGAGAACAACGGATTGGTAAATATCTCGTAGATGGGTACAACGCCGAGACGAACACGGTGTGGGAGGTGCAGGATTGCTTGTGGCATGGATGTCCACGATGTTATGCCAGAGACACTGTCAATCCGATCAATGAATTAACCATGCACGAGCTTCACCAAAGAACCCTTGAAAAGATTAAATTTCTGAAGGACAATGGCTACAACGTCGTTGAGATTTGGACGTGCGATATTGACCGTCAGCTTGCAGAAAACCCTGAGATGAAGACGTTCTTCGACAACTTTGAGATCTCCGAACCTTTGGAACCCAGACAAAGTTTCTTTGGTGGTAGAACCAACGCCACGCCACACGCCTCTTCTACGAAACTCGACCCGATGAGAAAGTCCACTACGTTGATTTTTGCACTTTGTACCCGTGGTGCAACAAATACGGCGAGTACCCGCTTGGTCATCCTGAGATAATCACCGAGAATTTTGGCTCGATCGAAGAATATTTTGGTGTAGTTAAATGTTCCGTTCTCCCTCCTCGTGGCCTCTACCATCGTGTCCTACCTCACCGTACCAAAGGAAAGCTGATGATGCCACTATGCCGGACTTGTGCTGACAATCTGCAACAAGAACCATGCAATCACTCTGACGCCGATCGGACTCTACACGGTACATGGGTGACTCTAGAGCTCCAGAAAGCGTTGGAAAAGGGCTATCGTTTGGTGAAAATCGACGAAGTTTGGCACTTCTGTGAACATACAGACGGTCTCTTCAAGGATTACGTCGATACCTTCTTAAAGATTAAGCAAGAGGCCAGTGGTTTCCCTGCAGACTGCGACACCGAGGAAAAGAAGGCCCATTACATCGCCGGCTACGCTGCCAACGAAGGTATCCGGCTCCGGCTGGATCCGACCAATATCGTCAAGAATCCTGGTCTGAGGGCGCTATCCAAGCTCATGCTGAATTCCTTTTGGGGTAAGTAACATAACGTTAAGGTTTAACCATGTTATCATTGATATATGAACTTAACACTTCTTTTTAGGGTCTCACACAGAAATGATCATTTGGTAATGTTTTCCTTTTTATGTATTTTAGGTAAATTTGCACAGCGACCCAACATGACACAAGTGAAACTGATTTCGGATCCAACCGAATACTTTGGTCTTCTCTCTAGTGATAAAGTCAACGTGACGGACGCCAGCTTTATTAATGACGAGATCATTGAGGTCCACTTCGAGAACGTTGACGAGTTCGTGGAGGCCAGCGGCAAGACGAACGTGGTGATTGCGGCCTTTACGACAGCTCACGCCCGCCTCAAGCTCTATAGCATCCTGGAACAGTTAGATCGCAGAGTCTTGTATTTTGATACAGACTCGGTGATCTACGTGTCGGAGGAAGGGGACTGGGAACCGCCCACCGGATCCTACCTTGGAGAGCTCACTGACGAACTGGATGGCAGTCACACCACGACCTTCGTGTCAGGCGGTCCAAAGAATTACGCGTATGAGACGAACACTGGCAAAACCATGTGTAAAGTGCGCGGTATTACGTTAAATTATAGGACCCAGTAAAAGGTTAATTTTAATGTCATGTGTGATATGGTGTATCTTAATGTTATGTGTGATGTGGCAGATCCGTTGTCTGTAAATATTCCGTATAAAATAGTGCGTGATAGAAATAATAAGAATGTATTAACTAAGCGTGAGAATAATCACACGTTTATTATATACAATCCTATAGTCCTTAGTAGGGTTGGGCGATATTAAAAAAATCATCTCACGATTGTTGTCAAGGAAATTATCACGATATTCGATAATATCGCGATAAATGCAATAAAAACAATGACCACATTTTTCAATTTTAATGGATATCAAAACATAGTAAGCTTATATATAATCTTATTAAAAACAAGTAAAACAACAAATTAAAGTAATATGAAGGCTTTTTCTAGTCTAATATTTACTGTTCATAAACCTGAACTGTCTATGCAGTGTCTACTGTTCAAATGTCTCTACTAGTCTACTTTATTCCATGTTTTTTGCAAGGAAAACTAGAATATTAACATGTTTCAACCTACTACGAAAAGCATTTACAATAATCCCTCCCTTGCTGAATACACGTTCTGACGGTACACTTGTTGCTGGAATGCAAAGATACTTTCTGGCCATTACAGCAAGAAGAGGAAAATATATGCAATTGTTTTTCCACCACAGAAGTGGATTAGTATCTGTCTCTATACACGGTTGCTCCAAATAGTTATTCATCTCTTTTTCCACCCTTGCTCTTAGTGGAACTGTTTCTTGATTGGAAACATTTGACTTTGGAAGCTTATTTAAAATAGCTGTAAGACCTTTTGCCTTTTTGGGTAGTGGTGGTTCCAGTGACTCTTGTTGTTGTGGTGGTGGGTTAGTTAAAGAATGACATCTGACTCACCTCGATGTTGGTCATGTTGCTCTAACATTTCTGTCAATAGGTTAGACTTGACTAGATCTGTGTCAGCAACATAGTTCACTTTGAATCTTGGATCAAGAAAGCTACATTTATCAATAATTAAAGATATTGCAGCTGATTCATAGCGTGGAGAGAGATTAGCTGAAATAGCGGACTTCATTTGGACTGAAAGAGGACTATCTTCATCTTTCTCTTCGCAGATTTCCATCGCATGCTGTAAGAGTGGTCGGGTGGCAGAACAGGTTACTTCTTTCTCTCCCGATAAAGCATCTGTGAGGTATGCATAAGGCACCACGACTTTCTATCTTCGAGAAGGACAGCTGACAACGCTTGCTGCTGTTCCAATATTCTTTCCACCATGTCGTAAGTTGAGTTCCAACGTGTGGTAACTGCACCAAGAAGCTTGTGTTCTTTAAGACCCAACTGACTTTGCTTCTCTTTGAGGTCCCTCTGCTTCTTCCAGCTTCGACTAAATGATGCTACTAGAGCGCTGCATCGTCTCACTGACCTTTGTACTCTTTGCATCTCCAGGCACTTGTTAATAGCAAGGTCTAAACAATGTCCAAAACAGCTCAATCGCAACCAACCACGCGAGTGAAACCCAGCAACAAAATTACTGCCATTGTCCGTTGCAGTAAGGACTAGCTTCTCAGTTGAAAGGCTCCAATTGCTCAATATATCATTGATGGACTCAATAATATTTTCTCCGTGGGCACACAGCGCAAGCAAAGCCTACAATTTCATTGTTCAGCGGATTAATACATAAATATTAGCTTTTGAATCGTATTAAATTCGTATTTAATTCAGGAAATAGTTTTAATTCTTTTAAAAACTATATTTTCTAGGAATTGAAAGAATTTTTGAGGATTTTATAAAAGCTATATACACATGCGAAGCAATATCACGATAGTCATCGAGCATGACGATAATTTCGATATATCGTCGCTCAAGTTTCTACCTTCGATACGATAATCGCGATTGAAAATATCGCGATAAATCAAAATATCGAAATATCGCCCAACCCTAGTCCTTAGACTATAGGATTGTATATAATAAACGTGTGATTATTGATAATTTTGATACTTTGCTTATGGATTTTAAATATTAGATTTTAACTTTGTGTGTTTGTAAATAATTATCAAATTTTGTGTTCTTGTAAATAGGAAACTGTAAATAATATATCCTTTATTAACACTATTCACTAGTCTCGTTATGTGGTGAGGGATAGGAGGAGTTAGGCGGGGGATTAACAGGGACAAAAAGTGTCCCTAGAAGGACTTTTTTAACTGGGAAGATAAGAGGGGTTAAGGCAAGGGATCGACAGGGACAAAAAGTGTCCCTAGAGGGACTTTTTTAACTGAGGGGATAGGAGGGGATAAGGCGAGGGATCGACAGGGACAAAAAGTGTCCCTACAGGGACTTTTTAAACTGCGGGATAGGAGGGGATAAGGCGACGGATCGACAGGGACAAAAAGTGTCCGTAGAGTCTCTAGAGGTACTTTTTTAACTGTAGGGGATAAGAGGGGATAAGGCGAGGGAGTGACAGGGATAGAGATATTATTAAAAGTGATTGCAGTAATCAAAGGCAGTCAGTTGACGTAATGCCTCGAAAGCGTAAGGACTGCCCCATCTTTGGCAAAAAGGGGCTACTTAAATTGTCAAACCATTTAGCTGTCATTCATCAACTCTCTTCCCAAGAAAGACATTCTTTTCTGATTCGAGCCAAAGTTTCCAAAGATTTAGACGCCGTTTTAACTCAGTTGCGTGAATTCATTCGGGTTAAATAGAAGTGTACCTGGTAAGCTGTATTCATTTACGTCATGTATTCCATACAGTTAACACACCCTTTTGGTCTCTTGGTCTCTGGAGGTACTAAGACAGGCAAGACAACGTTTGTGAAACAGTTATTGGCTTATGCTAAGATCATGATCGACCCACCTCCGGAAAACATCGTGTATTTTTATACAGAATATCAAGATACGTTCGGCGAAATAGAAACCTTAATTCCAGGGATTCAGTTTGTCCAAGGTTTGCCCGAATCGATGTTGGATAACATGAACCCCCAAATAAGAAATTTGTTTATCATTGATGACATGATGGGAGAGAAAGATAGTATTATCGCGAAACTATTTACTAAGAAATCCCACCATGGGAATCTCAGTGTAATTTATATCGTGCAAAACGTGTTTCATCAAAGCAAGGATCACCGTACCATTTCCCTTAACGCCAGTTATCTCGTGTTAACCAAAAATGTTCGTGATGCGAGTCAAGTGACTCATCTGGCCAAACAGTTGTATCCCAGCAACACAAAGTTTTTCCAGCAAGCCTATCAGATGGCGACTAAAGAGCCATATTCCTACTTGTTTGTCGATCTCACTCCGACCTGTCCGGATGAAATCCGAGTAAGATCCGGGATCTTTCCGACTGACATCCACTACGTGTACCAGCCCAGAGTATAAAAGGGGCTGTTTAGTGACAATGCGATCATTTGACCATGTCTGCTTGTATAAGAAGGAACTGCGATGTTTTAAAAGTATTGTCAAAGTGTAATCGTCAACTGCGAAACGCAATTATAAAAGCTGCCGACGACGATATATTAGAAGCCATTAGGCAGTGTCTTTTGAACGTGCGGTGTGAAACAATTAAGATTACTCCGAAAACAGCAAGGAAACTAGCCCCTTATAACGATCATATCAAGTTTGTTGCTGATAAATGTAATCCAGTAACAAAAAGAAAGAAAGTTATTCTACAAGAAGGTGAATGTTTTCTACCGTTTCTCTTAGTCCCTGTACTTGAACAACTGGCAAGTTTTTTAACCAAATAATGGAAAACGTCATTGGTGCTAGTTCCAGAACATATGACAGATCGAAAGAAACCCTTGGTCACTCCTTTAACAGCGCAGGTGAATGAACTAGACTCAGAAATGCAAAATCTTCTTAAACGTCAAGATATAACACAAGACGAGAAAGTGAAAATGTACGATCAGTCGCTACAACGTTATTTGGGTTATTACGATAAAAGAATGAGTAGCCCAGTACCGGTAAGCGTCATACCGCCTACAACACCCATAGCTGACGAGGACAAACCTGAAGAATCAGTGAATACAGAAGATACTGCTGAAACAGTATCCCTCCGAGTTGCCTGGAGAGATAGAAACTGCCATTTTAGAAAGTGTACCTGTAACAATGAAATCAAGAGCTCGACAGTTGGTTAAGAAACTTAAAGCAAATAAAGACCTCATTGGGTGGACTGACCAAGGACAGATGGTCTTTAAAGGAGGACCTATTCGAGGTACAAATGTTATCGACTTGGTCAACGATTCTCTGCGCCAATGAAAGAATTTCGACCCTGCTGGATGGCAGCTTTTCGCAAAAGCATTAGGAAACATGAATGTTCCCGAAGGCATTATCAGAAGTGAAAATCGTTTAAGTATGGTACGAGAATATAAAACTAAAGATATTTCAGACAACACCCCCCTGACGTCACAGGTAGCCCCAGCAACATTGAAAAGAACAAAACAGAAACGAAGAGACAAAAACATACATCCATATAAATGGGTTAAATAAATTTATCCCTTGTAAAGCTTTGATATTACAATAAAGAATTCTTTACAACATTATTTGTCTTGTATTTATATTACACACTATGATATTTTTGGATAAAGTCACGAACTAACATGTCATTCCATTCTTTATTATCAGTAAACATGCCAACAATTGTTGACATGGGTATATTTCTACATCGATGTAAAGCATAAAATAAACAATATTGTCCACACACGCGAGACCCTAATGACTGTAAAGTCTGTTCATTCCAAGTAAAAGTACTGCTATGATCTCGTAGAAACGTTTCAAAGGTTTTGCTATAAAAGCTCGGTCCTTGTCCGTACGAATCCATGAACTCCCCTTTTCCATCTGTGGTAAGATAAATTGCCACCCAATGCGTACCAGATCCATTACTAGGATCCACATTCAGAATAAAACCTCTAGGTCTTTTCGATATGTGACTCGGTAGACGATCCGATGGTAACACGTCTTTAAATACGGTCTTGGTAAATGGATCACCTGTCAGGACGTTCAGGATTTGTAGAGTGTTCACCTTAACTGCTAAAGTCGCATAGAACGTTGCAGTTGGCGTCAATTTCGATAAGACTTTGAAATTATCCAAGCACCATGATATTTATAGCTGTTGTCGGAGCCGTTCCAATCAGAGCCGGTTGAATATGATCGCTCAGACACAGATCAGCTGTCAGATCAAACACGAATAGAGTGTACCCATTGGTATACTCGTCTCGTGTAATACCATTGCCATAATTTTGAAATAATTTGTTAGTACCAGCATACAAAGTATGGAAAGCGGACACGTAGTTACTTCCTCTCGCAGCAGCAAATTTCAGTTGCAGGGGTTTTCCAGGCAAATGCTCCCCATTTACCGTTAGACCAAGAGAAGTAATGTCGTAGTTTTTGAAATTGAAAGGATTTTTGGTATAGGTACCATTATAAGCATCTGCATCGACCATTCCAATGACCACTCGATCAGGTATAGGGCCTTGAAATATATTTGGTTGATTGCCCGACATATTTCCTCTTGGTACAGAAACCACTTTACAACTGGCACGATTGATAGGGTACTCGTTCCCACAGCCAAATATGCCCGGCCGCGCGGGCAAATCAAATGGCTCTGGGACAATCCATTTGAAATACACGAAAAAGTGTGTATTTTGGGGCATGCGCAATTGGTATTTTTGTACCCAGACCCACGAAAACCTTCAGCACGGCCGTTCAATATTCTGCAAAATACATCGACTTGTTGTGGCTGATTCTGGAATTTAATAGTAACAAATAGCAGTAGAAATGTTGTAAGAATATAATCGTGGCTGGTTTGTGATGCGATAAAGTATTACTTGGCAGAAATTTCTGGATAAGAGACTGATAAATGGAAAATAATGCACCAGGCGTGATAGTGATCGTCGATCGATGACCAGTTCATGACCTGATGAAACCCAGTTTGAATTCTTGTTTATTCAAACTTATGAACACGAGAATATCGTAGTATTGTTCTGAATATTATTCGAATATTCGTAGACAGCTACAAGGTAAATTACAACAAAATCTGGAATTTTAAAAACTTATTTCATGTATATAGTACTGCTGATGTAGTGATGTATGTCTTTCAAATAAAACGTGACCTTGGTGGTATATTTGTCATTTGTTGATTTGCAACATTTAATTTGTTACATGTTTTAATCCACTTGTTTGTGTGTAATCGAAATAATCGACACTGTAGCTTTCTGAGGTTTAATAATTTATTAATTCATATTACATCTGTTTATACTGATCTATGTGATTGAAGATTCAAACACCAGTAGCTGAACCTCACTATGAACCAGCCATATTTGTACGGCCTGTTTATATTGCCCATTTGAGTATGGCGAAAAAATGCTATGCATAAAAAAATAAGAAAGTGAGACGTTCTTCTTTTACTTATTTTTAAGCACTTAAAGTAGTTAACACCAAAGATGTGAGGGGCAGGCACTGGCACACATGCTCACATTTAGGTAATATATGATTTATAAGGATATTGGATTTTGGTGTCTGGTTCAGTTGTAAAATTTACTAAAGTTTGTGGAGCCCTTCATCAGAGTAAAACCAAAGGCACCACCTTCTTAACTTTATACCCAAAACACTGCTTAAATATATCAACTTTACTCTTAAAAACATTACTATTATATGATTACTGGTGTATATACTGTAATAAAGCAGTTTCTGGTACAAAAAAATACCCTTTAGACTTTGCATCTTGTGCAGTCTGGTAACTGATAAGGGTGTAACAATAGAGGGACTAGGGGGGGGGGGGGGTACAGGCTGCCCACTTAATATTTTTCCTAAGCTCCATTGGTAACTCTGAAAATGGGCTAAAATGTGACTAAAGCCTGGTTTCCATTTGGTCACTAGTGGTCATTGACAGAGTTGCTGCTGGGATAGGATTTATTCTATCCCATCAACTGCTTGTGACCCACCAATGTCCAAATGTCAGTCAGGATTAAAATTTCCAAGGGAAAGCACAACGCACCCTACCTTACTATTAATTTTGACGAATTAGGCTAACGCGAAGTATCTTCTGCCAGCACTAGGTAGATAATGCTGGCATGCGTGTAGTCCCCATTTATAACAAGGGTGTCCCCAGTTAGTATGGCTCTCCATTTGTTCTGTATACTATACTGGATATTTTTTACTTTTGGATTACAGTGCCAACTGATCGATATTTGAAACCAAGGCTACCATTATGTGCAGCCTAAGGATGTGTTAATGTCATAGTCAGCAATAATTTATGATGTTTTAAGAAATCATTTTATTAACATTTTCACCACCACAGGTTAAGCTATTTTAGAATTTTTTTTTTTTCATTTCTGGGGTTTTAACATGCCAAGATGTTTTTATTCTACTGCTGTGGGATTGCATTAGCTGGTGGCGGTGGCCTTGCAAGCTCACTTTGAATGGGTTCAACTCACTGTTGCTTAGGTTTGCTGAGAATCCCTGTTAATCATGCTAATTAAGTAACTGTTAGCTGGTTGTGAGGCAGGAAATGGGGTTATGGTCCATATCAAAATGTGTTACAAAGTAGATGTAATATTAATTTTTTTGTGTAAACAATATGTGTAACAGGCTGTTAGTAGTGGAAAATTATTCTCTCAAGGTGGGAATTCTTAACTTCTGGCTTTTAAATACATCCCAATATGCAGCTGTTCAGTACATATGAAATAATACAGAGATTGTTGTTTGCAAAAGTAAAAACTACAGATTGGTGACTTCTATGAAAAGCCCTTTGGCTGAACTGGATTGTTCAAAGTAATTTTCTTTAATTTAGAAAGCAGAACTTTGGATATTATCAGTCGTGTTACTAAAACATTGACTGTAACCATCAATCACTGTTCTGTTTATGATCAGGGAGGATGCCAGGAGGGGCATAGGGGTGTAGGAACTGGAGGGAAAACGGTGCATGTGCCCCCCCCAACCTTTGTCTTGTGAAGTGCCCTTTTTGCAACAGGAAAGTGCCCTTTTTATGTTATAAACATGTGCCTCATTGTGTCCTTTTGAAGTCCTACCCCTCTGAACAAAATGCCCCTTTTGAAGCTGTGCCCCTCTTGACTCCAATATTGCGTCGTACACCACTGGAGGGGCAACTTTCCCACTCATTGCCTTTCAGTGCTAGGTGGGGTGAGGGGGGTTATCACTTAATATGGATTTCACTTAAATCAAGATATTAAAAAGGAAACTATATGGGGTGGGTCACTACATAGATGGTGGGTATATCCTTTGTATTTTTAAATTTTTAATTAATTAATAGAAATATTAGTTCACCATTTATTATTTTGTATTATTCATATTATTATTTTAATTATTAACTTTTGTACCTAAATGATACTGGAGAATCAACTATTGGACTCAAAGGTCCCATTACAAGGTTGTTTCTCCTAATATTGACATGTTGTTGATTTTAATGGAGGGAGGGGGGGGGGGGAGGGGGAGGGGGGCGGGGGGGGGTGGGAGTGGGGGGTGGGTAGGGGTGTGGGGGGGGGGGGGAGGGAGAGGGGACGGGAAAGGGGGGGGGGGGCGGGGGGGGGGGGTGGGGGGGGGTGGTGGGGTGGGAGGGGGGGAGGGGGGGTGGGGGGTGGGGCGGGGGGGGGTGGGGGGGGGGGGGGGGTGGGGGGAGGGGGAGGGGGTGTGGGGGGGGCGGCGGGGGGGGCGGGGGGGGGGGGGGGGGTGGGGGGGGGGGGGGGGTGGGGGGGTGGGGAGGGGGGGGAGGGTGGGGGGGGGGGGGGGGGGGGGGAGGGGGGGGGGGGATGGGGTGGGGGGTGGGGGGGGGGGTGGCGGGGGGGGGGGGGGGTGGTGGGGGGGGGGGGGGGGTGGGGGGGGGGAGGGGGGGGGGGGGGGGCGAGCGGGGGGTGGGGGGTGGGGGGGGGGGGGCGGGGGGGGGAAACCAGCAGAACCTGGAAAAACCCTTGAAGCACAGGGACCCGAGCATCAGCTTCAATAACTCTACTCACACGGTGTTCCAAGCTCAAGCCTGTGACAAGGTGTCCAAAGTGGTATCTCACCCATCCAAGTAACAAAGCCATCCAATCAGTCTTAACTTTGAATCACAGTTGGTCATGTCAACTCTTCACCACCCATGCTTCCCATATGGTCACATAGGTACTTTGTTCACCAGTTTTAAAATTTGGTTGTTGTAATATGTATAAATCAGCAACTAATGATTACCCCATATGGATATGAATTCTTCAAACCAATTTGTATATTACTTGTTAGATACAAATTAAATAATCAATGCCTTGTGTAGTACGTTTGTACCAGCTATAAGGAATATTATGTCACATATAACATATATAAAATAGTAAATAAAACACAGTGTTCATCAG